>NW_004624885.1:741960-883140 GCF_000247695.1 Heterocephalus glaber
TCCTCCTCCTCCTCCTCCTCCTCCTAGGCTCTGCTCTCTCTCACACTAAGAGGGCACTCCCTCCTTGGGCGGGGAGCACTTGGGCTCTGGCTTCCCAGAGAGAAGAGCAAAGCCCTGGATCCGGAACAGAGAAGGAGGACAGAGACCTGAGGCTGGGAGCCGACTGTGTCCTCAGCCCTGAGGGGAGCTCAGGTGAAACCAGACTGGCGCTGAGAGCACCTGGCAGCCGCCCCGTGACTAGGCCCAGGCCCTCCTCCCTGGGAAAGGGCACGATTGCCCAACGCTCCGGGAGGCCTTCCCCGCCCAGGCCTTACTAAGGCCCCTCGATGTGAGGATTCTGGGGGCCTGGAGGCTCTGTCCCTGGCATCTGGGAACTTCCAGTCCACGGAGGCAGAGCTGCTGCAGGGGTCTGAAGGCTGTGGATTGAGGTCACTCGCTGGTTCCTCTCCACAGGGGCAGCGTGGAGGGACAGACACAGAGCACTACGTTCCCAGCTGTGTTCACACCTCACAATGTGGCATCACTGGGCCTTCTGACCTTTGGGCCACCGTGACCATTCATCCCCCATCCCCACCTCAACATCAAACTGTTCCGTGAAACAGAGCCACAGCCTCTGCCTTCTCAGCCACTCCTGACAGCAGCCCCTGTCTCCAGCTCTGCCTCTGAGGTTCCTTGTACCATCACTGAAGGTACATTTATGCAGAAGACTTTCTCTGTTGAAGGCACTTGAATCGCAGCTCCTGAAGATGGCATGGTCAGACCAGATGTCTGCCATCACTCTGCCACTTAGAGGGGATTGAGGAACCATGTTCTACACACTGATCAGCCAAACTGCACTTCAGGGCCAGAGCCGGGAGGATCTTGCACAGAACCCAGAGCTTCTGGCGCCTGTTGGCCTTGGAAAGGGATGTGCATAGTGCACACCGCTGTCCAGAGGTGTGGGGCATCCTAGAAGAGGCTCTTGAGGAGGGACATGTTACAAGGGAATCGGAAGTTGTCACTGGCAACAATGACAGACACCAACTTATGCATGTTTTAAACCTTGGTCATGTCTACGTATCTGAAATTTTTAAGGCTGCGTGTTTCACCACCATGATTAGTAGTTCAGTCCTTAAAATAAATATAGTTTGTGAACTTATGTTTGGAGAAAGTTAAAGAGAACGGAGGTGCCTGTCTGACTCAGAGGTTCAAGCTTGGAAAAGAAGAAAGCCAAGGGATAAAGGGAGTGGTAGCAGCTCAAAAAGGGAATGCAAAATAGATACAGCCCTATAGTCCTTGATGGCAGAATAAAGGACACCTAGGTTTCACTGGCAGAAAATCTGAGGCAAGGCTGCTTCTAGCCCAGACATATTTTTATGAGAATTACAGATGTTCCTTCCACAGATAAAAATTATCGTACATTTAGTATAAATTATATAAATCAGATTATTACACATGAAAGAGCACTTTGAATTTTTAATACAATAAAGTTTTTCATTTTTAATACAATACTGTAATTAGGAACTCAAAGTCAATGGGATGAGACCCTGTTACTTAGCTGCACTGCTTTCTGAAGAGAGGGGTTCTCTGCTTAGAAAAGGAAACTGTCAGGCAGTGACAGGGACTGCAAAGGGCCATGACGAGGGTATGAGGGAGGTCTCTGGGGCTCAGAGTGTTCCAGGCCAGCATCTAGCGATGAAACAGGACCTCAGTCACACAGCCTAGAGGAAACCAATGCTGCCAACGCACTGAGCTTGGGAGCAGATTCTTTCCTGCCTGAGCCCCGTCAAACTGGACTGCAGCCCTGTGAGGACTGACTGGAAGACACACAGGCAGCAATAGAAAACAAATCCCGTATCTAAGATAGTCACTTTGTCTCCTGGCCATAGAGGAGCATATCAGGTACTTAGAATAAAATTTTCCCACTCAACCCCCTCATAATCCTGCAAAGGCAAAAGAACAACTAGTTTTTAAAAAAAAAAAAAATTGTATACCTTCACTAGAGTCCTAAGGCCAAAATCCAGTTTTACTTAGACGAGATGAATTAATCCAGGAGATCTATTACAGAACCTGGCAACTATAGCTAGTAATAGTATAGCGTACCCATGGAAATTGCTAAGAGAGTAGAACTTAAATATTCTCATCGCTAAACAATAGGAGTGTGAGGTAGTAGATGTGTTAATTAGGTTGATGTAACCATTTCAAAATGTATGCCTACATCAGCACATCATGTTTTGTACCATACATTTATACAATTTTATTTAGAAAAAAAGATTTACAAATCCATGAAAATCACAGAATCCATGCTTCCAATTACATGAAAGTTAGCTGGGGAAAGGGACAGAGCTAACAACAGCAACTAATACCGGAGGCCACAAGGCCCGATGAGTGGCCAGCATCATGCCAAACCTTGGGGTGGGAAAAGGGACCATGAGTAGCAGAACCTGGAAACAGCAGCAGATGTTCCTTCCCGGGACATGGTGCCAGAGTGAGTACTGCCCCAGACAGGCCTGCAAATGAACAGCCTTGGCGCTTGTCTGTGTTATGCTTTTGAAATGCCTTTTTGTTTGGTAGTGTGGGGACTCACCCGAAACCGCATGCATGCTAGGTGAGTGTCCTACCGAGCTGCATCTCTTATCCTTGCTTTTATTTTCTTATTTCTGATCATACTTTTTGTTTTTTAATAACTTGGTACGGGGATGGACTGCAATCCCTTTCAGTTGCTTATTTTATGTGAAAGGAGTTTTCCTGATCCTTGAAGAGAATTTAACTTTGGGATAACTTGTCTAATCTCAACACTCTAGAGATTCTTCTATTATTTTTGTCAAGTATATGTTCAACCACAATGTGGCTTAGATTTCGATTTAGATTCTTGCTCCATTCCTTTCCCCACTTTTATACCGATCTTTTTCTTGTTACTTAATTACTCATCCCTGCTGTATTTTAGATTCTGTGCCCAGGAGTTCTTCCCTGTGGGCCTTTGTTCTGGAAAGGACCCCGGCTGATAAATTTTGAGAGTCGTAGGACCAGCCTGCTCCACTTCTGGCGGACCTCACCACAGCCCTTTGGATTCACCCAGTATTGGGGTGTGCAGGTATCTCCTGACCTCGGCCACTGAGCTGGCTAACCTTCTGGGCGAGTATGTTTTAGTTATTTGAAGTTCTCAAATCAGTTTCTTCCCTCTGCTTCCCCTTGTGAGGATGCTTGCGATCTCCTGGCTCTTCATGGTTTGTCTCCACCTGCCTCTTCATGGTTTGTCTCCACCTGCCTGAATCTGGAAGTTTATAAATGCACTGTTGCCTAATTATCTTGATTTTGCCTGTGATTTTTGTTTTTATTTTCACCATCCTAGTCACTTTATGACTTTTTATGATGGGAGGGAATTGGGTAGATTCAAATTTTATATTGCTGTCATCTTCCTCCACACTTTTCTTTTTATCAAACATGTATCTCTGTCAAAAATAATGCTAAGTGGGATGCAGTGGTGGAGATAAGGGTATCCAGGGGTCCACAGGTAGTGATGCCGGCAGAAGCATTGCATGGAAGCTGAATGGAGCTGTCTCAAGTATTCATTCCAGGGAGAAAAATCAATTCCCTGTCCATACTGGAAGGAGTCCAAGATAGTGGGTTTGTTCCCAGGTGGTGGCTGGATCTCCCAGTCTGTTGGAAATATGTTGTTGGCCTTTGCTATTGGCAGATTGGACACTCAACAGTAATGGTACACAGACTGATTTGGTGAGGGGATGCACATTGTTGTTGGGGCTTCATTTCTGCCACATCCAGATGCAAATCCATTGAGCTGAACTCAAAGGGTTCAGATAATTTTATCTACCTGGCTATTAAAAGTTTACTCTGCCACAAATACCTTTCCATGAACACATATATGGTCCAAACCATCAGCTACTGCCCAAAGCAGATATCTCGGGCCGGGGATTTAGCTCGGTGGTTCCGGCGCCTGCCGTGCAAGTGCAAGGTCCCAAGTTCAATCCCCGGTACCAAAAAAAAAAAGCAATGGCATCACAGCAGGTATCTCACTGTCCAGGCAAAGCAAGAAAAGGCACAGGCCTTGAAGTTCTGCTCACTATGAGGAAAATATCTGGAAACTGAGAAAAAAGATAGGGCGGTGTTCAGAGGATTGGTGGGATCAAATCCCTGAAGGTACAAAAGCACCCAGTGTGACTGAAGAATAGAAAGATGTTCATTTATTTGAGTGTATAAACAGAAACAAATTTGGATCCAGTTATAGAAGATCTCTAATGTCACTCTGAATATTTTTTATTTTATTATCTTGGACAAGAGTAGCCATAGAAGGTGTTTTATCCAAACAGTGACCGAATCAAAGGTGCTTTGAGATTTGATTATAATCTACATTGTGTGCCTGTGTGGTCTTGACTAAGTTGGTTTGCCCTCTCTGGATTTGAACCATACCTGCTGCTTTCAATCCAAGTCTGTGTACATCTTTACTTGAAGAAAGGGTTTGACTTTTGGAAATCTCTAAGCTAGTGGACCTATAAATCTTTAGTAATCCCTAATAACTCAAACGTCCATGAAGAGTGAACCTTAAACATCTATTTACCCTTTGCTGTGGGTGTCCTCACACCTGCTCCTCTTCCCTCTTCCTCATATTCCAGACTACACCAAACCCTTACAGGGCAGCTGAGGTTAGTGCCTGAGATGTCCCGCCCAGCCTGCCAACACCAAACAAAAGGAGTGCTGCTGCTGGCGATGATGACAGTGAACAGTGACAGTAACATGTACCAGAGATTACTGCTTATCAGGCCACACGGTGACGCACTTGATCCCACAGCCCGCATGAAACACATGTGTTTACAAGTGTCCCTAGTGCAGATGTTCAGGGGTACTCCAGAAAGCTAGACAACAACTTCTTTAGAGCAGTTTAGAGGGGGTTATGTGTGTAGAGGACCTGAAAAGTAATCCTAAGCCTGCATTCATGTAGCAAGCACTTTGATTTATTTTATTCGGTATGTAAAAAAAACTTAAGCTAGCACTGATTTAGGAAAATTTTAATAAATCAAACATAGAATTAGTTTTCCTGGTGCCTTTGGGAAGGGCTTAGACAGAAAGAATGGGTAGAAGGAGAGAAAAGAGGCTAAACTCTTAAAACAATAGAGAAAGACTGAGAAGTCCTGATTCCCGGGAAAACAGAACCGAACAAAACATGGAGGGTCCTCGCCACAGTCCCGGAAATCTGGACAGTTTCTGGCTCGTGCATCCAGTTAAAAGAAGCTCAGTTTCCCCTTCCTGCTCACTTCCTGCCCACACCCTTCAGCAGAGGGGAGGGCAGGCCAGGAATGTCTGTGTCTGTGTCCATCTTCCCTGCAGAAGGCCTGAGGTGGGCAGAAAGCCCAGGGAAGGAGTCTGGGCAAGGTTCCCTCCAGGAGTCACAACTCCTCACTGGTGACAGAAGAGACACTCTTTCTCTGCCTCTTGGGAACAGGGAAAACCATTCCCACCCAAATGACACAGCCAGAGAGCAGATGACCGACAGGGACACTGATATACTGTACTTTGAAAAGCACAGACATATTTTATTTAAAATTATGACAACTCTTCTGATGCTGTAAGGGCTACAGAAACACACTCAAGACAAAATACAAGGAATGAAAAAGATTTTCAACAAGATAAACTTCTTGTTTATCTTTCCTGCTTTCCTCTTATTCACCTCTCTTTCTTATTGACAAAGACCCAGGGGTGAAGGAGAACTCTGGCTTCCAGCAAGGAGGATGAAGAGCTTTAGTGCAGAGGGCTGCAAAGCATCAAGACTCTGAGGCCTCACCTGCCCAGAGCCCCCCAGGCCTTGGCCGGACACAGGTAGGCAGCAGACCCTGGGCTGCTGGTGAGGAAACAGACCTGGCCCTGCAGAAGCATGTGGTACCTTCCCTCAGCCTACACCAGGTGGACAGGGACTTGGGACCCCAAAGACTCAGCACCCATTACCTGCACCAGCTCTGAGCCCCCGATTGGGAGGAAACATGAGAGAGGATGCAAGTGAGGCAAACCCGTACACAAAGATTTCTCAGAGAGAACAGGACAAAACCAACTGACCAAGTGAGCAGGGACTGGGTCGATTCATTTATTTATTCTTCCATTTCTTCAACAAACATCTAAAGAATCTAGTAAATTCCAGACACGCCTCAGGAACTGAGGACATAGAGATGAATGAAGCTACTCCCTGGAAAAATTTAGAATCCAGGAGAGATACGACATGCACGTAAATAATTACAGGCTTTAAATAAGGGCAACATCCAAAGCTGTATAAGCAATAATGTGTGAGCAGAGAGGAGGGGTGGGCAGCCTGGCCTGGGTGGTCGGTGAGGGCTGGTGCTGCCAGGCAGATTTCAGGGGATGGGCCTCAGGCACAGAGGCAGATGCAGATGGAAAGAGAAGTGTGACAGGGCCCAACCTGTGCCTCTCCTGCCTGAGTGAGTGGGTACTCAGGACAGGAAGGCTGGGGCAGAAGAGACTGGACCCAGAGGAGGCTGTAAATGCCCAGCCGTGGGGACCTGGGGACGCTGGAGGACATGATCACCCCAACCTGGGAAAAGAGAGCAAGGCGGGGCTGGCAGAGGAGGGCCACAGGCGTTGAGGCCAAATGGGAGGTGAGGACAGACCCGGTGGGAAGGAGAGCAGCCCCGGAAGGAGGTGAGGTTGCCCTCAGTGTCTGAAGTGAGGCCACGTCCTGATGATGTCGTACAAAGCCTGTCCAGGGGACAGAGTGTTGGCCACATCACTGTGGCCCAGCAGCAGGTAGTTGGGGGCCAGGTACCCCTTGACCACGGCACACTGGATCAGGTCCTGGGCTGCCTCCAGCGCAGTGGCATTGGGTGGGTCGCCTGGAAAACACAGCCGCCCATCAATCGCAGGGTTCCAGGGTGTCAGTCCAGACGGCACACACTCCTGAACCCCGCCCGGCTTAGCACCACCACCAGGCTGGTATATTCCACTGTTGGCCGCTACACTATGGAAAGGCAGAAAACCAGCTCAAGATATTTCGGTTCCAACGTTTTTCTTGAAATCAAAAGGAAAATAAATACAATTCTTTTGGGGCCGGGGATGTAGCTCAGTGGTTTCACTGCCTGCCTCGCAAGCACAAGGTCCCGAGTTCGATCCCCAGTACCAAAAAAAAAAAAATTACAATTCTTTTGAATACATACAAAGCCTTTTTCCACTGCAAAAATTTATTTGTTTGTTTGTTTTGTTTTTTGGTACTGGGGATTGAATTCAGGTCCTTGCGCTTGCAAGACAGGCGGTGGAACCACTGAGCTAAATCCCCAGCCCTCCACTGCAAAAATTTAACCTAGCCGTTCTCTCCTGGGGGCAGGTTAGTACCCAGAGGATATCAGGCAATGTCTGCAGATATCTGTGGTTGTCAAAACTGGGAGATGGGAGGAGGCTGTCATCATCTAGCTGATAGAAGCCAGGGATACCACTAAGAATCCTACAAAACACAGGACCCCACGACAAAGAGTTTATTGATCTGAAATGTTGTTAGCACTGAGGTTAGGAAACCTTGTTTTAATAACAGACATGCTTCTGCCTCTTACCACGCCCAGATCCAATCTCAGCTGGGCACAATGCTGGGTCACCCTTGCCCCTATCCAATGCCCACTGCAGTTATCAGCCTGAACCAGCCCCAGTACAGGGCCTCCCTTTCCAGAGATTCAACTAAAAGCCCCTGAGTATAAATAAGTTCTGGGAGGGAGGTCTGAGCCTTGACAATCCATAAAGGGTACTCTCAATGCAGTCAGGGCTCTCTGCAGGGCATCATAAGCCCCACGTTGCTGCTATGGTAACCAGGAAAGGACAAACCTGCTAAGATAATCTAAAACTATCCAGAGATCTCTGCGAATTCATGCCTGTCAAGTGTTTGTTTCTTAGACGTTGAGAGAGAAAGAGACATACACATTTGGCTGTGTGTGAAGGAGGTACTTTCAGGTGAGCGTTCTGTCTAGGAGTCTGTCATCCTTAGTTACACATTAAATTAGATGTTTCAGCATGTGCAGACACTTCAGAGATGGCTGAGTCTGACCTCTGCTGTCCACATCCGACACTGCCCACTCCAAACACCACAGATGACCACTTCCACCCAACTCACCCAACTTACCTGAGAAGGTGCCCATGAAGACAATGCCCAGGGCAATGTCGTTGTAGCCTGGGGTGGAGGAGCCTTGGACTGTCCAGCCCACCCCTTCATAAACACCACCATCCTGGCCCACAAGGAAGCTAGGAGGTCACAAGAGGAGATGGAGATTAGCATAAAAGATGCCCTCTGAGACTCTTTTTCACCTTCATCTATTAATCCACTCAGGCCCTTACCTATTGCCTATAATCTACCAAGGTATAAGTTAATCAGTTACATTATCTCTTAGAGTCTAAGTCCCAGAGACAAGTAAGTCCGAGTCTGTAACACTGATGTGCCAGTAAAGCAGCTGGGGTTGTGGGCAGGCAAGATGGGAAACGGGAACCCCTGATTTACAGCATTTGCAGATTTCTGTGGAAGAAAATTCCCACGTGCCTGGATTGTAGCCTACCAATGATTCAACAACCGGCTTGCAAAATTCCTGAATCTCTCACAACCAGTTCTCATAACTTAGCTCATGTCTACCTTTCTCCCATACATCACTTGCTTCCTGCGAGAAGCTCACCAAGAAAGAAGAAAGAAGACAGCTTTCAGTTCCTGCCTTTCCCTAGCTCTCTGATGAAACTGTCCTCCCAAGGTGGTCCAGGCCTCCTTACCACTAAGTACAATGTACGTGCCTCTGGTCTTTCCTGGCTTAATTTCTTTGTACATTGACCATGTAAACCTCACTTACCGTCCCCAAACATTATCTTCCCTCAGTGTCCACCATTCCCTATTCTCCTGGCTTTCTTCCTCTCTGGATGCTCCCTCTCTGCCCTTCAACTTCCTGTGCCCTTTCTTTAGACATAGAATTCCTCAGGCTGCTGCCCTGGGCCTGTTCTCTCCTCACTCGATACATTCTTCAGGACAAACCCATCTACTTCTTGTTTCTTTGCCGTCCGTAAAAGCCCACGCGTTCACAACTGAACCCACATCCTCCCCACCTGTTCTCCGTTTGGGATCCCATCTGTCCACTGCTCCCATCATGGGCCTTACCCCACCCACTTCATCCACGTACCAGCTGAGCCTTGTCTGCAGTGTCTCTCAGCCACTCTTCCCCGATTCCCCGCACTGTAGTCGTTAGCCATTCCCCTCCCTGACTCTGAATGTCTTGGCGCTGCCACCACCCAGCCACCAGGTCGCCTTCCCTGGCTGGATACAATCCTCAGTTCTCACTGCTCTCTAGTTTTGCCCTTTTCCAATCCATCCCTGAAGAAAAACACAGCATAATTTTTCTAAAATACAAATCTTTCCATGTCAAAATCCAACTATTAGTCCCGGGGTGCTGAGACCAAATTCCTCGGTTGAAGTTACAGGATCCTTCATGGCATGGCCCCTGTTTGCCTCCTCAGCCCCGCCAACCCCTCTCTGCCATCCATAGCTTCATGATGAGCTTCTCCCAGCTCCTCGAAGGCACCGTTCTCAGGCTGGCATCCAGACCTTTCCACAGAGAACTCTCCCTCTGCTGGAAAGGCTCCTCCACCGTCCCACGCACTCTTCGGGTCACAATTAACATGAGACTCTCAGGGACCACATCTTCCCACTCATTTCCTCAGCCAGCTAAGCCTCCTGTTTAGCCCCATGTGTCCTTCGCCGTGATCCCTAAGGTACCTCATCAGGACTTGTTCAATTAGTCTCTTCCCCCACTGCAGTGGGGTATTAATGCCATGAAAGCAAGAACATGCCTGTGGTCTACCTGACGGCACGCCCGGAGCACACCTAGTGCTACAGTGCGTGAGGCCAAAGCGTGAGTGCACCCTGATCTCAGCCTGTCAGGGGTGAGAAAGTGGCGGCATGGAGCTATACTAGGAAGGGACACAATCAGAGTCAGAAGTCAAGGGATCTTAGGAGGAAAGGGGGACAGATCTCCTCTCAACCTCTATCCTTATCCAGTGTAGTGTTCTTAAATTTGTAGTCAAATTTCAGATGTCTGCTGAGATGAACGAGAACACCATGTTGACACTGCCGCTGACACTGCCCGCCAAAGCATTTAGTAGCTCTTGGTAGATGGTGCGTGTTGGAAAAAACCATTCTCCTATCCTGAAAGAGGTGTTACTAACGTGACAGAGAGAAAAGGTGCAGTCAGCTCAGATGCCTGCTCACAGCTCCGAAATCTGCATCATGCACTAAGGTGCCTGGCTGAGGACAACAGAGACTGAGATCCAGCCACACTGGCTAAATCAGGCACGTCCTTCGAGGCGGGCTCCTTCATTAATGTATACAAATAGGCCACGTAAGCCAGTGGTGGCCAGCCCTTAGACTTAAAACTTAGCGTGATCCTGTCTGACAGTACCTGGGATGGAGTTGAACCCCAGATGTTTTGCAATCTCTGAAAGCATCCTCAAGAAACTTGTACTTGTTTTGTTCACCATTTGGGTTTTTCTCTGTGTGTTAGTTTTTTGTTTGTTTTTGCGGTACTGGGGATGGAACCCAGGGCCTTTACAATGAGTTACACCCCCAACCCCGTTTTAACTTTTATTTTGAGACAGGGTCTCTCACTAAGTCACCAAGTTGCCCAGACTGGACTTGAACTTGCAATCCTCCTGCCTCAGCCTTCCAGAGTGCTGGGAGTATAGCCACACAACACCATGCCCAGCTAAAATTACTAGTTTTTAACATTCTTGCATGGAAACATCTTGACCAAAATTCTGTCACAGAAATTTGAAACCCACTTAATGAGGAAAAAAGAAAGAAAATTTTCCTCTTCCATTAGGTCACTGTGCTCTTTATTGCACAATCACAGACCTTAACACTAGAGAAATCAAAGGATATTAGCCAGTCCCTCTCCTTGCCTTCAACAGAGAAGAAATATTCTCCCCAAGGAGAGTTCCAGTCCTTAGACGCAGAGGTTCGGCCAGATAACACAAGGGGGAACGTGCTTCCAGCTGTGGCTGCCTCCTCTTTTGTCTTTTGGGCGGCCTTGGAACCCTCCCTGCCATTTACTACCTTTAAAGAGCCACATGTTCTGAGATCACCCTTGGCTGCCTCCTACCTAGGGCCCACCCAGGGCTGGGCGGAAAATCACTGAGGTGGCACCTAAAGGGCCTGTCAGGTGGTAAGCAGTTGGAACGTGTTAGTTTCCTTTCCCACTCCTTCCAGAGGTTCGGTTTCTGCCCCCACCAAGGGAAAAGGAGCCCGGCCCTGGATCCACTTACTTGTACCCAATGTCACACTCTTTGCGTTTGTCCATGAAGAGGGACTGGAGATCTGCGACCAGCAGGCGGCACTCGTCTGCTGCGCTGCAGGTTCTCCCAGCCGTGTGGAGGATGATGGCGTACTTAGCCGGGAGCCGCATGGTGAGGCAGTGGCTCGCCCTGGCCCCCCAGGCCGCCCGCGGGATGATGCTGGGGCAAGCTGTGGCGAGAACGAGACAGCACATGGATGACTCATTTTGTCACCTGTGTCAGCCACCTGACTACTGAAGGCTGCCTGGTCCTCAGGTGACTGAAACCCCAGCTCCCCCCTCCTGGCCCCAGGCCTGATCTTGACCCTAACCGTGGGACTCAGGAGCAGGAGACATCCCAGCAGTGGCACCTGGTTGTCTTATTCGGAAAGAATGTTTTGGGGAGTCATTGGGATCCATAAACCCCATCAGCGTGAAGCAATTATTGACAGATGGCCTCGGCCCAAAGGCAGAGATCAAATCGATTCAGTGCTTCAGGATGATGGGGATAATGCCTTCCAAACTTCATGAAGCCCAAGAAAAGTCTTAGTCTTATGCTTATTCTTATTATTTTTATTATTACTACTACTAGTGTAGGGAACTGAATCCAAGGCCTCGCACTTGCTAGACAAGTGCTCTTCCAGCCCACTTTATTAGTTTTGATTTTGCTTTTGATGTTGCTTCTTGCGAACTGATGGTGTTTACCCAGTTATGTAACCTCTGTTAAGCTCTTCCTGCAAAGTCAGTGTAAGTGGTGACTTAAGTTTCCCTCAGCACTCAAGTCTGTCAGTGTTGTCCTAGTTTTTTAATTCGGAAGTGCGTGTTTGTGTGTAAGCATACACAGATATGTGTATAAATGTATCACAGCCCTTTCTAAGGCTTTTCTTCTTTCCTAGCACTTCTTACCAGATAACACACCAAGTATTTTACTTGTTCATGTAATTGTTGTCTTTCTCCGGCCTCTACAATGAAACTCCACAAGATCAGAGATTTTTGTGCTTGCTTCCTTTGTGTGTCTTTCTGGTCTAGCAAGTGCTCAGAAGAGGTTTGTGGAGCGATGGAACACACGGAGGCACAATGCCAGGCCCTCTCATTCTGGGTGGCCCAGAGTGCCTCTCTCCACATTTTCCAGCCTCAAAGTTTCAGAAAGTTGGGTGAGCAGCTGCCTACCAGGAAGAACCTAATGAGGACCCGGGAAGGGGTCAGTCCCGGCAGCGTCTGAGAGTCAGAGGGGGTGAGGAGGGAGCCAGTGGGGTTGGACATCTCACCTTTCTTCAGGCTTGCCTTCTGCAGAGGGGCCAGGCAGCTTTCACCTTTCACAAGAAGTGGCTGGATGTAGCCGCGTGACAGGTGGCCCTTTAGAACTGCGTAGGAGATTAGGCCCCTCATGGCTGACAGGGCCGCAGGGCTGGGACTCTGGCCTGGGAGAGAGCAATTTGTGGAAAATATCAGCCTGGCCTGGGTTTCAGGGGAGCTGTGTGGAGAAGACCAGACGCCCTATCAGCCCCTACCCGACTGTTGGAGGCAAAGACGGCTCATCCTCTCCGCTCAGAGACACGAAAGTCAAGGATCATCTAGACAGAGCTCTCAGTGTTCAGAGTGAAGCCCTTTCTCAATAACCTGCCAAGATGTCATCATCCATTCATGCACCTGAGAGGGTTCGGGGGCAGCACCCAGTGTCAGGCCAGTGGCTCCCCTGAGCAGAGCCCTGCCAGGCACAAGCTGGGCTCTTCACCTGTAGTAACCCTAATTCTCCTGCAGATCTGAGGCTGGTGCTGCTATCCATCCCATGAAGACACACTGGAAGCTGCACAAAGTGACATGTTCAAAACCGCAAGCCAACAAATGCCAATGAACAGCTATAAAAAGTAAATAAATAAGTAAATAAAGAGGCCACACACAAAGAGTCCTCTTGCATGGAAGATAAGGGCATGTGCTCTCATTCCACTCCTCATGGCTCTGTCACTTTGGGTCACCCGCTTCTCAGAGTCTTGGGCTGCACCCTGTGGTAATGGAAACCATAAAACCTGCCTGAGCTATCTCAAAAGGTATTGGTGAAGAAAACGGTAAGCTGGATTACATGATATTTGGAGAATGCACATTTAGGAAGCAGGTGGTGGGGGCTTGGAGCAATAGACTAGGAGAAAGTGGGAGGAAGTCAGAGACCAGAGGCCTCTAAGTGGGTCTTATTAAAGGCATGTAGGAAGTCTGGGAGTGAGAGGTGGAGAGAGCAGGTGCCTGGCGGGACGTGGAAGCACAGCCCGCAGCTGCAGAAAGCTCAGGGCTGGAGAGGGGCTGTGAGGTCACTGGTACAGAGGAGAGGGAGAGAAGCCTGCAGAGGGAGCACTGGGAGCGCCTGAAGCTGTGAGCTGGCTAGCGGAGGGGCTGCTGCATGGGTGGAGAAGGAAGCCGGGGGGACCAGGAGGACATGACGGGCACCAGGGGAGAAGAGCGTGCCTAGGGAGTGGGGCTCAGAGCTGTGTGGAAGGGCAGCAGAGTGGGAGCGAAACAGCACAGACGGCCCTGGAGAGGCGTCAGCCAGGCCATCGTTACCTTCCTTGGTGCCAAAGAAGGCGATGCCCAGGGAGATGCTGTTGTACCCCTGGGTGTGCAGGCCTTGGACGTCCCAGCCGACTCCTTCATACACCCTGCCGTCATCCCCGACCAGGAAGCTGTGCAGCGAGGAAAGGCAGAGGTAGTGGCTGGCAGGATAGCACATTCCTGAGAGAGGAAACCCCTTACCCCGGCTCAGAAAAGCAGTCTCCAGCTGTGTAAGAGGAATATGCATGGCTGCTTCCCAGACCAGGAGGGAGGAGCTCACTTATCTGGGTCCCTAACATCCAAAAGGACCTACTCGCACATCGGCTATCTCCTTCTGTACCGGGACACAGTCGCACATGGATCACCCTAGGTCTTGGAAGGGGGGGGGGGCTGAAACCTGCAGTTACTAATGAGGACCAAACCCCACATGCTAGAGTCTCCCCTGACCTCACGCTTCCCTAAACATGGTTTTCCTCCTCTTTCCAGAGTGCATGCTGCCCGTGAAATCCCCACATATTTGATCTCCCTGCAGTGTCACTCACTCACAGAGACCTTGAACCTAAAACAAGGACATGGATGCAAGCAGTGCATTTGGGAAATGATTCCAGAAGCCAGAGTGAGAGAGCAGGGAGAAAGCCAATAAAGTGTGACCAACCAGGCAGGAGTTCGGTGGCATCGGGGGCCACCACCCACCCCTCCATGTCCTTTTGAGGGACTGTGTACGTGCACTTTGGAACTGTCCCTTAGAGGGGCTAGGGCTGAGGAGATTACCCATCAACCCCCAACACCCGGAGGCTGAGTAACTCCCCTTCCCATCAACCACTTGGGAAACCGTGGATGCTATAGCACCTGAGGCAGGAAGTCATCACCGTGCCCAGGAGCTGTCCGCAGCCGGCCAAAGTCAGGTGTGGGTTTCCTGGATAGGTCATTATGGCAACCAGCGGAAGGTTTACTTCACCAAAGGAGGAGCCCGTGCCTTCCCAGCTCTGTGACCCTGAGGAAATCAAACAACCTCCCTACCTTGTGGGGGTGGAAATACCTGTCCTACCAAACCAGAGCTGCTGGATAGCGAAGGCGTGCAAATACAAGTAAGTCTCATCTACAACCTGTGACGTGTTGGTCAAGCCAGGGATGGATGAGCAGAAAGCACAGTTATTACTTAACCTTCTTTGCTTCCTTTGGGAGATTGCAGAAAATTCCAAAGAATTTAGGATTCCACGCGGGTCTTAAGCATTCTACTCATTATAAAACCTACATACCCCCCACCAAGAAGGTGAAGAAAACAGATAGGAAGGGACAGGAGAGCAGCTTTGATCAGGCCCGGACCCAGCCTCTTACTTGTAGGCCACGTCACAGCCGCTGTAGTTGTGGACATGATAGGACTGCAGCTCCCGCAGCCTCTGACTGCAGGCAGCCTGGTCATGGCACTCCAGTCCAGGGACGTGGTGTGTGACAAGGACACTCACTGGCACGGTCAGCCGAGACCTGCAGCCAACAGCTTCTGCCCCCCACTCCTTGCGAGAGACCATTGTGAAGACATCTGTGAGGGGACCGTGGATGTCACTTGGTGCATTCTGCCCCTGGGAGCCACATTAGCTACCTGGGTTCCACTTGCTGGTGGGGCCGCATCTGCCCCAGAGGGGTAAAAGAGCCCTAGGGAGAGGCCCTTGGGAGGCAGGTACATTCTCCCCTGCTCACCCCATATCCCTGTCCCACTGACACCCCTCAGAGTCTGTAGCAGCCATGGAGCCTACATGGTCCCGGTTCCCACATGTCCCCCACAACAGACAGAGCCAGCTCCCAGCTCCCTCCCTGGGCCACCCCAGGTCCCTACTTCAAGGAACAGCTCCATGTCACCCACTATCCCTGGGGAAAGTCTCAGTGGCCTCTCACCATGCCACCTCAGCACCTCCGACCTCAGCCTCAGTGTGTGCTCCTGGACCCTGAATACTCCCTTGGAGGTGGGGTTGCATCTCCTGCTCAGCCTAGGGCTCTCTCCAGGTGCTGGTTGTGTCCCCCCGTCAGTCTCTGCACCCCCTGAGGTCAGGGTCTGGGTCTCCATCTACCGCAGAGGCTACTTCTCCCTTCCTGGATTTCCTTCCCTCCTGGCCCACTCCTACCTCCTAAGGACCTAGGACAATCTGGGTAAGAGGCTGACCGGTGCTCCCATCTGCAACTCACTTCCTTTCACCCATTCCAGTCACATGTGGCGATGCAGACCTGAGAAACATTTCTGGCCACATGAGAAGCCCCACTGGCTCCCAAGCCTCCTCACCATCAAGACCCAGTTTGCCTCTTTCAATGAGCTGGGAGATGTTTCCAAACAGGTGCTGCAGCCCTTTGGACATTTGTTTCTCTTGTGTTTTGTCCCAGGAGGAAACACCTGCAAAAGAATACTCTATTTTCATTGGTCTTTGGAAACCTGCAGTACCAGATGTGTCAGTGGCGTGGGCTCCGGCCAGAAACAGCCACTGCCCCAGCCCACTGTCTCTCTTCCCTGCCCGGATCCCCAGGTTCTGTCCAGGAAACCCCTGTGAAGTGGCTAGAGGAGCAGCAGTTGGCATGGCTTTCTCCAACACCGACTCCGGGCACGGACCCCTCAGCGCCAGATCCTAGTCGTTCTCCAGGATGAGAGCTAATAGGACAGGGAGTCAGTGTATTAACCTAGTCTCACGAGGGGCATCTTACACACACAATGAGCAAAACACAACCTGGAAATGTATTCGGGAACCTCAAAACCACGAAGTCCTCTCTGGTGTGAATTTGACACAGTGGAAGCCATTCGGAGGGTTGAGTGGGAAGCAGGTAGAATCACCTGCAGTCAGACCAGACCCTGTTCATTTGGGAGCATTTGCTAAACCCATGCTCCCAGCCAAAAGGCCATGAATGTGGGCACCGGCATCAATCAAAGCCCCACCCCCAGCAAAGGATGCTCTTAACCCACGAGAAGCTGTCCCTTACTGGCAAGCACAGGCCTTCGTCTGGTTAGACTCTGAATGGCGTGTGATAATCATCGTTGCCATTTATTTGCTCTTGCCGGCCAAGCACTAAGTCCTCCATGTACATTATCTCATGTAATCCCCACGATAAGTTTGGGAAGTCTGATAGCATATCTCGATTTGCAGGTAGGAAAATTAAGATTGAAAGAGCTGAATAACTTATTAAAAATCATTACTAGATGCAGCCCAGGCCTAGAGACTCCAAGATCTGTGCTGTACACATAAAGGGAAGGGCAAGCATTTAAGCAATTCTTATTACAAGACTGTAGGAGGACCCTTCTTAGTGCAGAGAGGAAACTTACCCAAGGGTTGGACAGTCAGAGCAGAGAAGACAAGGAGCCAGGGCAGCATCCTCGCAGGTCCTGGGACACCAAATGGGGATGGTGTGGCCAGCAGCCCTGGATGAACAGTGTCCCTGGGGGATGCTGACCGTTAACAGGACCACGCGTGCTCTGCCAACGGAAACCCCCAGACCGCACGGCGCTGCGGTCCTTCTCGTCCACCACCACCCTGTGGGCCCCCTGGGAGCCAGGGCCCACTCAGCCTTCTCAGGGTGCTGTGCATAGAGCGGGCGCAAACATCACATCCTAGCCCCCTGACAGCTGAGTTTCACTACGTGTTCACTGTGTGTGAGGACTGTACGTGCACATTAAATTGGGCCCACATTAGTCCTCACGTTAACTCTGCCACGTAGGGTTGTTAGCCCCCATTTCTATAAGGCACAGGAATGGCCCCAAACAGAAATCCAAACTCCCTGGGATGCGTCTCCTACAGAGAATTCCCTCCCAGCGGGGTACAGGACCCGGTAGATAGGGCCAGGGAGGGCTCTGAACAAGAAACACTCACACTCACAGTCCGCAATGCTGTGGACCCTGTGCTGGCCCAGGCCAGGACCCTGGAGACAAATGTCTGTCCTGGACAAGGGCACCAGGAGGGAGAAGGAGGGGTTCGCTCCATCCCTCTCTGGGGAAGGGGGCTCCACTTTGGCCTGGCTTTTTCCAAGAACCCTCGGGGACTGGCGGGGCATCGGTGACCCCCTCCTTCATAGAAGAACTGGGGTAAAGTGGATCCCAGTTCTAGGGCAGAGGATATCTGATTTTAGCCCTCATCTGCTAGGGTCCAGCCCCTTCTAGGAGAGGGGTGCAGAGAACAAACACTCACACTCACTCAGAAATACCTGTGGGCCCTGCACTGTCCCAGCGCAGTAGGTCAGGGCTCGGTCCACTTGGCCCTCATTGGCTGCCAGCTCCTCCCTTCAGACTTGGCTTCCAGGTCCTGCCCCTCCTCCAGCTGCCCCTCCTCCAGCTGCTCCTCCTCCTCCTCCTCCTCCTCCTCCTCCTCCTCCTCCTCCTCCTCCTCCTCCTAGGCTCTGCTCTCTCTCACACTAAGAGGGCACTCCCTCCTTGGGAGGGGAGCACTTGGGCTCTGGCTTCCCAGAGAGAAGAGCAAAGCCCTGGATCCGGAACAGAGAAGGAGGACAGAGACCTGAGGCTGGGAGCCGACTGTGTCCTCAGCCCTGAGGGGAGCTCAGGTGAAACCAGACTGGCGCTGAGAGCACCTGGCAGCCGCCCCGTGACTAGGCCCAGGCCCTCCTCCCTGGGAAAGGGCACGATTGCCCAACGCTCCGGGAGGCCTTCCCCGCCCAGGCCTTACTAAGGCCCCTCGATGTGAGGATTCTGGGGGCCTGGAGGCTCTGTCCCTGGCATCTGGGAACTCCCAGTCCACGGAGGCAGAGCTGCTGCAGGGGTCTGAAGGCTGTGGATTGAAGTCACTCGCCGGTTCCTCTCCACAGGGGCAGCGTGGAGGGACAGACACAGAGCACTGTCTTCCCAGAGGCAGCCCCCAAGTGTGACCCTGCAGGCTGCACATCCATCACCTCCCTCTGGCCACTCCCATCCTTGTCATTAAAGGTGTCACCACAGGAAGCCTCCTCCATGCCGAGCACCTCCAGCCCCTCTGCCACGGCTGGCTTGGTGGTGGTAGAGCACGTCCTGGCCGGATGTCATGGTCTGCAGCTCTTGCCTCCTGAGGTGGCGAATCTCCCAGAGGAAGCATCACATGACACTTTCCCAGAATGCACATCTCCCAAGGGAGCCTCCAACGCTCATCTCTCAGAGGGTGGGGCAGCCACGGAGACCCTGGAAATGTCCCATACCCAGAGACGCTGCCCTTGGTGAGTCAGTCTCACTCTCAGGCCCAGGTTTCCCAGAAAAGCTCCCTGAAAGAGGCCCTTGAGAGAGCACAGGGCTCACCCACGGCTCCCCAGTCCGGAGCCTAGGCCAGGCTGGAGCCTATGACAGAGCAGGGACTGCTGACCTCCGCCCAGCACAGATGCCTCGGGAGCAGAGCTGGAGCCCAGGACCAGTACCTTAGGAATCTGAAGTCTCTGACCTCCGGGAGACACTGTTTCTCCAGGCCTCAGCTGTCTGTGCTTCCCAAGCAGCAGGACAGCCCTTACCTAAGAATGCTGCGGGCCTGCATCCAGGGGCAGGGAGAGAGGTGCAGATGCTCAGCTTCTTTCCACAAGAGGCAGCTGGGGATTGAAGGCCAAAAGAGGCTGGGCGTGGCTGTCTGCCAGGTCCAGCGAGTGCTCTGTCCTGTCCAGACATCAACAGATTCCTGGGGACTCAAGCCCCCTGAGACACATGTCTGCCCTACACGGGGCATCGGGAGGGAGGGAGGAACAGTGGCTTGGGTTGTTCCTCCCTGGTCCTGTGAACTTAGAGCTAAATTCCTAAGAGAATCTCCCCAGTCCTGAATGACCTGGACCCATCACCACACTTACCCAGCCCCTCCTCAGTCTCACCGCTGTACCAGGTGGGCTCTCTGTCCCCTCCTGCCACAGCTGAACCCTTCCCTTCCCATGTGTCCCTGCCTCGTGCCTCACCTGGGGGCTGAGGGAGGGGCTGGCTCTACTTCAGCCTGAATTTCCCAAGATGCCCCTGTGAGGACAGGGGACCGGTGGGCGTCAGAGCCCCTCCTTCATGGCAGGCGTCTTAAATTGAAAATCTCAAGCCTGACTGTCTCAAGGAAAACCACTTGTATGATTGATTTGGGCGCTGAGCTAACCCATGTCTCCCACAGAAGACCATTTTTACTTGAAAAAACAGAAAGCGATCAAACTCTGGATACTCAGACTTAAGTCTATGCCAGGCATTTTTTTAAAATGAACAAAGTAAGCTTTGATTTCAAGGAAAATAACTAATGGAATTTGTTAGCTTAATAAAATTAGAGCTTTCAAGTAAAAATTGGAATTTGGAAATTTATGTCTACTACTATCATTTGACAGCTTCCAAATACATTCTTTACCGATTGCTCTTATCAGTGAATAAGCAGTGATATTGACATACACACACACACACACACATATAAGTATATACATATAAACATATATACAGGTGAACATGTACACACTTTGGATGATAAACTTGGTCAGCATTTAGAAGATGTTCACGAGTTACTGAACCAATATTTTCCAAATGACTAATGTATTAAGTCACAAAATTACACTTAGATAAAAGTTTCATTCAAATTTCAAGACAGCCCAATTGATTTCAAATGAAACAAAAACATTCATTTATATGATTTCATATTCTACTTTGCAAAAACCCTTTATCACAGTTGAGTTTTGGCATAGGATCAAAGGAGAGTATCTTCAAAAAAAGAGGAAGTATCTTCAATTATTTGTAAAAGCTGATAATAGATTTCTCCCCCTTCCAAGTACTTATCTGGGAGAGACTATATGTTTAACCAAAACAACATCTAGCAACAAGTTGAATGCAGAAATAGGTATGAAAATACAGACATATTCTTCTAAGTTACACAGAAAACAGATCTGCAAAAATGTTTTTTAAAATTGACAGTACTGGAAGGCTGAAGTAGGAATACGGCATGTTCAGGCCCAGCCTGGGCAACTTAGCAACTTGTGAGACTTTGTCTCAAAATAAAAATTTTAAAATGGCCTGGGATATAGCTAAGAGTGAAAGTCTTGGGTTTGATCCCCAATACCACAAAAAAAAGACATCATTCTCACTAGCTTTGTAATATATATGTATTTTTCAAATTAATAAACGTGTTGATATGTATTGGGTTCTTCGATGCTACTTTAAATAAATTATTAAATATTTTAAATTATTTCAAATTGCAATATGGTAAATATTGAGAGATATAATCCACAGAAACTTTCTGTGATACTCAAAATTTCTACAAGCACGAAAGGTCCCAGGCCAGGGGACAGCCACGCTGTCCTGACACAGGCGGGTCACCAGGGGGCAGCACGCGCTCTTCCTTGGCGCTGGCGCCGCCTCCGCCCACGGGAATCTCCACTACCGCTTTTCCGGCGTTCGCTCCTCCTTTCTTCTCTGTGCTCTCCCGCGATGCGCGCGTTCTGGATGACACGAAGTGATCTTTGAAGGATAAGTTCCGTCCATCCGAGGCAGGCATTCGCCGTACTCTGCAGGCGCTTATCGGATGTCGCGCAGGCAGAGCTTCCACCCGGGCAGGAGGAAGGGGAGGCGCCGCTCTCGCCGGAGTCCTGACCCAGCCAGGCCCGGTGATCACCTCCCTGAAGTGTCTGAACCCCCTTATTTTCTACAGAGGGGTGTAGACTTCAAGGGGATTCCTGACAGGCGGAGGAAGCCGAGGACAGAGCCTGAGATAGCCCTGGGGCCTTGTGGAGGGATCTGGAAGCTCAGCGAGTGTGTGTGTGTGTGTGTGTGTGTGTGTACCAGCCAGGAAACAGGAAGGGAGGCAAGACTGGAGAAAATAGCAGCCGGGACGGAGAAGGGAGCCTGAGGGTGCTCAGGGGTGGTGTTCACATTTGGGGAAGCTTCAGGGTGAGGGTCCCCGAAGCGCCGCTGCCAGTGGCCTCACCGTGGGTGCTGGAGCTGCCCAATGTGGGGACAGGGGAGACCTAGGATGGCCAGGCAGTGGGGGCGTGGTGTTGGCAGAACCCAGGAGGGGGGGTCGACAGCCGGAAGCTACCGCAGATGACCGGCTGAGCCGTCCCTGGATGGGGCTGGGTCAGGAGGTCCACACGCAGAGCTCCCAGCAAGGAGGGGAGAGGGTGAAGCGAGAGGCAGGTTGTGTGAAGCCTGGGAGAGGCTGAGCGCAGATGGCAGCCGTAAGGAGCAGAGCCTGACTTTGCCTGCTGGGGGCGCAGTAGGGAAACCAGGAGTCACCCAGTGCCCTGGAGCCCACCAACACGAGTCCAAGTCGGGAGTCAGTGCTGGGAATGACTTAAAGGCCGGCTGACCCAACTCTCTCATTTAATGGATGAGAAAACTGAGGCCCACGTGGAAACATGGAAAAGACTGCTAATGGCCTCCAACAAGCCCAGCAAAGCCAGGATTAGAACCCAGGCCCAGGCCACTGTACACTTTCAACAAAGCCCCATAGGCCCAAGGATACAGAGCAGGGAAAGTCCCACGTGTGGTGCCCAGTACAACACCGACAGGCCCAATGCTGGGAGGGCCACACAGCAGGGCAACAGGAAGGGAAAGACACAGGCCGCTCCTACTCCTGGGCCTGGGGACGGAGCCAAGGACTTGGTGGCAGCTTCCAAATCCTCTGCTCGCCTTGTTTATTTACACAATTTGAGCCCTCTCCTTAAACCACTCCCCTTCCTCCCAGGGACCACAGCCAGAGTCACTGTCCAGAGCCAGAAAAACATGGCCCGAGTCGTAGCCTAGCAGGAGGCTCTTGAGTGTCCCTGGGCAATCGCACCCTGAGGAGACCCAGCCACCCACCCCTGGGATCACCTGGGCTGCTCACCTGGGCCTGGGTAGCCCGTGGAAAGGCCTGTCTGCTTTGAACCCTGTTTTAGGCTCACTCCCACCAGTGGCTGAGCCTTGTCTCCCTCCTCCTCCTATTTCCTTTCACCTTGAACCAACACTGATCCCACTTGGTGTCTCGACTCTGCAGAAAGCCACAAGACAAAGGCCAACAGGCCTGTCTTTACTTCACACTCACCCGTTTCCTGCACTTCCTCATTCAACAACTGTTAATCTGCTGAGTGAGGCCTTTGCTCAATTCCAGAAGACAGGGAGGGAGGGAGACAGTGACCCCGCCTGGAGGAACAGAGTCCCAAACTCCACAGCAGAGCAGAGTCACTGCCTTCACCTGCAGTCTTGCTTGCCACTCACTCCACATCATTTTAATGCCTTTGCTTTTCTTTAAAATTTGTTGGGAGTTTCACGTAAAAATCCAGATTCCCTGGATGTTCAGGGGACCCAGAAGCACGTGGGCCTGGTGCAGCCTTCGCTGCAGGTGGAGGCAGAGTACCGGCCATCCCTTTGAGGCGGGATGTTTCCATTCACCACGGCTCCCCTTCTCCCCAGGATCCCAACCCAGAGACCCCACATCAGCTGCCCGAGTAGTCCTGACACCAGACAGGGTCCAAAGAGGTCCCTAAGGAGGAACTAGGGACCTCGACCCACCCCACCCTCAGGTGGTTTGGAGGCTCACTGACATGAGCCAAGGGTTGTGGGTCAATGAGAGGCGAACAAATGTGAGAGAGAAAGAAGCACACACTCAGAAGGGGACAGGTGTGCTCGTAGAGTAAGGCTTCCTGTGGCCTGGGGCTGGGGGACTTGCGTGTTTGGGGGTGTCCTCAAAGGAGCATCTCAGATGTGTATTCCTGATGTCTCTCTGGTTATGCTGATGGACTGGGGTAGGATGCAAATTACGAGTCTTTGAAGTTCAGAGCCGCTTAGTGCCGTTGCCTAAGCATGCAAGTCTGCGGGAGGCAAAGCTTAGTTAGGCCCAGTTTACAGGTGCAAGGCTCGGTTCCCATTTACAGGCTTGGAGTATTTTTAAACCCTTTAAGGATTTTTTGGAGTGATGTTGCTGGGAGAAAAAAGGGCCTTGCAGCCTTGAGTAATCTTGATTCTGCACTGAAGCTGCAGTTTTCTTAAAAGTGCAGTTTTAAAATTATGACTTTCCCTGTCTCCTTTCTATCTTTGTTTCTTCCGTCCTGTTCAACCCTGCAGGTGCTCTTGATGTTCTCAGGCCCAGCCTGGGGAAGCGCCTCCGTGCAGGCGAAAGTTCTTCAACACCGCCAGCAGGGGGCGCTATGGGAGCAAACGGGAAAGGCATCCGTAGCGCAGCCTGTACGGCCCCTAAAACTGGAGGTTTCTGGCTGGAAGAGGAGGGCGAGCACACAGCTTCTGGGCTCGCTGTCCCCTGTGCTTCTTCCTCTGCTAAAGCAATTGGGGAGCAGCCTCTGTTAGGAGATGGACATGAAGTTTCCACTCAAGTGTTCCTCAACTGTGTCCACACTGTTCATTCAAGCGCTTAGCAAGCATTGATTAAGCACTTGCCCTATGCTCAGCACTCCGCCAGCCCTGTCCCTAGCTGCCAAGAGTTAAAATGTATTTAGCAAGACAGAATGTGTAAGATTATGTGTCTGTGTTGGTGATGCAATCACCACATTTCCCCAGTAGGGGGCGGTACTGTCTGACACACAGTCGGTGCCCAACAAATACTTTTTGTACAAATGAATGAAAAGTAACAAAACTAATTTTTAAAAGTAACGAATCATAATGCCTCTTATTCACTGAGCTCTCCCTGACTTTACGTGCACTGTCACAGTCATCAAAGTTGTCCTGTTATTATCATATTTTACTGATAAGGGACGCGAAGCAAAGTTGAGTCAGTTGGCTAAGGTCAGTGTGAACTCTTCACTGCTACTGTGTGTGGAGCCTCCGCAGTGCAAGGCAGTGCTCAAGGCCAGGGTTAGCACACAGCGGGCCTGCACGGGCCAGGGAGGGAGCGGGGCAGCGGGAAAAGGCTGCGTGAAGATTAGGCAGAAGGACTTACTGAGGTGAAACAAGAAAAATGTCTTCCCTGATGCAGGGAGAGGGACTGGAGTGATCAAGAGGACAAGGAGAATGCCAGAAGGTAGGCCTTCCGTGCACACTTCCTGGGCTGGGCAGGGATGCCCTCAAGGAAACGAGATGATTCAGCATGTGCAGTGGTGCCCAGCCCTGGCTGCATACATAGGAGGAGATGAGCATGAATAAAGACCTGTCTCCAGGGATCGACAGCCACTTATTAGACAGAGGGAAAATATGCAAATCACTTTATACCAGGAAAGCGGCTGTTACAGCTGAAGGAGGGTGGTGGCGGGAATTGTCTTGGAGAAAGAGATTATTTCCCAAGGAGCAGCTTTCGAGATGAGGCAGCATTTGAACTCAACCATGAAGGGTAGGCAGGACTCGACCCTGTAAAATTGCCTTAGCCGGGAACTAGGAGGTCTGAGTCCCAGTCCTGCTGTGTCACCAACCAGCTCTGTGATCTCACCCAGGACCCTCTCTGGGCATCAGGCTTAGTCTGCAATGCAAAAATGTTGATTACCTGAAGGTCTTTCTAACCCTGGCTCCCACCCTAGGGGTCTATTGATCCGCCCCAGGCCCTAGCCCTCCCGAGAGCACTACCACAGGCCCAGGCCCAAACAGGGGAAGGTGCAGCCCAGCCTTGGGCTACAGGGGGGACAGAGTGCCCAGGAAGGGGAGGCTCTCCCGGGTGGGGACAGGGCGTGTGAGGGGAGTGGAGAGCAGCAGGCTTCCTGGCTTGCTCGGGAAGAGAAGGGATGGGTTCTGGTGGGGAGGGGAAGTGAATTAACCAAGCAGCTTCCTCTCAAGCCAGTTCAGGCGCAGGCCTGGGAGTTTCACAAAACGGGGCAAAGAGAGCTGTATTATGTGAACACTTCCTGTCCCGCGCCAGCCCCTCCCTGGCAAGTTTGCCACAGGGCTGGCCTCTGAGGCAATCTTCCGTGGAAGCCTCCTGTTCCTGCCCAGGGCTGCCTATAAATGCCAGGGCAGCACAGCTCTGTGGACAGCGCCGTGTATCTGCTGGGCTCTGGTACGTGAGCTGCTGGCCAGGTCTTTCTTTTCCGCTTCCAGCTCTCTCCCAACCCTCCTCCTGGAGGCCCTCCTTGGTGGATCCTGCCCATTTCATACCTTCCTTCACACTTTCTTAGAGCTTCCTGGCCTCAAATGCTTTGCTTTTTTATACTGTCTAGGTAACCAAAATTCCTTTCTCACGTGTGTAGGACAGAGCATCTCCCTGGTTAAGTGGCAGCCTGAGCTTCGTCTTTAACTTTGCCCATCCCCTCCTCTTCCTTTGCTGCAGCCAGAGGACCTGTCAAGAAAGCACGGTGGCCTCTTCTTCTAAGCGCCTACACCCTTGTTTCTTCATTTTTCACAGAGTGCAAAAAGATGACCAGTGAGATGTCACTGTTGGAACGCAGCTTAGATACCACTATCAAGACCTTCCACCGTTACTCCACACAGGAGGGGAACCTAGACACCTTGAGCAAGAAGGAATTCAAACAGCTGGTGCAAAGGGAGCTGCCGAACTTCCTCAAGGTAGGGCCTGGCTAAGGTGAGATGGGGCACAGGGCAGTCTGAGCAGACGGGGGAGAATTCTAGTCCCTGCCATCCAGAGGCAGCTGGAGGAGTCACGAGAGGCGCTCACAGTTAGATGCACCAACTGAGTCCAGAGAACCAGGGATTGTTCGACTGACCACCTGCTCCGTGTGGGACCCTGTTTGGAGCACAGGGAGGTAGGCATGAATAGGGAACCTACTATCCCAGAGTGGGAGACACACAGGAAAGAACACAGTAGATCCAATGCCAGTAAGTGCCCGGCGGGGGGGGGGGGGAGAAGGAGATTTCTGGGCTGAGTGAGGCCTCCTTGAGGAGGTGACATTTGTGCTGAGGCAGTGGAGGACCCTTGGCAGGAGGCTGAGGGACTCAGCTTCGGCAGAGAACATGGGCTTTTCTCCTCCTAAGGGCGCCGGGCAGAAATACAGGAATAAAGGGCATGTACAAAGCAGCCAGCACAGCCTGGCAAGTGGAGTGCAAAGCGTGTACTAGAACATCGGTGTCGTCCCCCAATCTGAAAAGGACTGGGCGGTGCCAGGACACAGGGAGATCCCTTCCACCAGCCTTTTCATTTTCTTTTCAAGTTTGGGGAAACAGAGGCCTAGACTAAGAAGGATGGGCAGAGTGGGTCTCAGGGTCGGTTCCATTCCTGGGTGCAGCTGCCCTGGGGCAGGTCCCTCGTCCTTTCCCTCACCCTGGGGAGATGCAGATGGGGCTGTGGAGGCCTGAGGGACACTGGCAGCTCCCGCAGGTGGTGGTCACAGGCACGTAGAGCGCAAAGTCAGGATGGACAGAGAAGGTGCAGCCAGGAGGCTGCGTGGGCAAGGCTGCCCTGTGGATTCCCGGCATGCTCCACCCCTCGCTGCCATCCCCTGCCAGAGTTGAGTGCTTCACAATAGGCTGCTTGGGCTTAGAACAGGGCACTGCTGAGATGACCCGGCCAGTGGGCAGCAGAGTTGGACACAGATGGTGCTCTCTGCCCCACCTAAATCCTCAGTACTTTGGGGGCACCAAGCACCTACTCTACTCTCTGCCCTCAGCCAAGATCCCACATTGCCTGGTTTTCCTAAGTGCGTCCCTACTGTGTAGGCGAGAGTGAACTTTACCAATCCTCCAGGGGAGAGGGCGGGAGTGACTGAGGAGGGAATGGAACAGCACTGGACTCTAAGTCAAATCTGCTTCCTAAGACGTGGTTTCCTTGAGCCTTCCTCAAGGAAGATGCCACTTCTGCTTGTTGAAAGTTATGCGGGCCAGATACGGGGACATTTTCGGACTTAATCCTTGTAGGACCTTCTCTGTAAAATAAAGACACTCCTACTCCCCAAGCTGCAGGGATGCCTGGGGGATAAGCTGGCAAGTGTGAAGCACAAGCTTCCACTCCAACCTGGGCCCTCAGCTCAGAGCCATTTTAATTTTTAAATTGAGTCCCAGGGCCCAGGCCTCCCTCTGCATTTGCCATCCAACACACACTGTGCTCACTCATCCCCATCCCTGGCCGCACTCAGCCCTAACAGCAGTCTCTTCTCCGCCCACAGAATGAGAGTAGAAATGAAGCAGCCATAAATGACATCATGGAGGACCTGGACACAAACCTCGACCAGCAGCTGAGCTTCGAGGAGCTCACCATGTTGCTTGCCAGGCTGATCAATGCCTCCCATGAGAAGATGCATGAGGGGAACCATCCCCGTGGTCATGGCCACAGCCATGGGCCAGGCCTCGGAGAGAGCGGCCAGCGCCATTAATCGGGAGGCCAAGCCACCCTGCACCTGCCCGCCAGGCTCACCAGAAGTGTGTGCCACACCATCTGGGCTGTGGGGCTGGGGATGGGGGAAATAAAGTCTTCTTGCATGCCAGTGCTCTGCGTGTTGCGTCCGTCCTCTTCCCAGGTGGCCTCCCAGCCCTAGACAGCCCTGCCCTTGTCTGTAGCTCAACCCCTGCATTTGGTCATAACAGAGTGAGAGCCCACCTCCCTGACCGCGTCCTCCTTTCTCACATCAGATCCCACTGCTCCGACGCCAGTCGTACGGCAAGGCCTCTGACCCTGAAGAAAGCAAGGAGGGCTATCCTTACCCTCAACGCGCCGCCTGGCCCCTCCTCACCCAGCCCCAGCCCATTTTCGCTGTCCATAGACGTTTCTCTCTCCTAATAGAACCCTGTTCCTCTGGAGGTCTTCCAGCCCTGGACCCAGGCAGCGCCGTGTCTGGGGAGGAGCACTGGAGTCAGGCAGTGGGAACAGGGAGGGTTGGGTGTGATTACCTACAGACTCGTTTCTGGACCCAAGAGAGCAGTTGAGTTTCTTGTAATAAACCTAGCATCTTAAATATGGATGCTGGGGGCTGGGGATTTAGCTCAGTGGTTCCGGCGCCTGCCTCACAAGCACAAGGTCCCGAGTTCGATCCCCGGTACCAAAAAAAAAAAAAAAAAACACACACAAATATAGATGCTGGTAGGGAACGGGGTGCCCTCACTGGTGGAAGTGGGAGTCAGCCCCACGCCCCTCCCAACCCAGGGGGATGGCGGAGTGAAAAGACCCCAGCAGAACTGAGCTCCAGTCCAGCTTCTGCAGCTACAAGGTTCTGTAAAGAGCGTGAGACGCTTAGAGCTCACTTATGTCTAGAGATCCTTTGGCCTCTGAAGATGCAGATCAAGGGCCTGCTGATCTTCCAGGGGTCAGGGAGATCCGTGCAGTCCGTGGTTGGTGGCCGCGGGCTCAGGCCATGGGGGCACTGGCTCCTCCCTGCACACCCTGTGGCCAGATGGGCCTGGCTCCAGCTCCTTTGGAGCTGCTGTGATTGCACCCTCAGCACGCGGCCTTTTGGCCCAAATGCTCCCCTCAGACACTGCCAAGTCGCTCCTCTTTCATCTCCCTTTCCTCAACCACAGAGTCCCCTGCAGGCGACCATGGTCCCCTACACACACCTCTCATCCTCTCAACAGAGAAGGCTCACAGAGTTAGGACTTCGTGGAGCTGGAGAGAAGCCCAGTCATAGAAGACACAGAGGCCTAGAGAGAGGAGCGACTGGTCCAAGGCTGCTCAGTGGGGGCTGAGATTCCATCTGCTCCGCTGCTGGGTCTCACAGCTCCATCCTGGGCACTGCACCTAAAGAAGCACCCACCAGGGTCAGCTTGCAGCTCCCCTTGCTGTGGGCCCCAACCTGCCTGTAGCAGGCCTCTGCTCTGCAGAGCCTCGGGGCCCCTCTGGTGAGGATGAATGGGCCCAGGAACTGTTCCAGGCTGTGCGCCAGAGCGCCAGGATTTAGACTCCTTCACTGGAAGGCATGACCGCTGTAGCCTTCATCTGAGAACCTTCTTCCGGATACTCACATCTTGGGAGCCATCACCGTGCTAACCCCCACTGTATGCAGCTCAGGGCAGGGAAAGAAAAGTATGGGAGGCCCGAATTCTAGTACTGGCTCAGCCAGGACGCTGATGCTTAGGGTGCAGCAGGACCGTGTTTCCCCAGCCAGCCTACCGCCACCACCTTATCCCAGGTGTAAGGAATGTGTTTGCAACTCCACCCCCACCCCCAGTAGACTGTGAAAACAGGAAAGGCCGTGTATGTCTCATGCTAAGCTTTCTCCCTACTGCCTACAGCGGGGCTGGTATATGTAGGCTCCCAACAAATGTTGGCTGTATAAGCATTCTAAACCTTCTCTCACGCTCTGTGCTCTCTTCTCAGGAGAGGATGTGGGGAAAAGCGGGAAGAGTAGAGTGGGATTAAAGCATGCAAATGGGAGCTTCCCAGAACATCAAAGATTCTCTGAGCTGAAGGCAGGGGGCAGCACCTCTGTGGGATTCCGAGCCCCCTGCCCCCCCGCCCCCCCACTGTGTAGTCAGACCAGTTCTGCTTTTATGTCCCCTACCCTGAAGTTTGGATTTGAAGAAAGAGATTCATTGTGAAAGAAGTTTCAAAAATGACTGCTGTTAGTCCAACCTGCTCCAGTCCCTGCCACAGTTGTAAGGTCAACTCACCGGAGCCCACCAGGAAAGGGCTCCCGTCCTGCTGCAGACCCCCAGAACACTCTTTGTTACCCGACATCAGCCGTCTCCCTGTGCCTGCCAAGTGTTAATGCCAGTTTCCCTCCCACCTGTGGGGGCCCAGGATAGCTCTGATGCCTTATCCCTTCCCTCTAGCCATGCACCTCCTCATCTGCTTTCTCAAAGCCCTGTCCCCAAAGTACCCCCAAATTCAGCTCCCACCTTTGCACTGCACATGCTCTTCTGCATCTGGTAAGTCCCTTAGGATCCCAAGTCTCAGGCAGCAAATCCACCCAGGAAGACTTCCCTACCCATCTACCCTTCTCGGACATGCTTAGGGCCGCTCCGCCAGGCCCACGGACTCCCTGGGACTGCTACCCTGGCCCTTCCCAGGCTGACTTGGCATCCTCGCCTGCGAGCCTGACTGCGGTTCCTGGAAGATGGAACGGTGGTTGACTTGCCCCAAGGCCCGAATCCCTGCACACAGCAGGCTCTGGCTGAGAAACAAATGAAGGCTCCGTGGGCCTAGGGCTCCAGGGAGCTAGAGGCAGGGGTTAGGGAAGTGGGTCCTTCAGAGGGAGGACAAAGAGGGTGCGCTTAGTGGGAAGCGGGCCAGCTTTGAGGATGGGGACACCCGCTGTCTGACAACATGGAAGTTGGCAGAAGGCAGACAGGCTGTGCCTTCTAGGTGCCAACAGTGCCTCCTTTTGCCTCCTCTCTGTGCAAACTAAGGGTACATGTGGGAGATTGTTCTAAAACCCAAGGGAAGATCTAATAACAAGCCATTGTTACAGGGCCTCGTGGAGTTTCCTTTAAACAAAGTTTAATAGCGCTGTTGGGCTGACTTAACCCCCCCTCACACTAGGCCCTTCAGTTCAAACGAGCAACAACAACAGAAAACTGACTTCTGTTTATGTTGGGCAGAGGGGAGATGGCGGCTTCCCTCACAGAGAGAGCAAGCGTCAGTGGCAAGGTGAGGGAAGACTCCCAGCCCATGTGACAGCTGGAGGCTACCCCGGCGATTAAGGAATGAGCCCTTCTGGGAAATACAAACTTTGGGCATTCCCCAGCATCACAGTAAATGTGACACCAGAGGCAGCCTTCTGTCACGAGGCCATTGTCTCCGATTTTTACACCAGGGAATTACCCTCCAGTCGGGAGTTAACCATGGAAGCTGAACTTCCTGGTGTCTTTCTGGGAAGGATGAAGAGGGACTTGTGGTTTGCTGAGCTGCTAGGCTCTGCCCAAACATGTGACCGTGCTCCGAATTGGCCTGCGGGCCTGAGTGGTGTGTGATGGCCCTCGAATTTAGGGAGAAATGGAGTTGCTTGTCCATTTCCTTGCCCCCACTCATTCTCCCAGCAGACATTAACCGGACACTTTCTGCAGGTGAGGTGCTGCCCAGTGCCGCCAGGGCTGCCACCATAAATAAGCCTCGATCCTCTTGTCAGGAGCTTGCAAGGCTGCGGTGGGGATGAGATCCTCAATTTACTGTAAAATAGAAAGAGAAAGACCAGGGAGGTGGGCAGCTAGATGGGCCTTTGAAGTGGGCTGTCTCCCTGGAGAGGAGGTGTGAGACCAAAGCAACTCCATTTTGCTAAAATCCACCACTCCCCTAGCCTCTCAAATTAATGGTTAAAATGTGTTTGCTCTGGGACAGGAGACACAATCTGTAACAGGACAAGATTCCTAAGTTTATTACTCAGCCATTTGTTTACCCTAGAAGCAAGTGTTCTGGGCCCACTATCTATAGGACAATCTGTTAATGTGCTGGCTGTCCACACAGGGTGGTCGTGACTATTAGTCAGGATGTCTGCTGACCATCAGTATGTGACAGTGGGCCACTAACCTTTGTCCCCTTTTTCCCTTGTAAAACCTATAAGTAATCCCCCTCAACCCCCCGATGAGCCTAGCCAATCAGAAATCTACACTTCATGCATGCTAAGCGTAGACCAATCATTATAATTGCTAGATGAAACCTTGCTGTAGCTTCTATAAAAACCCTGCTAATTCAAAATTCGGGGCTCTCAATCTTGACCTGCTGCGTCGGTGACAGTTGAGAGCCCCTGCTCGAGCTTGAATAAACGACCCTCAAGTGTGTTTGCATCAGAATCGGCTCCTTGGTGGTCTTTGGGGACTTCGCGATCTGGGCACAACAGAGGAAGGGTACCACAGGGGCTGGTAGCAGCAGGCGTCCCAGACATGACAGCGATTCAGAGACTGGAGACCATGTGTGCAAAGGCCAGGGCTGGCCCATGTGGGATTGATCAGGAATGAGGAGACTGAAGGCAGGTAGGAGGAGAGAGGAGAGTCACAGAGATGCTAAGCCAAGGAGCTCACCTTTCACGGAGTGGATGTAAAGGCAAAAGCAGGGAAGGCTTCAGGGAGGAAAATGATGCAAGGCAATTTTTATTTTATGAAAGCTTCTCTTTCTCTCCCTGTGCTTAAGGTCTGGATGGTGTAGGAGTCAGACCGTAGATGCACGGCCTGTTAGAAAGCTACCATAATAGTCCAGGTGAGAGTGGAGCAGAGCCCGCAATGGGGCTTCTCAGAAAATGCAAATTTGGTCTGAATCTCATAATATCCCAGGCTCCAACTCGATTAAGTAAAGCACAACCCCAAAACCTCCATAAGATAAATAGAGACTGTAATTTGGTGCTGTTTGTCAAGACTTTGCTGGGAAGGAAGGCCTCTGCTTTCGCCAGCCCCTTGAAGCAATCTTACACAATGCTGAAACAGGCATTGCTCTGAAGTAAACTCGAGCGTCCAACCTCAGACCCCTGCCCCTCCCAGCCGTTGCTTAAAATTCTACAATTTAGAAAGTCCTGTGTCATGGATGTTGACATTTTACCAAGATGACAATAGGACTGAAACAGCTGGTTGCCCAAGTCCTGTTGCCTCTTGGGGTTCAGGCCTGAACCGGTTTCTCTATGCAAGACAGGCCAGCTCTGTGGCCAGCCTGGACTCCAGCCCTTGTCTCCTGAGGGCCCCTCCCAGACACAGAGGCAGGGAGAGTGGGCTCCAGCAGGGAGCCCCTCACCTTTCCAGGTTTCCCTGTTCACGCTAATTCTCCCATGAGAGGAGAGGGAAGAGGAGGGGCAGCTGACAGCCAAGCAGGGCCGTGCAGCCAGGGCAGCCCTGACTTGCGGCGAGTCTGTTCCTGCCTCCCTCCTCTGGCCTGCCTCTCTCCTCCTCCTCTTCTTTACCTCTCCGCTCCTTTTCCTCTGCCCCTGTATGCAGATGCACAGCTTGGCCTGAATTAAAGGCCTTGTGGGAAAGATATTGCGTCGTTACCCTTGGTTCCTTGTCCCATCCTGGCCAACCAAACTACCTAAGTGGTCCCTGAAAGTAACCTTTGTCTTTGCTTTTCCTGCCCCAGCTGTGGCAGTGAGGGTGACACTGGCTTCCTCCTGGACCTGGACGCAGCTCCTCTTCCTGCTGTTGCTCGTCTCCCTGGCAGCAGTGCTGTGTCGGGTGCTCTTCTTTTCTTTTCTTTAATTTAATTTTATTGGTACATTTTAGGTATACAATATAATGATATTCATCATTGGAAATTTGCACCTTTACATAGTCTCTCTTGGTTCTTACTTTTTTCCCGTTCTCTTGTGCTCTGAGATTACATAATCCTCACAACGTCTCTTGGACAAAGGTGCTGCTGTTATCCCCACTCTATCTCGAGGGAAACTGAGGCATGAAGATTGTAATGACTTCTCTCGACACCCCACAGTGAATAAGTGAGAGAGCTAGGAGTTGAATGCAGAAACATCACTTCAGTCCTCATGGTCTTGTCACAATGCTCTAGTGCCCAGGAGCATTCTCCCCAAAGCCTACTAACGATGGCCTCCTCAGACCTGCTCAAAGTTCTCAAATAGCTCAGGACCCGAAAACCACATGGCTCTTGGTTATTCACCTTGTCTGAAACTCTTCAAAAATGGACTTTTAAAATTTCTTAGACATCTTCAAAAATGAAGGAAACATAGGCTGCCCATAAAGGCAAAATGATAGGCTCAAGGCTGCTCAGGAAGTGCCACATTTTCCTCAGGGCTCCCTCAGACTCTGCCACATTAGGTGGTCAAAGCTGCCCAGCACCAGCTTCTGTGGGTGCCTCGTTTCTTCCTCGTCTGGCAATTTTCACTCCCACCTCCCACCTCTCCACCCTGCCCCGTCCTCAGCTTCCAGCTCCTCATGTGCTTTCCACACCTCTTCCTGCTGGAGCTTTGCACCCAGGTGTCATAGACGCAGGTGTTGGTTTGCTGACCTGGATGGCCAGGACTTGTCTGTCACTCATTAGCCCAGTGCTGAGTCCTAGCTCCCTGCACATCGTCTTCACCTGGCTTTGCATGAAATAAACCAAGAGCCAAACCTACCTACTCCCAGTAAGAAGCTCCCTTTCTCAATTTTCCTCACATCTGTCATACAAGGGCTCCAGTGAGTTATCTAATGTTTCTTCAACTCTCTCAGAGCCTATGCTTCTGACTTACTGAAGAAGAATCAGGGGGAGCAGCCATTGGGGGCCTGCCGGGGTGCACAGCAGGTATTTTCTTCCATGAGGGTCTTGAAATTTCTACTAAATTGCGACTCCAAGGCACAGGGCTTACTGCAGCCTCCAAGCTCTCCATAGATCCCATCTGCCTTAGCAGTTGGTTGGCAGTGGGGGAGGGGGGGGCCTCCTCAGAACCCTGAATACATGTAGGGAGAAGAATGGAGAATAATAAAAGAGACAGAAACAGTACTCAATATGCAAGAGGGACCGGGAGGAATCTATCTCTAGTGGACAGGCTTTGATGAACTCCACAGTGGGCCCACTTTTACTAATCAGCAAGAAGCAGGGGAAGGGTAGTATACTATTCCAGGAAGAGTGAGGGCAGCAAGTTAGAATAGCCAGATAGGGACCAAGGTTAGCATTTCAAAAGGAACAAGTTCAAGTCCTTTCCCACACCGGGATGCCTGCATAATTTATTGTCCCCAGTAGAAGTTTTCTTGCCTTAGGAGCGCTGTGATTGTGGCTTTCCCACACTGCCAAGAAGTCTGCATCTTTTACATGGAGGCAAGGTAACACCGACCTGGGACCTGTTTCCTGGCCCCCACCAACCTATACTTATCACAGCTGGTCTCCAACAGGCAGGGGACAGGGCTGGAGGGCAGAGAGCCCCGGAGGGTAGAGCCTGGACTGCACTGCTTCACAGGGAACACTGACCACCTTCCGTCCCTTTTGAAGATTTTCCTGCACCCTGAGGCCAAACTCATTTCTGTTTTCTCTGGGACCATGTGTAGGAAATCAAACTAACAGCCTTCTGATTTCCACACCTTCACTCATCTATTCATATATATCGACCCAACACTGCCTCAGTCCATTTGTACTGCTAGCATGAAATGAACCATAGAATTTTATTTCTCCCATTTTGCAAGACCACTCAGTGCAAGCTTGAGGTGCTGGAAGGTCCACTTTCTAGGGAGGGCTGCTATGCTTGCAAGATGGCACCTCATAGCTGCATCCTCTTGGGAGAATGCCACTGTTTTCTACATGCTGGAAGGGGCAAAAGGGGCAAATTCACCCCATCAAGTTATTTTAAGGCACTAACCCATCTGCAAGGGTGATGTTTCCGTGGCCTTTCACTTCCTAAAACCTTACCTTTTCACACGGTTGTAATTGGAACGAGTTCCACATGAATTTGGAGCGGCACAGACATTTGAAACACAGCAAACACCTCTCTCGTACGAGCTTTGTGCTGTTGTCAGTGGTGATATAGCTCCTACTCTCAAACAACCTAATTCACCAAAGGAGGTGGACATTAAACAAACGAGCACACCCATACATGCAGAGTCACAAATTGGAGAAGAACACCAGGACCCAGAGGAGCATTTAGCAAAGAATCTGGCCTGGACTTGCATGAGGTGACCAGAAAACTCTTCCCTCTCCTTACTCTGTGCTGGACACAAAATAATACTCTTCTCTCTAGGCCTTTCTCCCCTATTCTTCCCAATCCCTTTTGAGAAAACCATGAACATTATTTATTTTTTATCCTCTCATGTTCGCAGACATGTACATTTGCATTAGTTTCCTCCGTTCGAAGTTCTACCCCAAACACCATGATCAAGTGTCTACTCCTTCAGGAGGTCTAATGACCCTATATCCCCAAGCTGAGCCTCCTTCCTATTCTTCCACAATGTCCTGTGCTTACTTCTGACAAAACACGTATGATACAGCACAAAGTCTGGTGACTTGAGTGTTCCCCTACTGGAGTCGAACACTTCAATCTAAGGATTTACCCCCAGCACCTATCCCAGTGTTGTAGGGGAAAATATTTGGAGTGATCTTCGGTAATTTTTTAGGTTCTATCTTTCGAATGCCTTCACAGTCTGCCTATCTCTGTCACCACCACTACCACCCCCCAGCCCAGCCCCACCTCATCTCTCCAAGGATCTCAGGCTGCAGCATACAAAATGGTGGCCGTGAGTCATACACGACCACCGAGCTCTTGAAATGTAGCGATAACTGTGTGGTATCCTGAAAGTACAAAATACACATTTTTTTCCCAAAGCGTTGATAAAATGAAAATGTAAAACATCTCAATAAGAATTTTTATATTGTGGAGGTGGTCATCTTCCTATTGCCTGAGACTCAAACCCCACACCTCATGGACTCGCCATTTCAGTCATTGGTTTCAATATGTCCTGGCTTTGGGGCTATTTGTGTTCACTTCAGGGCTTTGTCTTCTCTGGCAGGAATTCCTCACCACCTGACACCTGCAAAGCATTCTCCGTTGTTTCCAGTTCAGAATGTCATTTTACACAAATATCTGAGTCCAAAATTGTAAAACACCACATCCCATCTGTGGATGACAGGCAACTCACAAAAGAACAAATAAGCTAGGGGAGCATATTTAATCCAGACAGGAAATGGTCACCAGAACATGCTCTAGTCCAGGTGTACAAAGCCCATATCTGCTTTAGCCACGAGATGCACAGTGGATCTACCTTCTTATACCACTGGGTATGTTTAAATTCTGTTTGATTTTATGTCTATGTGCTAGGTAATCCATGCTGAGGGTGTCACTGTCCAATTAGATGGACAGTAACAGCTGTTGAGACCCTCATCAGCTTAGTGATAGGTCACACATGGATTATTCAAGTCTTGGGGGAAAGTGCTTCAAATGTGGGAGTGGCGAATCCAAGCATGTTTCACATCACAAAGGAATTTTCAGGGCTTCTAAGACTGGAAGGAAGGTTTCTCCACCCCAGGAAGGAGAGGGAATTATTGCTGGGGCAACCCCCAAGAGCTTCAGGAAATCAAAATGCCCATCCTCTTGCTGTAAATAACCCTTTTTAGAAGGATTGCTCACACCAGGAAAAGCTCACCAGCCCTTCCGGCCCCAAGGCAAGAATGGTGAAGTCCTATACAGAGGTCAGGCCCCGAAGAGGAAAGCTCACCTTGCACCTGCTGTCACCCTGGACAGCACAGGATCCTCAGGGGGGCAAAGAGAAAGAGGCTCCAAAGGCAGGCAGAGGAAGGGCTTGCCCTGTCCCTGCCAGCTAGCAGAGGACACGTTCATGTCCGAAGCCAGTGACAGCTGGAGACCCAATGTAGCTCTCCGCTTGCTGCCCTAGAAAATTTGTCAAGTTTCTTAACCTAAATGGAAATAGCAATCACCTGTCTTAGAGGAGAGAAATAGATTTGATAAACTACCAGTGCTCTGTGCTGAAAACTATCGACAACAAATGAAGTGAGTCCACGTTCAAATTTTTGTTTTAATAAGAAAGCCAGCAAGACTTTTTTCTTTTAAAAAGCTGATTTGAATAATATTTCAGAAAATATAAAACAGAAAAGGAATTCTTAAGTAAGATTTTTAGGGTAGATGTAAGGTTTCTAACAGGGTGACCCATGCTATGACAGTTTTGGGTTTGACCTATTGCCCAGACCAGGAAACCAGATTACACTGTGGAGCAGACCTAACCTGTCTCCTCTTTGTCTGTTTTAAGCTGTTAATCGAACATTCTTTGCCAACTCCTTTTCTCAAGTGTCAGATGATGACAAGTAACAAGAAGTACATTTATCCACACCAACTCTGCCATGAGAGAAAAACAAGAATCACCATTTTCTCTTTTCCAAGGTTTGAGATTATTTTTTCATTTTCCCTGGGACTAATGAGCTTAGGAGCTCTCCTTCCCCTCATCGGCCTGTTTTAATGTAGGCTTAACACCCCCATTCTGGACGGTTAGGATTCCAGTTGGGACTTGAATCTGAGTAGCAGGGTTCCTGACAGCCGGATGTACAGGGAGGCCTTTCTGTTGCAATCAGCTCTCTTGCTCAGATGCTGGAAACCAGCTGTCCAATTCCAGATCCTCTCCATGTCCTTTAGAGCTCTTGTCGTGATCACTAGGAACCCAGCTGAAGTTAAGAGCCTTGGGTGAAGAACTGAATGGAGAAATAAGATCTCAGTCAAGGTCATCCTCAGAGGCCCGGGAAATCTCAGTGGCCAGATCTGCCTCAATTGGTGAGCCAAGGTCTCCTTTGTGGGTTCAAATGTTACATGAGGTTTCCTGTCAAACTACTGATTTCTCAACTTCCCACTGCCTCGTTCTTCTTTTAGAGTTGGGGAAACAGGAAACAAAATCACCTCACTACGCCATACTCCTTGTCTGATTCTGCCCAGGGCTTCCAGTAATGGCCACAGTTGTGTTTGTAAATGACCTTCTTCAAGCTTCCTCTATGACGCTGCCAAACACTATGCTGCTTACCTCCTGCTCTTAACCCGAGATGTCAGACCAGCTGGCTACCTCCCCTGTTCAAGCATGAGTTCAGGAATAAACTGTTACTGCCTCAGTGTGGATCCAATTCATCACTTATGGCGAAATTCCACAGGGCACTCTGAGCGGGCTCAGAGAAAGCAGGCTCACTGGACTTTCAACTAGAGGCAAACACTATAATAAGTCTCCCTCAGAGAATCTGTCAGTAGCAAATCCAGCAGTGCATTTTAAGAGGAATCAAAGGTACTGGGATGTGTTACCTCTTAACCCAACCCTGGCAAACACACAAGCACACAACATTGTCACCATCACCACCACCATCAGCGTGGGCTGTTCCTGAGTTATCTTCCCATTGCTACCCCTCATTGTTGACTGAGACATAGAATGTGAGCTGGTAAACCTAGACAGTTCCCCATCTTGTTCTGCCTGGGCCATATTTGGGCCCTCTGCTCACCTTGGACTGTGTGTTGGAGAAAATACTAAGACCACTATGGTGCTTCTAAGAGCTGCATAAATCCTTGTGTCTGCATTGCACAGTGTGTTTCATGCTTCTGACTTAGGTGGAAACCCTAGATCTGAGGGGTGAATGAAGACGTACTTCAGCAAAACTGAGAATCACTCTACTGCCTGGGCCCTCCGTATTCTGTAACTAGTCTCCCATGCCTGTTTCAGTCCTAATCTTAACTCTCAGCTCACTGCCAAGCATTTTTGCCAATACATTGCTGATATTAAAGCTAGCTGGTAATTGAGGCTTCAGCGAATAAGAGCATAAGTTGCTAAATTACTTTATGCATTTGCATTTTAAAATAATTAAAGTCTAGTACAAACAGAAAGCCCAGTGAGTCATCCTATTGGAAGCCAGTTAATCGGAGTGGTGCTTTGTAGTGGTGGGAGGGGTTGCTCCTCCTGAAACCCCGGGGAACTGGCCACCCTCTCTTCTCCTCCTGTGCATGAAGCATGTCTGGCTTCTCTAAAGAACTGTACCCTCAATATCCCACATTTGGGCTCCTGTCTTCAGCCCACACTCCTGGGGTCCGAGACACAGTGACCATCCCAGAGAGGGTTAGAGTCCCTGCTGCGTCCTCACAGTGGCTGCGTCCCTTGTGCAGTGTACAAGGACCTCAAGCCAGCCTTTGTCCCCCAGGGCACAGGGCGCCCCTTGCTGTCACAGCACAATGGTTGTGGGGGGTCGTGGGTTGTGGGGTAGGAACTGACCCAGCCCTTGGCAGCAGACATTCCCACAGAGTTCCACCACCCACTCAAACTGCAACACCCCTAGCAATAGTCCACCTTTCACTGCTGGAAAGTCTAGTTAGGACCAGTGTTGTTAACCTTTTTGGGATCTTTGGATTCTTTTGAGAAAACCACGGAAGAGTGACCCTCAGTGCCCGTACTCAAAATGCTACATTCAACTTCAATTCATTTACATGGATGTATGGACTGGCCACTTTTTTATTTTCCAGTTTTTATTTTTTGTTAGTACACATTTTGAGTACATACTGCTTTCATTCCTCATGGGGAGTTTTCATATGTACAAAACACATCCTTTTTTTTTTTTTTTTTTTTTTGGTACCAGAGATCGAACTTGGGTCCTTGTGCTTGCGAGGCAGGTGGTCAAACCACTGAGGTAAATCCCCGGCCCCATAACACATCTTAATTAGTTTTTCATTTCCTTTTCCTTGCCTCCTCCCTCCCTCCATCTCTGGATCCCTTTCCCATTTGTAAAAGATCTGTATCTCTTGATTTTCTATTGTCTATGTTTTATCTTGGTATTTATTCATACTTTTGGGTTTCTCAAATAAAAGAAACCATTATCATATTTAAGCTTGTGTGTCTGATTTATTCACTTAACATTAGGATCTCAAGGTGCATCCATTTTCCTACAAATGATTCAAGTTTGTCCTTCTTTATGGCAGAGTTGTATTCATTGTGGGTAAATGCCACATTTTTTTCATCCATCCATCTGTTGATGGGCATATGGGCTGCTTCTAAGATCTAAGTATTATGATTTGTGCTACTATAAACATTTGTACACATGTGTCTCTATAATATCATGTCTTTAACTCTTTCAGGAAGATACCTAGAAAGGGAATAGCTGGGTCAAATGGAATTTCTACTTTTAATTTTTGAAGAACCTCCGCACTGATTTCCATAATGGTTGCACTAGTTTACATTCTCACTAACAATGCAGAAGTATTCCTTTTTCCCAGCAGCCTCTCCAGCTTTGCTATAATTTGATTTCTCAATGATGGCCATTCTCACTGGCCATGTTAAGAACTCTGATTTAGTGATTCTGATGACTGCTCCTTCCTTATCCTCTTCTCTAGCACCTATACCACTGCTCTACACCTAAAGGAGGACAGTACCAAACTTCCCAAACCACAGCTTGGAAATCTAGTTTAGGAGTTCAGCTCTGTTGAAAGGTACTCATTCATCTTGGGTATTCCCCTTTTACCAGGCCCTTGGAAAAATCCACAAATGTGACAATCGGGAAGTTACTTTAGATAGTTCCTAGATCACCAGAACATATAATCCCATGGGGCAGCATTTGAATAAGCTAATCTTTGAACTGAGTTTTATTAATGTAGTTGTCTCCTCCCTACCCATTCCTGTATCGCTTAATCCAGTTGGAAGGCTTGGAGTGGAAAGAGAGGGAAGCTTCCAAAATCCCTAAGGTCAAATTACAGATGTGTGTACGTGGAGGGGAGGGGAGGCTACCCTAGTAGCACAGTCACACACAGAGGAGCCGAGCCACTCCCTTCCATTTGTTCACCTGTAAGCACTGCACTACCCCTAATGGCTATGCAGGCTCCCAGAATACTAAAAAGGGAAGTTGTGTGAGGTACCTCCCTTGGTTCCTCTCAACCCTAAACACAAGGACCACCCTAACAATTATTCAGCCTCCAGGTTAGGAGGTCATGCAGATTGCTGACATCAGCAAAGAGAGCCGATGGGAGGCACCTAGACCCAACCAGTGGATGTCTGGCCCTGTAAGTACCGGGGACCTGAGTTACAAAGCTCTGTTGCCCCACTTTGTCCTTCTGCCTGTTCCTGCTGCTGTCCTGAGATCTTCAATATACATAACTACATCCTATGAGGTGTATGTTTGGCATTTCTTTCCTTGCCACATGCAGGAACCTGGCCCATTTTGGCCCACTCAACCGTATCTCTTAGTTTGCTAAAGGGAGAGTCTAAACATCCCCCGCATGCAGGCATAACACACAGAGAGTCAGTCTGTTTGGCTCGTCTCTGTCTCTCCCTGTGACACCCCCCGACACACACACACCCTCACTCCTGTGTTTTATCTCCCTAATTTCCCAAGAGGCGCATCTAAAGCTTTTTGCTGGAAACTGAAATTTAGCTTAGAGAATGGTATCGGTTTTTCTAACCTCACCTCATATGAGTCCCGGATCACACATTTGGGAACCAGTAAACAACAGCTACAGTGCCATGGTCTTTTTAAATCCTTAGGTCTTAGAACCATGACTCAGGACCATGGAGTTGGAAGAGACCCAGAATAGTTTGGGGAGCATGCAGTGAACCACTTCGGGCTAGGATAACACAAGTTTTCCAACCCTTCCTGCACCAGGAACCTCATTCCCAAGAAAAAGAAACACAAGAGAGACTAAGAGAGGCCTGAGGTATTGATAACTTTATTGTTCTGCAGGAACAAGTGCAGGGGCCTAACAGCTCTCCTAATGCTTGTGGCTCTCTTCATGGGCTCTCAGGCTCACTTTTATCACAAGCGGGAGGAACTCCTGAAAGTTAATTGCTCCATCTTCGTTGATGTCCAACTGCTTGAACCAGGTAGTTGCAGTCTTTTTCTGTGAAGGGGGAAAGGGGAGAGAGGCAGAGCTGAAAGATCTCGAAGAAAGCTGAGGTGTGGCTGCCTACAGAGGAAAACACAGAAGACCACAGCCCCGGCCAGGTGGAGAGCCCCGCCCACACCCAGCCCCCCCTCACCTTCGTGTACTGAGGACACTCGGTAGTTAGCAGTTTCTTCAGGTCACTCTTGTAGAGGGCGTGGTGGTTCCCTTGAGCCGTGGAGTACTTGTGGTAGACCTCAATGACCTGGTTCAGGGCCTTCTCCATTTCAGTCTCCATGGTGACAAGTTTGTCCACCTGAAAGTGGGAACCACATGGGGGATCCTGAGGTGGGGAGAGTGGACTTGCCTATGGCAGAGTGAGAACTGCCACTCGGAGGGCTCAGACCCCAAGGAATGGCTTCACCTGGCCTTGCCACCCAAATAACTAACACCAACAGACAGCTGATCTTTAACAGGTGACATGGATGCAGGTGTAGGAGAGGGTGCCGCACACACACGCACACACACACACACACACACACACACACACGCACACCCCAGTGCCACTGACTCTCCCTATGGCTCCACTCTCGGCCCAAGAAAAGCCCAGCCTGGCAAGTAACTGTGCCCTTGCCCAGCGGACAGTGCTAGGGGACTCCACTCCTCCCTTACCCCTGCCCTGCTCTCGGCCTTCAGGACCCTGGATCTTTGCTGCAGACCCCCAGACCTTTCTCTTCCCTTTCTCAGAGAAGGCTCCTCCACTCCCCCGACCCTCCCGAAAGGAAGCGCAAAGTGTGGGGCAGGTCCAGACAGTCCCACTTACCAGCTCTGCCCAAAACAGTTGGTGAAAGATACGCAGGGCTGAGTGCCGGCTCCCTTTTATAGCGGGTAGCTTGGGCTGGGCTGTGGCCTCGGGCCTTGCGGAGTTGCCATAGCTGCTGTTTCCCAACCAGGTAGATGTGGCAATCACTGCACAGTGAGCATTTCAGAGAGGTGGGGGGTACGAAAAGTGGAAGAGCAGGATGAAACCAGGAGGCCACCCCAAGTACTCCCCTCCCAGGACCCTGGAAACTCTGCCTCACTTCGCCGAGACTCTCATGCTAACCTCATGTTTTTGTGGCCGGTTGACACATTGTTTAAATTGAATTTAAACAGAATGCAGCATTTTGAGGGTGTGCACAGAACACTCTTCCATGGCTTTCACCAAATTCTTAAGAGTCAAAGACCTCGAAAAAGTTAAGAACTCTAGGTGCTGGCTCTGGGTAATGAAAGGTGGAGTATTTTATTGCTAGGGAGTTTTATTTTGGGTGGGTGGTTGAACTCTGCATTGCCAGGGGCTGGGTCAGTTCCTACCCTGCAGGCCACAACCCTTACGACCACTCTGCTCTGAGGAAGGGGCACCTTGTGCCCTGGGAGACAAAGGCTGGCTAGCACAAGGCACCCAGGCACTGCGAGGACACAGCAGAGACTCTAACCCTCTCTGGGATGGTCACTGTGTCTCGGACCCCAGGAGTGTGGGCTGAAGACAGGAGCCCAAATGTGGACTATTGAGGGCACAGTTCTTTAGAGAAGCCAGACATGCCTCGGGCATAAGAGGAGGAGAGAGAGTGGCCAGTTCCCCGGGGTTTCAGGAGGAGCAACCCCTCCCACCACTACAAAGCACCACTCCGATTAACTGGCTTCCAAACCTGTGGCTTCGTAGTGTATTTCTCATGTAACAATGCACTTTATATCCACGATGCCTCATGGGAGCCTCAGAATGTGCCTGTTAGAAAGATAGACCGTGGAACCTGCCCTGTCCACAGATGAGGAAGCTGAGGCCCGAGAATGCAAAGTGATTGAGTCAGTTTCCCCCTGCTGGTGTGTCAGTCTGGAAGGAATCGCCGAGGATCTGGCTCCAGAATGTGATCTGACGAGAATATGACTTGGCTGAGCAAACTCCTTTCCTCTTTCCTTCCTTCATGCAAATAACAATCACTGACCATGTGCTTAGCCAGCGCCTAAGCCATCAATGCCTCCTTGTGGATGTGCACGGATCGGCCTCCCTCCTTCAGGGTTACACAGCCCTTTGGGCTTCCTTACGCCACTTTGTAGCTGTGTGACCTCGGGCCAGTTATTTACCTTCTCTTTGCCTTAGTTATGTCAAGTATTAAGGGGCAATTAAAAATAGAATATTCCTTCAATCCATGGAATGGGGAAAATATTTGTAAGTCATGTATCTGATAAGGGGTTAATATCTGGAATATAAGAGAACTCTGAGAGCTCAACAACAACAAATCAACCCAATAAAAATGGACAAAGAATTAGACATTTTTCCAAAGAAAATATAAAAAAGGCCAATAAGCACATGAAAAGATTCTCAACATCACTGATCATTTCTCACCTGTTAAGGTGGGCTACAGTCTACAAACATAGAAAATAACAAGTTTTGGCAAAGATGTAGAGAAATTAGAAGTCTTATAAACTATTGATGGGAATGAGAAATCGTGTGGCTGCTCTGAAAAATAGTACAATAATTCCTTTAAAATAAATAGAATGATCAAAAGAATTGGAAGCAGGGTCTCAAGATATTTGTACACCCATGCTTATAGCAGCATTATTTACAATAGCCAAAAAGTGGAAGCAATCCAACTGTCTGTCCGCAGATGAATGGATAAATAAAATTGATATATGCACACAACGGAATATTATTCACTTTCTAAAAGGAAGGAAGTTCTGACACATGCTACAACATTGATGAACCCTAAGACCCTTATTCTAAGTGAAATAAAACAGTCACAAAAAGACAAATACCATGTGATTCCACTTAATGTGAGGTGCCTGGAGTAGTCAGGTTCACGGAGACAAAAACTAGAACGGTCTTTGCTAGGAGGTGAGAGGAGAGAAAAGGACAATCGCTCTTTGATGGAGTTAGTGTTTCATGGTTTGTTTTTTGTCTGTTTCTTTGTTTGCGTGTTCCCGTGCTGGGGATTGAACGCAGGCCACACTGGTCAAGTGCTTTCCCCACCACCAAGCTACATGTCCAGCCTGTAGAGTTTCAGTTTTGGAAGATGAAAAGAGTTCTAGGGGTCAACTGTGCAGCTATGTCCTTAGCACCGCTGAAATGTCAACTTACAACGGTAAGGACAGTAAGTCTGATGTTATGCATATTTTACCACAATTACAGTTTTAACATTTTTAAATGCTTCCACCGTAAAATGTCCAACTTGTGAGGAAGGATAATTGATGTAAAATATGTAAGACTTTTGCACTTTCCAAAACATGTATTATATTTTAATAAAATTTTACACATTTTTGTATGAAATGCAGTATCAAGAGAACCATAGTAACTGCTCCAATCTATGCCTGATTCTCTAGCTCAACTGTACATCCTCCTTGGCTGGATGGTGCCTCTCTGCCTCCCCTGGACACAGCACCTTGTCCAGCATACTCAGAACTGCAAAGACAGTTCATCACAACAGCAGGCAGTAGCAAAATAACAGCTAACACTCATGGCCAGGTGCCATGTGTCAGGAACTGTTCCAAGTGCTTTTCTTGCATCAATTCAGTTAACTCGCACAGTGATCTTATGAGTAGGTACTATTCAATTGCCATTGTACAAATGAGGAAACAGAGGCCCAGGGAGGGACACACACCTGCCTGGAATCCAGACTTAGGTGACTTACCATGTGTGTGACAGCATTCGCTTCCTGTCCCTCCCCAGATGCCTCTTCATCCTGGTAGCAGGCTCCCTACCCTTCCTGACCCAGCTCAGGTGTCAAGAGACCAAAGTCCACCTTTGATTCTCCATCCTCCACCCCATCTACACAGTTAGTTCTTCTCTCCTTGTCCATCACAACATCGGCCCTGCTGTATTATGATTCACCTATTTACTACCTGCCTTTGGGACCGGGAGTCCTTTTAGAAGGGAAGCTACATTTATTTCCACACTCCCAGGACCTGGCCCTAACCAAGTGGTGTTAGGATTTATTGAGGGAATAAATGCAGCGAAATGGACTTTTGATCTTTCTCTTTTCTTTTTTTTGGTACCGGGGATCAAACTCTGACCTTGAGCTTGCGAGGCAGGTGGTGGAGCCACTGAGCTAAATTCCCGGCCCATCCCTTTTCTAATGTGGAAATTCCCTGTATCACTCTCAGCCATCTTAAATCACTTTTAGAAGAAGGTAGAATAGAAATCCATCAATCAAATGCAGTGTAACCTCTAGACAGGAAAACAAGCGCCTTCCTGCCATGTAACATGGCTCGTTTTCAACCGATAATCTGCCCTCAGTTCGTAACTGTTATTCACTAGGCACTGCATGTCGGACTCGGCAGACACCACCTAAGCCTAAGCAAAGCATAGTATTTTCAAAGTGTGCTTACATCTACTGATTCAGGTGACAGTCCCGGCAACCTTATAAAATGGGCATTGGAGGTCTAATTATCCACAGGGCATTACCCAGTCTTTTCCTGGGCTCACTGGCAGATACTAAAGGCGGTCATGAGGGATGGCTTCCGGCCAGCAGCCTGTGCAGCTGACCAGTGAGACTGTGACCTGTCACCAGGCCATGCCAATGCCGTCCCCACAGACGGACAGCCCTGGGGGCTCTCGAGAGAACAGGAGCCAGGCTAAGCTGGTGTAGGAGATGTGAGGGCCAAGAACCGGGTAAACAGCTCACAGAAATGGCAGAATCTGTCATCAGCCTGAAGGACGTGGGGCAACCTGGGGGAGCAGAACTTGGTCATGTTTACAGGAAAGGGCCCAGTGTCCCAACAGCCCAGCCCGAGGCGAGGAATGATGACAGACCAGGCAGAACCGGTGAAGAAATTGCCAGCAAGAGGCTGCGGGAAGGTGTGGAGCTCAAATGGGGTTCCTGGCGCAGGCCTGTGGGACCCAAGGTGCCTCCGGGAGGCAGGCAGGAGGGACTCCCCCGGGCACCAGGAAGGGGTACATGAATCACCGGGCTCGGGTCTCCACCACTGAGGGCCCCTGTGGGAGGGAGCACAGATTCAGTGCTGCCATCCCAGCCGCAGGGGCCCTTCCTGCCCTCCGTGCCCACGGCCCTGCTGCATGGATGCCGGGTCAGGAGCAGGCACAGGCCAAGAGTGGGCACAGAGTGAACATCATCACAGAGCAAATGTACCCCTCTGCATGGGTAGGACCAGAGGGAAACAGACAAAAATAGCCTCAGCAGCCTGGGCTGCTGGTGCAGGCCTGCAACCCCAGCCTCTGGGAGGCCAAGGCAGGAGGACAGGAAGTCCCAGCCCAGCCTGGGCAACTTGGTTACTTAATGAGATCCTGGGTCAAAATAAAAAACAGGAAAGGGGCTTGGGGAGGCAGCTCAGTTGGAAGGCCCTAGGGTCAATGCCCAGGACTGCAAATTTAAAACACAGTCTTCCCAGAGGTGAGCAGTGCGGTGATCACCTGTCATTCTTTCAAATCCCACTGTTTCTATAGCAACAAGCTATTTCTATAGAAATAAGCTTGGCTTAGGACTTGGGTTCCAGACCCATCCTCAGAAAAAACAGCCCCCGGGATGGACAGGGGAGGCAAGGGAGACCCCCTCAGACTCCTGGGCTCCCAGGGACAAAACAATGCAGATCGATGGGGCATGGCCAGGTCTCAGAGGGGAGCAGTCAGGGGCCACAGGATCTGGACCGCTGAGTCATGAGCAGCTCCGAGTCAGGACCAAGGCCCGCATCCATCGTCAGGCTTCATTAGTGAAAACCAGAGCCGCCACTTCCCTCTCCGGAAGCCTTCCTTGTGGACAGCCTCCCGGCCTTGCTCATCGCTGGCGCGTGACAGGTGTTGACAGTTCTCCAGCCTGGATCGTCGCCCCTGGTCTGGTCCCCTTCTCCGACTCAGCACGCACAACACCTGGCCCTCAGTGTCCCCGCGCACGGTGGCTCCCTGCCCGACGCCTGTGATGCCGGTTGCCCACACCATCTTTCCCTCCGTCGCTAACACCGAGACTCTACCTGCTCTGCATCCTTCTCGCTGGCTCCGCGGCCGGGGTCTGAGGTGTTGCTGTTCTCACTTCCCTACCCCGGGCTCAGGGTGCACTAACGGCCCATCCCCTCTGCCCCCAGATGGTTTCCCAAAGCGCAAGGCTGGTCACCCGGACCCTGGCCCCTCCTTACACAACTGCTCAGGCTCCCATTATCTAAATCCCACTGCTCAGCTTTTGAGGACTTCCAGTCTGGTCCTGCCCACCCGTTCCCACTGAGTCCATATATTCTCCTCGGACACTGATTTCCAAGCAAAGCTTTTATTGCTCCTGAACATGCTCCACGGTCCCCACTGCTGTTTCCTCCTTTGGAAATGACTCTCCCCGCTTTCCAGGCCCAGACCAGTCCCTCTTACAGTACAAGCTCACCGAGGCTCACCGAGGCAGGACACCTTTGAAATCGGGGTCCATGTCCAGTGCAGCCGGCCAGTGAGCCCTGGTGGGGCCTGGCTTCCTTGTCAAGAGGGTCCCTTGCCTGAGACAAGAGCCCCCTCTTCCTCACAGAGTGAAAGCCGAAGCCAGACTGGGTCTTCCTGGAAATGGACACTCTCCAGGGTGGAGACCACTTCTCCTGGGCTGACTAGCACCCAGAACCGTGTGCCAAATAATGCTCGGAAATACGTGTGCGAGAGTTTGTTCGTTACATGCACACACGCTGACACGTAGCAGAGTCCTCCGCTTGGCTCCTCTCCTGGGACCACCTCACCAGGCACAGGCTCCACCTGCCCTCCCTCCAGTAGAGGCTGTGCTGGGCAGAGTAACGGGCACACAACTGCCGGTGGAACCGCAGGTGACAGTCCTTCAGCAGCTTGCCCAGGATGTAGAGGAACTTGTCCAAGCAGATCTGCTTGTCCTTGCTCTTGTCTGCTGCCCGGAACAGCTCTGCGATGTAGTATGGCTCCTTCCGGCCCTGAGGAGAGGCACACGGTCACCCACCCAGCAGGCATGCAGCCCACCTGCCGGGCCTTCCCCCACTTCACAAGTGGGAAAAACTCCTCCCCCAGAGAGCCAATGAACACGCACCGCCAAACCAGACTGAAGAGGCCCAGGCATGCTGGGTGTCTCAGGTCAGCAGAACAGAGGGCACGGGGGCAGACGGAGCCAAGTGTGTGCAGGGCACAGATCACGGGCTGACTGCACAGACCCTGCGCAGCACTGAGCAGCCTGCCCCCCCCACACCTCCTGGTCACCGTCAGTGGCCACGGAAGCCGGCCTGCTTGGAGCCCACAGCAGCATCCTGAAGGCGGGGAGCCACCCCACCCCACCCTGGGAGCTCCCCAAGGCCAGAGTCCGCCTGTCCCTAACGTCTGCATGGCCAGCACAGCAGCAGGACCAGCACGAGCCAGGGCAGGTGTCTGTGTACCATGACAGCCACCTGGGCAGTGTTTATGACACTGCCTGTGTCACCCACGTAGAGGGCACAGAGAGAGGAAGGACGAAGCCATGGGCCCTGGAGCCCTCCCGGATGTCCTGGCCCTAATCTGGCTGGGACTGGTGGACAAGGAAAGAGGGATCTGAGGTAGCAGGATAGCACAGCATGGGGAAAGTCAGGTTCAGCCCACCCAGAGATGGGGCAGCTGGGGACCAGGTGGGCGCGAGGACACTGCGCAGGGGGTGAAGTGAGTTCTTGCTGCATCTGGCTAGTGGGCGTGGCTGTGCTCAGCCTGAAGAGAGGCACCTCGGGAGGGAGTCGCTGCATCTGGAAGCATCTGGGGACCAGAAGGGCAGATGCTCATCCCCGCAGGAGCTTCAGAGCTGCTCCCCTCACCCACTCCCCCTTCTGCTGCTCCCACGAAGCTGACTGGCCAGAGGGACTGGAAGGGTCTCACCTTGAGTGGCCTCTCCCCAGCTTCCCTCAGCTGGGGCCACCTTCACAGGGCTTCCTGCCTGTGCCCAGGTGTCTGTCCCTAAGTGTCGGGAGCAATGCTACATAATTTTAGGGAAAAATCATTTGGTTAGCCTAGTTCTCTTGCGTACAGCCCAGCTATGGAATTCCGAGACATAATTCCATTTTGGCCTCCGGTCACAACTGAGACCTCAATGATCCATCCGGGGATGCTGTGATTCTCCTGGACAAGAAACATCCTGGGAGCTGAAAACATCCTGGGAGGAACAAATATCTACTCAGTTCCTCGTTGTTCTTGGACTGTTACCATCTTGTTTACCCAGATGTACTGAAGTCTCTGCAAGTCATTTGTTATATCTGTTTCTCCTGATGTACTGAGTACTGAATAAAAGGTGCGGTAAGCTGGGGGCTTTCATCTTTGCCGCCCAGAGCAGCGCTGATCAGACCCACAGCTCAGCTTCTTCTCAGTCTCATTTTTCTACCTTTCCTGTAATTCGCCTTGTGCTGCCGTGGCTCGCAGGAGACCAGGACTCACTGCAGAGGTTCTGGTAACGCCCCCTTTCCCTGTTCCCTACACCTAAGAGCCCAACCTTGGCGGGACTGTGAGCCCCATGGGTACAGGGCCCAGGCAGTACAGGCCGAGCCCTTGGACTGGCCCTGGTGGGGAAAGGGTTTCCCAGGAGCAGGACGAACCACAGTAACCTCCAGCCCCGGCTCCCCTCTGAGCCCTCAGAGCTACCTACAGTAACACTGGGCCACACTGACCCTCTGCTTTTCCCCAAAGTCAAGTGGCAGAGCTGGGAAGTTGCCAAAAGAACGCCCCTCTGGGAAAGACTGGCCTTGAGTCAGGGGCTGGACCTGATATTCTCTGGAGATGACAGTCCGGGGACCGGGGGCGTGGGACAGAGGGCAGAAGGCAGCGCCCACAGACCCTCCCGAGGCCTTGCCATCCCGGGGGCCTGGGACCTGGGCTGCGCCGGTGGGGAGGAGACCGTGGCTCCAGGCCCGAGAGACTCTGGGGACAGAAGGGCCGTAGAAGGGGAGCTCCTTCTTACCTTTGGCCAGTCTACAGCAGCCCCCACAGCCAAAACTGGACCCCCAGGGGCCCCGACACAGGGGAAGGAGACAGGGCTGCACCTCGGGGGCTCAGAAAGGTGCCTGGGGTTTGAGGAAGAGTCAGACTGAATGGGCTCTGAGCATAGGGAAGGCCAGAACCTGCGCTCGGTAGGCAGGAAGGGCAGCGGGATAAACAGGTGGGTGGCGGGAGAGTTTCAGGGCTGAGCTGGACTGGGACAAGGCGGGAGATTCGGCAGCCCCGGGCGGAGGCAAAGAGAGGAAAGCAAGCCGGGCAGATCCTGCCCCCTCCCCGCCCAGGCTGGAGAGTCTCAGGGAAGTCAGTTCCCTCTCAACACCCTCGCCACTCACATCCAACACTCACTTCCCAGCCCATAACCAGCCCTGTGCAAGTGCCCCGGCCCCCTGTTCTCCCACACCGGGACCCCAGACCCCACACACCAGGGTCTCCACGCAGCGGGGCACACTGTCCATGAGCAGGGCCTTCAGCTCCTCCAGGAACAGGGTCCCCACGTCCCCTTCCCGGGCTGCATACTGGTGGCAGCAGTGGATGGTGTTGAAGAGGGACTCCTCCACCGCGTGTCAGGCAGGACAGGAAGCAGAGCTGGGGATGCAGGGGTGAGCAGTCGGGGCCAGCAGAGAATCCGAGTAGACAGCAACCCCTCATCCGAGCCAGTCCTCGGCCAGGTGGATGCTTTCTCCCAGAGCCCTCTGCCCTCCCATTCTACCCAGGTTCCTGCACCTTGTCTGGGTGCTGTCCCTCAATGCCATCCGTCCCCTTGCAGAGGGGACTCAAAGTCACTGCTCTGCAAGACGCTGTCCTGCAGCATTCAGGACACAGCCAAGTCCCTTCACTGGGACTGAGGGCCTCTTGGGCACAGGAGCTGTGTCCTCCTCCCCTCTAGCCCACCCTGAGTTAGGAGTTAGCTGTGGTCAAGTGTGAGGAGAAACACACTCTTTTCTAAAGCAGGAGAGTGTTTATGTCGTTTAACATGGAAAAGCCAGGATCCCACTCAACAATAACCTACTGGGACATGAAAACAATCATATTACCAAGGGAACTGAGGCCTGCACTTGTGGTGCTGTTTTCCTTCTCAGTTCACTGCACAGACAGGACGGGGGATTCCCTCTTCACCTCACTGCTACCTCACTGGCTGAGCCTCTTCAGGAGCTGAGGCCCAGGAGGAGCCTCAAGATCCCGCAGCCTCCCCCAGCCCCTGCATAGCCCCCATCTGGTGTTCTGATGCCAGGGGCTCCTGCTCCTCTCTTCCTACAGAGTTGGACAGAAGCCCTCTCTTGGCAGAGTGCAGCTTCCCCAGGACCATGTGCAGGCCCGAATCACAGCAGCTGCTGCTTCCACCCCTCCTGGAGAAGCGCATCCAACACACAATCCCATTTAATCCTCAGCACGGCCTTATAAGGGAGGCACCATTTCCCCTGTTTTCCTGGAGGGGCAATAAAGTCTAGAGAGTTTAAAGGCTTTCCCAAGATCACACACCCAATTCACCTAGAGTTGGACTCAAACCCATGTCTTTGGGAGAAAGTCCCAAGTCCTGCTTTTCAGTTAGGGTCCTAAACCCCTCGGGGGCCACAGTTGTGCCTCAGCCCACTTGAGATGCTCCCCCTGGGATGCCCTTGAGGGGGCACTGACCTGTTGTTGCCAGCAGGGCTGCTGAGAGCTCACAGTCTGGCCTGCACATGGATCCGGAGACTCCCACACTCAGGCAGAGGCAGCTGTGTCCCGCCGATCCCGGTGGCTCCAGTTAGGACAGCCAGAGGACTCTCCAGTCTCCTGCCTTCCTGATGATATCACGCACTCGTCACTAAGATGAATGCAGCCAGTTTCGGGGATGAAGCCTCTAAGAATCAACAAGGGCTCATTATCCATCCCTGCCTCAGAGCTAGCTCATCCTCCCCGCTTCAGGGCTCGGGTGGGGTCAGGCACACACTCTCCAGCGCATCTTTCTCCGATGTCCCCCACCCCAGTGAGAGAACCTCCAAACTCCACAGTCAGGGGCACATTCCTTTCCTCATTCCCCAGCTATTTCCCAAGTGCTGCAGGGTGTCAGGCCCCCGCTGGGCAGTGCAAACACACAGTGTGCACACTGGGGAAGACTTCCTCTGGAGGAGATGGCTCAGTCAGGACGTGAGCACCTTGGGGCTGCAATGAGGAACAGAGGGCCAGGTGCTCCAGGCAGAGAAAACCACCTGGGCAAAGCCCTGGAGGGGCAGAAAGAGCATGGCCTGCTCAAGGGTGCACAGGGAGCACCACGAGCAGTTAGAGCACTCAGGACTCCAAAGCCCCATGGAAACGAAGCCAAAGGGCCCTGCGCACCAGGCTAGAGCTGCAGCCTCATCCTGTGCATGGAAAGAAGGGGAGGGAGGGTTTTGAATGAGGGGTGATGGGTGGGAAGTGAAAGAAAAGTGGCCACCAGCTTGGTCCTTCAGGAAACATCCAGTGCAAGGAGAAAGGACTGCTCTGAGGCGGACCAGACTGTAGGATGATTTGGGGGGGCAGACACAGATGCCACCTGGGCTCTCTAGTGACTGTTGAATCCCCTTCCCCAGCTCACCCCAGCACAGGATTTTTTCTGGGCTGCCCCTTCTACCTGGCCCCATCTCAGAATTTGCAGCTCCCTTGGGAGGGGCCACACGGGCCAATGAGTGACTCTCCCAAAAGGGGGCGCCAAAGGACAAGTAACCCAACTACACCCCTAAAGGTTTAACAGAAAACAGTGGGCAGGTGCTGGGAATGTATCTGCGCACATGGTACAGGGTGCACATGCCCTAGGCTCTGGGTTCAGTCCCCAGACCAAAATAACTTCTCAAGTGTTCCTTCATCTACTCAGTATAAACATTTTCTTGACAAAAAAAGTGCTTCATGATGCAGTTTTCAATATCTACACTAGAAATATGGCTTGAATTTTTAAAAAATGAAAGAACTTGGCCAACGTCAAGCTAAAGCAACAGAGCTTTAGACTGAATACCTTTCATTCAGCCATCATCCCCCAGGACTATAGCCCAAGGAATTAGTTAACCAGGGGTTAAGAGCTATAATCAGGAAAAATGTTTATTATTGCAATATCTATGATCAAGAAACAACACTAAAATTAAAGCCTTGAAATCATATCACTAACACCAATATGATTCACCCTTGGACACAAAGAACCTTCATCTCTGACCTATGGTTGGCTGACGGGAGGAGGCTCAGTCTGCATCCTCTTCAACCTGACTGTGTACAGCCTGGGATAAAATGCACCCACACGGTGCTAATACACAGTGGCCATTCCTTCCACAGGTCTCCTGAAACGACCCTCTCACTGAATGTTTTGCCGTAGAAATCTTCTCGCATGCTTAGTCAATGCCAGCCTGGCATTAATGAGTACACAGTACTTGCTTACGTGTATCAAAGTTTGTCTTATTGATCCATTATTGGTAGGCATTTGAGTCGCCTCAATTTTTGAGTTACCTTAATATGTACATTTTAATACCAACTGTTCCTTAATATTGATATTTCTCTAGAATTTTGACGTGTTAGTGGCTAGGAGCACCTAGTGCTGGGTGTTTGAGAAAAAGCGGGACAGAAATGAAGCGACCAACATTCTGCCTGCCAGAAGCTCAGAGTCTGGATGTGAGGGGAGGCATCAGACAAAACCCCCGGCAGTGCGCTTAGAAAGGTCCCACAGGGCCGGGGATTTAGCTCAATGGTTTCGCCGCCTGCCTCGCAAGCGCAAGGACCCGAGTTCGAACCCTGATCCAAAAAAAAAAAAGAAAGAAAGAAAGAAAGGACCCATAAATCGGACGCCAAACTTGCATGCGCCTCCCTCTCTACACCTCCTCATCTCAGCCCCTCACCCCACACCCAGAACGCGAGCAGCGCAGTCTGTGACACACAGGCATCCCAGGCTCCAGGTCTTTCTAATGTGGAGATCAGTCATGGCAAGCAGGGAGAGGGGCTTTCTGATTAGCTCAAGAGAGGAACTCTGCCCCAGTTAGCCATGAACCCCAGGGTTAGACAACTCAACGACGGATGAAGACAGCGACAAAATAACAGACTTGAGAGTAACAGACTAGGAGAGTGTGTGGAGTTGGAGGAGGGACCAAGCAGCACTTTAAAAGTTAAAGAAATGTAGCCACCTTGGCACCCAGATGGTGAATGTGATTATTCTGTGAAATACTGCGGCCGGCGGTCGGAGCGCCCGCCCGGGGCCCGCCAAGACCTGGAGCGCCGCGGTGCGGGGCGCGCACCAGCCTGACAACACCGCGTTCACGCAGCAGCAGCGCCTCCCCTTCTGGCAGCCGCTGCTGTGGGCCGGCCGGCAACGCGCTGCCGCTCTTCTTCTGCGCGGGCCTGGCCTTCCTGGGGCTGGGCTGGGGCTGTGCTACTCGCCCAACGCCCTCCCGGAGCTGGAGCACGACGACACTGGCGTAGGCGACGCGGCGGGCAGCTGCGCTGTGTGCGCTGCAGAGGGCCAGGGGCGCGCGCCGCCGCCCCCCTGCTTGTGCGCTTGGCCCTTCACGCTGGCCGCGCGCTTCCTGGGACCCCTGCACCTCTACTACGAGCTGACCGGCTTCTACCAGAACAACCGGCGCTATAGCGAGTCCCTACCGGCGCCCCCTACCGCTTCGCCCGCGGCCTGCCCGCAGCGCCGTCGCCAACAGCCTCTTCAGGGACACCTTCACGCCGCAGCACAGCACCAGCCCGGCGCGCCCTACGTGGAGGTGCCGCTGGACCGCGCCGCCGCCGCCTGGTGGACCGACGACCACGTCAAGTTCCGCAACCCGCCGCTCGTCCACGGCAGCCTGGCGCCTGCCTTCCAGGGTCCCGCGCCGCCCCCAACTGGCCCGGCCGATCTACGAGCCCAGCCTCGACCCCAACAACACTGGCTTCGTCAACCAGGACTTCGTGGTGTGGATGCGCACGGCGGCGCTGCCCACCTTCCGAAAGCTGTATGTGCGCATCCACCTGGGCAGCTACTCGGCCGGGCTGCCCGGCAGCGCCTACCTCGTGGACATCGCCTACAACTATCCGGTGCGCACCTTCGGCGGCCACAAGCTGCTCGTGTTCAGCAGCATCTCGTGGATGGGCGGCAAGAATCCCTTCCTGGCGGCATCGCCTACCTGGTCGTGGGCTCCCTCTGCATCGTCGTGGGCTTCGTCATGCTGGCCGTCTACATTCGCTACCAGGACCAGGACGAGGACAATGACAAGGATGAGCAGTGAGGCCAGCTCCCCCGGACCCTTCCGGACCCTTCCGGCTTCCTGCCCGGGGTCTTGAGAGCTCCTAGGGCGTCCCGCATCGCCCCTCACCCAGTGTCAAGCTCGCCTCACTTTGCCTAGTTGTGCATGAGGGGCCGGGAGAAAGGAGTTCTCTTCCTCGCGGGGCTGCCAGACTCTCCGGCTGGGCCGGGCCTTTTGGAGCAGAGGGAGACCTCGCAAATTCTCCATCTGCTTAGCACTTGACGTGTCAGGTTCTTAAAGAAGATAGAATTCCAGGGTTCAAGGGACCCTAGAGACTCCTATTCGACCGTAATGGGACAAGTGATTGAGAGACCTGGTGATGCTCCTATTTAATGTCAGGCAGCAGCGCTGGTCTTGGGGGGGCGGGGTGTAGGGTCCGGTGGGTGGTTGGAACAGAGAATGCAGCCCACAGTTGCGCTGCAGAAACAGGTGGGGAGAATATGCTTGTTAACAGTAGATTAGGAGGCACCAACACCCAGGTTTCTGACATACCAAGGCTGGCATAAATCATTCCAGGTTGTGTTTAACAAGATCCTCTGGTTTCCTGTATTCCCTCAAATTTGGGGGTTGCACTCTTGGCCTGAAGCAGCAATCTGAGTTCAACCCGGGTGCGCTTTGTCACCTAGTCGTTTGTTCCTGTGGGCAGTGTGAGCGTACTGCGTCGGACTTGGTCTGGCTCTGCCTTAAACATAGGAAGCTCTCTCTGTGGAGTGCATGGGGAAAGATGCTATCCTAGAAAACTTGTTGGCAAACGGATTTGCACCAGGGTTTGTGTCAGCTCATGCAGTGTTTGGGTGTAAAACAGACTTTGCCAGATGCTGTGTAGAAATTCAAAAAGGCCAGTTTGCTTGGCTCAAGAGGAATGTTTTAACTTTTTTTTTTTTTTGGTACCAGGGATCAAACTCGGGTCCTTGGGCCGCAGACAGCAAAACCGCTGAGCTAAATCCCTGGCCCATGGGATGTTTTAACTTTAAAGCCAGAGTTAGGAGGAATCTTAGAGGGGACAGCATCCCCTACAGTCATACCTCGGTCTCCTGACAATCCTCATCCTCTTTTGTAGTCTGGTTTCTTTTTTCTTTTTTTTTTTAATGTTCAAGAGGAAGGGCTTCATTCATGCCTTATCTCTTAGACTTGAAATTAAAGGGGTTTATATTTATGGTCTCAAATGAAACATGTTTGTTTCTAGTAATCATGTTTATTACATGATTCCTCTAGTAATCATGAGAAATATAATCTTATGTGTAAACTAGAATTTTAGGATTATTTGAACCTTTGAGGTAATGTTAAAACCAATCAATTGATTTTATTGATTGACTAAAATCAATCAGCATGTATAAAGTAGAGTAATAGGATATTTTTATACAAAAACCCTTTTAAGGCCAAAGAACTTAAAAGTAAAACCCTTAGTTGTTACCATTTTACCAGTTCACTTGCTAAAAACAAAGAGTTGTTCTATAATTCATCAAAATTCTCTAATGCCTCCTATCTGTTACAGCTTTTTGTATTTACTACTGTTTATTCCCACTCCATGGCACTGCAAGTTCATGAAGAATGTTTTGGTTTTTGCTGGTCTAGTGTTAAATTGTATTCAATAGTTTGCACTGATTTTATTAGACTCGTTTGTAATTCTTTGAAAATTATTGGTGGATGGACAACATGCATGTCATTTAGGTCGGTCTCATGGGGATCTTCTAGGATGATTTAAGTTGGATAAGAGTACTTACTATATTTTCTATCATGTAATTTGAGAGCAGCATATAGTTTGCTAGTATTTTTTAAAATTGTCCTATAAAATTTCAAATAAGACCCTCAGTCCTAAGGTATTCTGATTAAATTAATGAATACTGCTCCAGACCTTATTTTCTGCAGTTCTAAAAGAGAATAAAGGTTATGTTTGTCTTTGGTTTATTACCATGTTTGCTTAGTTCTTTGGAACTGCAATCTTAAAGGTACAAACACTACCAGCTGTTTTCCACATTTGTTAATAGTAGATTTATAATCCAATGAGAAAATCTTTCAGAATAAGGCTTAAAGTGAACTCAGGCTTTCATCATTAACTTCCTAAAACAGAATTTGAATTTATAGCAGCATCGACATGCAGACAAATTAGATGACCCTCACTAGTATTTGAATTTGATAAATGTGGTTGATATTTAAAATTTTTTGGTATGGATAGGTATCGAAGAACATGATCGTAATGTTGCTTTTCTGTGTGTTTTACTCAAATTTTAAACTTCAGTTAATTGTTGGGTATTTGGGACAACAAAGCAGCAGAAACATTAAAAATGAAAATGTGAACTATTAAAAAAAAAGAAATACTGAGGCTTATTAGGAATTTTTACCAGTTTGCATCAGCGTATATCTACTTTCAGTTTTATCTGCAGAACTGGGACAAACGAGTGTTCATATGCAATGACCTCAAGAAAGCATGGGACTGTTGCATTTGGGGCAACTGAGTCTCCATGTGGAAACTTGGAATAGGGTAAGGCATGCCAGAGGGGACCTCAAACACCAGCTACTCAGGAGCCTGCGGCAGGGGGATCACAAGTCTAAGGCAATCCAGGGTAAATTTAGTGAGACACTGTCTCAGAATAAAAATTAAAACATGCGGGGGCCAGGGATTCAGCTCAGTGGTTCCGCCACCTGCCCTGCAAGCACAAGGACCTGAGTTTGATCCCTGGTACCAAAAGAAAAAAAATTAAAACATGCAGAATAAGTGCAAGGCCTGGCTTTCATCACCAGTACAGCAAGAAAAAATGAAAGGAAGGAAGGAAGGTGGGAGGGAGAAGAAAAAATAAGGACAGAAGGGAGAATAGAAAGAAAAAAGAAAAGGAAGGGAGGGAGGGAGAAGGAGAAAGAAAGAGAGAGAAAGAAAGAAAAAGAAAGAAAGAAGGAAGGAAGGAAGGAAAGAAGGAAGGAAGGAAAGGCGGGCACGGGAAGGCCTGGGCTGTTTCTCTGGGCTGTTTCTGCAGGGTCAGAAGACTCCTGGATACTGAGAAAATCCTCAAGTATTGAGCACCTCCTCTGTGCTGAGCACTGTTCATGGAGTTTACCTCTGTGCCCTTTTTATGTCACCTTTTGGCAGTAAGGAGTGACAAGCAAAGCCATGTGCTCAAAGTAACACAGCTGGTGAATGCAGAGGTGTCTGTCCCTGCTGCTACACCCTGAAGCCCTGAATGACAGGGATGGAGCAGCCTTGGGAGGGCCAGGGAAGAGTCCTCCAGCTGGAGAGAAGAGCTGGAACAGAGATCTGAGTGGAAGCCCCAGTCCCATTTCCAGTGCCAAGCCGCAGAACCACTGAGCAGCCATGAATCAAATATCCCTCGGAACACCTCTTCGTGTCTGATGATTTGCTACAAAGACTCAAAGCCCAGACTTTGCTTATCATGGCAATCTTATTTTTTTGTTAGTTTAATCTTTTTTTCTATGAGTTTTCATTTTCTATTAATATAAGTTTGTAGTACATATTGATCACCTTCCTCTGGGGAGTTGGAGAAAGAAAGAAAAAGATCCTTGCCCCATTTTGTCTTAATTTTTGTACATGATGTAAGAAAGGGCCCTACTTTATCCTTCCGCATGCAACTCTAATTGTCCCAGTGCAACTGGTTGAAATGACTATTCTTGCCCCATTGAATTGGCTCGGCATCCCTGATGAAAATCAACTAGCTATAAATGTGAAGGAAAAAGGTCCCTCTGATTATAGACTCTTTGCTTCACCCATATAACAACATCTTGCCTCTACTATGCCTCCAGATAGAATCCGATAGGACTCTACTGCCCAAAATGAGCTCTCTTTCCTGAGTATTGTGGCCCGGCTGCAGCACCTTTTCAGGCTGAAACTTCAAGTCCCTGCTCCATACCATACCTGCAGCAATTACACCCCAAAGCCCTCTGCCCACCCCATCACATATCCATTCTGTCAACCAGAGCCACTTTAGAATTTGCTTTTCCATTTACGCTATTTCATCATCTGTTTTTCAATTAGGACTATTTTTTAAACATTTCATCAAGGGAGTGGTTCCGCTGCCTGCCTTGCAAGTGCAAGGAACACAGTTCAATCCCCGGCACCAGAAAAACCCAAAAAAACATTTCATCAAGGAGCGGGGATCTAGCTCAGTGGTTCTCCCTCCTGCCTTGAAAGTGCAAGGTCTCGAGTTTGACCCTGGTACCAAAAAAAAAACAAAAAACCCTGAACATTTCATCAAGTCCTAAGTATTCTTTGCTTGACTCTAAAAAGCTACATTGCACTAGGTTTCCAAGCCATTATTACTTTAGATGCTAAGAGATATTTCCCCTGTAGCATCTGAAGCTTCCTTGGAATGAACTGACAAAGATTCAGTGAAAGAAAAGGCATATGAATTTATTAAACGAGAAATCACGGCAGAGGAGGAAATTACAGCTTTGTGATTACTTAAGAGCCCGAAATTACTCAGAAGCTTGCAGGCCTCATTTCCACGGGAGAGGGGGAGATGGGGAATGGGGGTGGGGATTATATATCATTTTAAGGGGACACCAATGAGATTGGAGCACAGTGTCCTGGGACAAAATCTGTATGGAAGCCATGATGGGCGATGGTTTGTAAATGATTCTCCACGGGACAGATGTAGAGGTCAATGCTGTTGACAAAGGTCTGCAGGTGTGCGATGGATCCCAGTGTCTCTTCTGGAGACGTGGGCTTAGCTAACGAAAGCTCGGGGAACAACCCAGAGGCGACTGCTTCCTCCTCGAGGTCCAGACTTCAAGCAGAATCGGAGATATCAGAGGGAAGCTGCTTCCAGCCTTTGCTTTTCTCTTAAGTTCCTTTCTGTGAAAATAATCACACACTGAGGAGCTGCATTTGGAGTGACAGTCCCTGGACTCCCTCGTTATTCACAATACGTCTGACACCAATTGAGGGGCCGATGTTCCACGCACCCACCCATCCTCCAACTCTCCAACCACCCAAAGGGCGCCCTACAGTTCATTCTAATGCTGTGCACCAGAGCTAACTGGGGTCCACCAGCTAAGGTCTCAGCCCCGTAAGAGCCCCATTTCCAACCCCCCATACATTTGACCAACTGGCCACAAAGTACATATTCCTCTGAACCGCTCTTGATGTTTGATGATTTGCTAGAACGACTCTCAGAGCCCAGACCTTGTTTATCAGGGTGAGCTTATATGTTGGGAGTTTTTCTTTTACTTTTCTACGAATTTTTATTTTGTATTAGTATACATTTGTCATACATAACGATCACATTCCTCTGAGGAGTTGGAAGGTGTACAGTAACACATCTTAATTCTTTTTTACTCCCTTTCCCTTCTCCTCCATCCCTTCTCTCTGCTTCTCTTGGTCCCCTTCCCATTTGCGAAAGATCTATCTCCCTACTTCCTGTCACCAATCATTTATTTTGTTCATTATATTGTGGGTCTCTCATATAAGAGAAACCATGTGATATCTAAGCCCATGTGACTTATTTATTTTACTTAACATTGTGCTCTCAAGGTGCCTCCATTTTTCTACAAATGACTCAAGCTTATCCTTCTTTATGGTAGAAGTAGTACTGTATTGTGTATAAATATCACATTTCCCGAGCTGCTTCTAAGATTTAGCTATTGTGAATTGTGTTGCTATGAACATGGGTATGCCTGTATCGCTGTAATGTGATGTCTTTAACTCTCTCAGGAAGACGCTTAGAAGGAGAACAGCTGGGTCAACTGGAGAACCCCGTTAAGATGAAGGGGTGGAACCTTTGACCCACCAGCTTCCTAGTCCCTGCCGACCTGTTCTGAACTCTGTGGGGTCAGCAGTGGATAGGTGGTGATGTGGGGGTTAGGAAGAGTGTTGGTTCCAGACATGACACCAAGGAGGGCGCAAAGGGTTAGCTTGACCAGGGGACAAGGCAGTCAAAGTCCTTAATAAAAGACCTTAAATAAAGTTAAAGTTGAATTGCCAAGACCTTGTTTCTAGTTCTGTTTTGTTTTTTTGGTACCGGGAATCGAACTCGGGACCTTGTGCTTTTAAGGCAGGCGCCAGAATCACTGAGCTAAATCCCCAGCCCGACAAGACCTTGTTTCTACAAACACAATTTATCAGTTTTCCTGGATGCTCCAAATGTTTTAAAATTGTATATATTCTTTAAGGTTGGGCACTCTACATATATATATACACATCTTTATACAATTCAATTGTGTTGCTCAACTGTTTTCTATCAGGAGTCAGCAAACTCTGGTCAAGCCAAATCCTAGCTCACCACCTGGGTTTGTACGTAGATGTTTATTGGAACAAAGTCTGTCGTAAATGTATGTGTTGATATCTATCACTGCTTCTATACTGTGACAGCAGTTTCCCTGCCCTGCTCTATATTATTAATGACATTTCTGTCTGCTCTATGAATACTCGAGTCAACTACCAAACCCTGCCAGGGCATTGCAAGTTTGTCAGTTTCTGTTTCTTTCAGTGTTTCCTTTACTTACTTCAAAATTCAATTCTCATATGAATAAAGATTAAGACTGCTGCATCTTGGTGATTTGCACAATACCCCATAAGAAATACCCTTCTTTCCACATAATGTGCTTTTAAAAAATTCTCCGTAGTCTCATGTTCGTATTGTTCTGTCTGAAGCTTTCTGTATTTCTTTTCTCATATTTTTTTCTTTTTCTAAAAAGTGAGCATACCGGAATCAAAATTGATCATAGACCAAAAGGGAAAACACAAACTTTCAAAAATTCATAGGAGAAAATCTAGATGAGATTGCATTTCATGCATGACCCATGAAAGTAAAAATCAATAACTTGGACTTCATTAAAATTAAAAATTTCCTGTTTTACGAAATTCTCTATAAAAGCAAAAAGACAAGCCTCAGACTGGGAGAAACATTTGCAAAAGGTACATCAGATAAAGGAGTGTTGTCTAATATATACAAACCACCTTTAAAACCCGACAGTAAAAACGCAAACAACTTTCAAATTTTGGCAGTTATGAACAAAGCTGCTACAAATAGTAGTAATGTGGGTTTTGTGTGGACATAAACTTTTATCTCCTTTAGGTAACTACCAAGGAGCATGATTGGTGTATCCTATGTATGTTTGGTTTCATAAGAAACAGCCACGGGTCTCTGAATGAGGCTGTACCATCTTGCATCCCAAACAAATAATGAATGCTAGTTCCTGTCATCCACATTTCACATACACTTGATGCCACTGGGACATGGGATTTGGGCCATTCGAATAATGGATAGTGGTGTCTCATTGTCTTAATTTCTTTAGCCTTGATGAGATACGATATAGTTATCTATTCACGTGATTATTGCCATCTGTAAATCTGCTTTGATAAAATGTGTGTTAAGGTTTTTGACCTTTTGTTTGTTTGTTTGTTTGGGGGTTTTTTTGGTATCAGGAATCGAACTCGGGTCCTTCTGCATGCAAGGCAGGCGGCAGAACCACTGAGCTAAATCCCTGCCCCATGACCTATTTTTTTTAAAGTAAGTTGTTTGTGTTCTTATTGTTGAGTTTTGTTTTGGGGCTGGGGGGGGGCTGGTACCAGGGATCGAACTCAGGACCTTGCACTTGTGAGGCAGGAGGCAGCACCACTGAGCTAAATCCCCGGCCCAAATGTGTGTGTGTGTGTCCTATCTTCATACCATGGAATCCAGCCTTCAGGAAGAGCCTGGTAAAATTGCCTGCTTTTACCTCTATAAGTATTTTCTAGAAATACTTTCTGTGCTTCCCATGGCTTTCCTGGGAGCCAAGATCTTATATTTTTTGTTGCTGTTGTTACTGTTGTTGTTTTGGTACCGGGGATCAAACTTGGGTCCTTGCACTTGAGCAGCAGGCAGCAAAACCACTGAGCTAAATCCCCAGCCCCCTATTGAGTTTTAACAGTGTTTAGACAAACAGTTAGCCAAACTTACCAAAAGAAGAAAGAATGCTTATCAGCACAATTAGAAATGAAAAATCCAAAACCACAATGGACACCACCAAAATCCAGAAGATCATTAGTAACTCCTCTGAAAAAGAGTACTCCAACAAGTCAGAGAATCTTAAAGAAGTGAACAGATACCTATACACATGAATTACTAACACTAAACCAAGAAGACATAAAAACCCTGGATAATCCAGTAATAGACAATGACATTGAGGCAGTAATAAAAAACTTACCAACTAAGCAACGTTCATGACCTGATGGATTGTGTAATAAACCACAGTAACAGTAGCGAGGACAAAATCATATGATCAGCTCAATAATTCAAAAAATGCCTTTGACAAAACCAACAACCTTTCATAGATAAAACCTTGAAGAAAAGAGGTAAAGAAGAACCTTATCTCAACGTAATAAAAGCTATTGATGATAAAAGTGTTGCAAACATATTAAATGAGGAAAAGCTAAAATCTTTTCTGCTAAGATCAGGACTGAGACATGGATAGCCATTCATGTACAATACATTCATTGAAACTTTAGCCAGGAAAGAGAAAGAAATAAAAGCGGTGCCACAGGAATGTAAGAAGTCAAATTATCATTATCTGCAGGAGACATCATCCTCTACATAGGCTTTGATTCTGTCTGTTTTATTTCTGCTGCCATTCTTTGTTTCTGTTTAACTCTCCCTTTCTTCCTAACTTTCGCACTGAAGCTTTTGATTTTTTCATTCCAGTTTGGTCCCTCTACTTAATTCTCCTTTTATATATGTTCTTTCCACTTCTATTTGCTCTGTGACTTCTTTTAGTGCTTTTATTTAACTGATTCTTTAGGGTTAAGCACGTATTCATCATTGCACTCTAGTCCTGCCTATAGATGAAGGCTATGTAGAATCCTTTCCCTGTACTTAAGAAACACTCCTTAGACTTTTCATCCTAGAATGATTTTAATTGGGAAACTATGGCGTTTTTGTTTCCATGGAATGCACACCCTTTCCACCGCTATCGGGTGCATTTCAGGAACCCTCCTATCATAGCTCCTATCGTAGCTGCCAGGACCAGCAGCTGCCTGCAGCCTGCGTGGGACTCCACCCATCCCCCACCCCCCGGAGGCGGCCTCACCAGGGCCCTTATGACATCATCAACGTTCTCAACCAATGGGACTGGGGGGCTGAGGCCACGCCCTCTGTGTTGAGTTTAGTTCCGCCCTGGTTACGCCTCTTGCAGGCGAGCAGCAGAGCGGCACTGAGACTCTTGGAGAGCGTTTCCAAGTGATGGAAGGCACTGTGCGCAAGTGGCCCTTCCCCTTTCCCTCTCCCTGCACCAGGATTTCAGAAGAAACCCGTAGGCAGAAATTGGCCAGAGCTAGGCAAAAGGTAAAGCACACAGGGAGGATCCCAGCCCCTGGACCCGGACTGAGTCCCCAGATGGCCGCTCCTCGGTCAGAGTCTGTGCCGCCCCTGAGGCACATGGGGCGGGACCCTCCTTGCCCCAGTGCCCCCATCAGGTCCTCCCACAGACCCGGGCCTCACAGCCCAGCCCCCTCCTGGCTTCGGGGACCCTTGCGATCACTCTTGAGGCCTCCTGCCACCCCACCCCATTCCTCCCTGAGCCCTACCTCAGATTGCCTCGTCGCTTCCCTGTTCTGAACACAGAGGAGGGCAGGGGCACAGTCAGATTCGGGGGACAGGGAGGCAGGCGTAGGATGTGCTGAAGGCCCAGTCCCCTCACAGTATCATCACCACCCCTCACCTGGCCCTCGCTCTTCCCACCGGGTGCCCTAAAGTGTCCTTAGCCACAGTCCAGTTTCTCCGGTGGAGACGCAGATTTCCACCCGGAAGGGGATGGGAGCATGGGAAGGGGTGCAGCGAGGCTTTAGGTTCCCTGCTGCTGAACTTGGACACTGACAACAGGAAACTGTCATCAGAGAACCCGAAAGGTTGACGGTGTCTCTGGTGACCCCAGCTTTGGGGTAGTTTTCTCCCAGCATTCTGTCTCCAGAGAGACTCAAAATATCTCCTAAATTCTCTGCTTCACGTTTGAATTCTCGTGCGTGTGTGTGTGTGTGTGTGTGTGTGTGTGTGTGTGTGTAGTGCTGATTACACGAACAGCCTTCATCAGTGGGCCAAGCTCTCCATTGCTGAGCTGAACCCCAGCCCTCTTGCTTTTTTGTGTTAGCCTTAGGGATTGATTCCAGGAGGCACAGAACTACATGCCCAATACTTTTTATAGTTTATTATTTCTATTTTCAGACACTTTTTAATGCTATTTTACCTCAGGCTTGTCCCAGTCTTGTGCTCCTGCTGCCCCAGGGTCACCAGTACTTGGGATGACAGGCATGCACCACAGTGCTATCTCTCTTTCTTTCTCTCTTTCTCTTTCTTTCTTTCTTTCTTTCGTGTAGCCACGTAACTGCTCCGTTGCTCAGGCATTAATTGCTCATCACAGCACTGTGTCGGTCATTGCTGCATTGGAGCAGGTGGTGTGCCTAAGAGTGTGCTGTAGAAGCTATGCAGGAGGATGTGAACACAGAGGCTCATCATTGTCATCAGTATTATTGCTTTTCCTTTATGCAGTTGTGAGAGTTTCAAGAAAGAAACACTCTTTTGGGTCCTTCTCTGGATGCGAAGAAAAGCATAAAACCTGGGATATCCACTGGTGGCAAATGTCACCCACCTGACGAGGTGAGTCAGAGCTGGCCAGGCTGCTGCGGCTGTGGCTCTCATGGCAGTGGGGGGTCAGGGTTCACATGAGCACAATGTCAGGTGCAGGATAAGAAATCTGCATTCGAGGGCCGGGTCTGTGATAGCTCAGCGGTCTGGTGTGTGACAAGCTTATGACAAGTCCTGGGTCTGACCAACAGCAGTGCAATTAAATATGTGGGGAGGATTTTATGTACAATTGTGATGTTTGAATGACACATTTTTATGTGAATGCCCTCGGGCCTGGTGCAGATCAAGCACTCAGTAAATGGTAGCTGCTGTTTGATTTTGCTCAGCCTCAAGGGCAGCCAGGCCAGTGAGAAGAGCCACATATGCTCAGGCTCTCTGCCCGAGCCCAGGGTGTGAGGTCTGGGAGGTGGCAGGGTGTGCAGGGAGCTTGGCTCAGGCCACCCTGGGTGGGGGAGTCTTAGTGGAAGAGGAATCACCACCTCCTGTGCTTCTCTCTGAGCAGAGCCAGGATGCCACCAGTGGCCCCAAGGTCCTGGCTCAGAACAAGTGAGTGTCTCCTACTGGGGCAGCTGTCCCTAGGCTGAGGGGTCAGGGCCGGCCACTGCCCCGAGCCTCTTCCCCATCCAGCTACCTTTACCCTGACCCTGTGTCTCCAGCCCTAGGACGTGCTCCTCCGATGACATCTAGAGGGCCCTAAATGAGATACCGCAGACTGGGGCCAGAGGTGGGGAGAGGGAAGGACACTTGGGTGATAGATGTGCCTGAGGTCGCCTGTCCCTCCCTGTCCACTGCTGCCTGTGCTGTGGGCAGCTGACAAAGTTGAAAAAGGAGAAGGAGGAGCCTGACAGGAAGATCCAGCACCTGGAGAGGAGCGTGGTGGACCTAATGAGAGAGATGCATGAGTGCCGAGTCAAGAGCAGCTTGGAAGGAGCACAGGGTCCCTGGCTGTGGGTGTGACCTGCACTTTCCTAAGGAGTGAGGTGCACTCAAGCGCACTGAGGCAAACACAAAGGGGTCTCCGCCAGCATCTGGCAATCCTCTCATCTGACTGAGCTCCGTGTCCCCATCTGAGAGAGGGGTGACCTGCCCACTGCCAACTCCCACACAAGAAACATTTGGGACAGTGGCTTAAAGATTGGCCATCATCTGGGTAGGAGAAATCATTCATCAGGAAGCCGAGGTGGGGCGAGGAGCCTGAACTGGGGGCTGAGCACTGAGAGGCCAAGACCTCTACTACTACTTCCCTTCTCAGCTGTGCTCCAGCCCTGGAGCCCCCAGCCGGGCCATTGGAGGAAGAACAGCGGCTGTAGTGTGAGCTTGTTTCTGGGCAGCTACATGTCCAGAGAAAGGAAACCTATGTACTGTGTCAGAGAAGGGAGGGACAGGAGGAGGGGCTCCTACAGCTGGAGCACAAGGCTGCACTGTGGGCCAAGGAGGCTGAGGAGGACAGGAGCATCCTGCAGCATCTACAGAGTGACAACACCATGAAAAGCTTGCTCCTTCAGAACCATGAGCTCATGGAGCAGCTGGCCCAGATGCAGGACAGTGTCCTAAGGCTGGTGTGTAGCCACTGCTCGCTGGTCTCCTCCCGCCAGGTCCTTTGGGGCAGAGCAACACACTTAGCCCTCTGGGTCCTTCCCCCATCAGTTCAGTGGGGGCTCTGAAGCCCTTAATTGTGAAGGTGTCCTGTGAGGCAGAACCCTGCTGGAGCATCTGCTGGGGACAGGGGACGATTCTCCATTGTGCCTGCCCCAGGGACACTGAGGTTGGGTCTTGGGTCTGGCTGTATTGGCGGCACTGATTCCTCTTCTCTGAGGAGTGAAGACAACCTAAAAATGGCCAGTGCGCTGCAATCGGAGCAGCTGGAGAGGAAGGAGCTGGCCAGGAAGCTGGGCCAGCTGCGGGAGAAGATGGTGGAGCTCACAGCATTGGTAACTCCCGCCCCGTGAGACTGGGCTAGGACAGAGGTGGTGCCCATGGGGAGGGGAGGTGCTGGGCCAGGGCCCAACTCCCACAGTGGGGGACAGGTGATCCCAGAGCCCTGCCCTTCTCGCTGAGCAGTTCTGTGACTGCTTCCTGCACCATGCCTGTCATGGGTAGATGTGGGTGGCCCTGGGCTCCTCCCTAGTCCTGATGTCAGTGTCCGTGCTAGAGACCTGAGAACCCTGATCCAAGGAAGAGACAGGCTGGGAGAGGAGACTCCTTAGGGCCGAGCTGCATTCTGATCTCAGCTGCCCTGGTCACAGTTTCAGTGCCTCCATCACCACGCCTGGGTGTCCACCACCTGAAGAGGATGTGAACCTTTTCCTCTCGACCTGGTGGATTAAATGAGCCAGTGTGTGAAGGACGGGAGGCTGGGCCAGTGCTTAGTGGTTGTGGGCTGGCTTCCTCTGATTCTGCACAGCTGTGGTCTGAAGTCCCAGGGCTGGGAAAGGAGGTTCTGAGGCTTGAGGCTGGGTGCAGAAGGCCAGAGCTCTGAGTGCCCCCGCCACATTCGTGAGCTCAGGCTCTGGAGCAGCAGCTCACCCTCCCGCACCTCTGGGTCTTCTGCAGATGGCGCTGAAGAGCCAGGAGGCCCAGCAGCTGCAGCAGCAGGGGGAGCAGTTGATGTCCCAGGTGTGGCAGCATGCTGAGGCCTGGCAGCAGCTGGCAACTGAGAAGAAGGCCCTGAGTAGGAGGGTTCTGCTGCACAGGCAGCTGGTGATGCAGGTGCAACACACCAAACAGGAAGAAACTGTGGCCCTGGGCAGGCTCTGCTATGAGCTGGGGGAGACTCAGGTGATGAAGCTGCTGAGGCGGGGCCCTGCATGGAGGGCCTGGCTGCCTCTGACTTCTCATTTTCCGGGCTGCCCACAGGAGGGCCTGGAAGCCTCGAGGCTGCAGGATCAGGAGTCAGCTCCACTGAGAGTCCTGGCACTGGCTGGGGCAGGGTGGGCTGAGGAGGGCTCTGAAACAGAGAGTTGAGGGGGAAGAGACCTCTAGAGTGCTGCTCATTCTCTCCCAGAGTGCCGCAGACCAGCTGCAGTCGATGTCGATGTAGGGTAGGAAGGGGAGATGTCCTGGGCCGGCGATGAGAAAAGAACCTTCACAAGCAATGTTCAGGCTCCCGCTGAGAAGTCTCAGGGTCTGATTTATTTTTATATCTTTAAGCAATAGCTGGGAGGCATTGGGTGGAACATGTTTACATTTTAAGTTGCCTTAGCAATTTCTATTGAAGTAAAGGTTATTTTCTTGTTAAAGTGCAATTCCTCTAAGCTGTTTCATTTCATTGAACGTCACGAATACATATTTAAAAATTACAATTGTCCCCTTATTTACCCACACCTAAACAGAACAGAAAGTAACTTAATCAAAATCTTTATATCAGCGGGGGTACAAGCAAGATTTCATCAACTAAGTGTCAAACTTGTGGTCACCAGCTGGCCCTTGAGAAACTGCACAATGGTTAATATAGTTTGCTATTAGCTCTCTGTTTTTCTATACCTCTGTTCATCTTAACTAAATGTCATTTGGGTTCATAGTCCACGAGCAGGAGATATTTACAGCACTGTGAGAAATACTGAGTAACTTGCCTCCTTAATGCATTTACCTGTCTTAACGTTCTTTCTGTTTCCCATTTTCCACTATTTCTTCCATCTAAAGTCTGTCCTTTCAATCTCTTCATAAGACCCCTTTAGTAAAAAGAATGTCAGCAATAAGAGGGGGAGTCATAGTAGTGGGGGAAACAGAGGGGGTTTTAGGAGAGGTTTCTTTAGGAGTGGATGTGGCAACAGAACTAAGAGAAACTGGAATTGGGACTTGTGAGCCAGATCAGATTTCAACGTATCATTACCAATTTGCCTCATGCAGAGTTTGTTGTTAGTCACAAACACAATGACTCCTGTGATCAGAGTAACAATTATAAACATTATGGCAAGAAAAAATAAAACATGAGGGTACGATGTGTTCCACCCTTTCTTTCCCCCACCGGGAACTTTGTCAAACAGCAATGGAGGTCGGTTGGGCTTCGCCACCAGAGGGCAGTGGCCCAGGGGGCCCTGGCAAGGTGGGTGCAGAGGGGGCCTGGGTCTGCTCTGCCTCGCTTGTGGGCCTCACTGGGGTCCCCCTTGGCTGCTCCCAATTTGAGATGAAGCGGATATGGAAGAAAGGGATGTGGAGACTCCTCAGTCAGACCCCAGCACCACTGAAGACTGGGGCAGCTCGGGCCGTGGTGAGCAGGTCTCCACTTTGTCCCTTCTCTGTGCCCCCTTACTCCCCCCCTCTGTGGTCCCTTTGGACACCCCAATACCTTGTTTTCCCTGCCCTCTCATTTCCGTGGTTCTCACACCTTCACTGGGAGGCTGTGCTCACACTTTAAACTCCAGGAATAACAGGTCCAAGTGCCAGACTGGGGGCTCCTTTCTGGTCCTAGTACCCCCCTCATCCAGGGACCTCCCCCCAGTGTCTTATGCCACATCTGCAGATGGCATTATTCAATGAATACTCTGCCTCTACCACTGCACTCCACTGCCCAGTGCAGGCACCTGATCTGCCTGGCAGCCTCGGCCCAGGACAAACCTGAGGAGGCGGCTGTCACTCCCGGGAGCACTGGTGACCATGTGGTCATGGGGAAGCTGCAGGTGAGTCTGTCCTAAAGCCGGGAAGGGTGGGCAGGGCAGGTGGCACAGAGCGCTTTCCCTGCTGATCTGGCTCCTGCACCAGGGAGAGTGCTGGTGCTGGTCCTGGGTGCAGCCCAAGAGCCTTGGGCTATTTTTAAAGGACAGGGTTTTGGGCTTTTTGTGTCCTTGCATTAGAATCGCCCTCTGGAGCCTGGTAACATGCTCACGCCTGGCCCAATTGGGAGCAGGGCTCCGGTGTTGTCCACGGGCCTGATTCTGCCAGCCACAGGTACCCGCATTTCCCCAAGGAAGCAGCCGCTCTCCTCAGGTTGTAGTTTTGCCCCCACAAAGGTTTTCCCATTTTGTATGGGATACTACACAGACTTTCTTCCCGTGTGAGAAGAAAGAAAACGTCTCCTTGCCCGTTCTCACAAGCCCACATGCTGTTTAAAATCAGAGGCTTAGCTTGTTACATCAGTTATTGAAAAAAAGAAAAAAAGAACTAGAGAATCATGATGGCAGCAGACACTGATGCAAGCCCATGTAACAGTATGTGACAGACAGGAGTGCCACTGGCCAGGGCAAGGTAACCTGGCGGCACCCCGATCAAAGACACACTGAGAAAAAGCCATTTACATACTAGCAGAATGAGAGACCAGGCTACTTTGCAAAATACACAGCAAAGAAATGCATGTGGAGAACAAGGCATAGCCATGGAGTAAATGCAAATGGCCAAAAAGAAAATCAAAAGCATCTGTTCCCTTCTCCCAGGCCACAGCCAGGCCAGAGAGCCCCTCCCTGCTTCCTTGAGAAGAGTCTCCCCTTTCACAGCATAAGGGAGAGGGTGTGGCAAAGAAGAATAGCAGAAGCAAAAAAAAATGAGTCCTTGGAGAGATAAACAAAAATGGTGCCCAACCTGGGCCTTACCTTGGTCTCCGGGACCCAAGCTTTACTGTCCTGGCCGGCCTTGACAGCATTGTATGTCCTGGCTGACTTGCCACACAGCAGTCCCTTTCAAAACGGCTCGACAGTTAAGCATATTCCAGGTCTTCCTGGCCTTGAAAGAAGAATTGGACAGGAAAAGCCATGCAAATGGTGACAAAATTGTATGTACAAAGCCTGGGCTGAAGGGGTAAGGGAAGAACTAGCTCTGGAGAGCCAACGGGGTGACTAAAGCGAGGAAAGGATAAAAGCAAAAAGAAAAGTGCACTCAGTGTGTTGCAGTGAAGAGTCGTGAAGGTGGGCTCCTTGTGGCATCGCCTCTCCCTTATGCTGTCCACATCTCCTGGGAGCACACAAGAACTTCCACCTACGGGGTCCCAGGACTTACTTGGTGCTATCCTCTCCTCTTGGCATTCACAGGTCCTGCCTGTTTCCCCAGCCTGCTTTGCAACACCCTACTTCTTATATCAGTCCCACAAACACCCAGAAAATTGGAGCTGCCACCAAGGAGGGTGGTGAGTGGAGTCCTGGGAGGGGTGGGCAGGGGCACGAGTGGGCAGGGCACAGCGCTCCTCGCCTGGGACTCTCCCTCCAAAGGTCCTGCAGAGAGGTGCACTGCTCACACTGAGGGGCCTGCAGGTTCTTCCCCAGAGCCCAGCTGCCTGAGAGCAGGAACCACAGCAGGACCCAGGCTTGGACATTCACTGCTGCATCCCCTCTTTCCACCTTGCTGAGGAGAAGGAACCGTGGAATCTATTCTGATCTAAGAAGTTCACTAGCAAACCTGGAGAAGGAGCGTAGGGTTAGGGCCTAAGACTAAGGGCCTCAGTAGGCTTTCTGGTTCATCCTGACTAGAAGGAGTCAAAACTTTCCTGGAGGAACTCTCTTGGAAACAATGACAAGGACAAGGATAGACAGAGAAAAGATTTTTTTTTAAAAAGCCGATATAAAAGGAACCCAGGTAGCACAAATGGCCTCGGGACTTGCACCTAAAGGCCAGAGGGAAGCTACCAGGCAGAGCACAGAGAAGCCAGGTGCACAAAGCCAAGGTAACCCTCCCTCGCCACCTCCCACAAAATGCAAAGGAGACAGAAGGGGGAGGAGGAGCGCTCTAACTTCACACACATCCCCTCACTAAGGCTACACTCAACTTCCATAAGGCCCCTCCTCACCAACCAGCTGCTCCTCCTAGACCTAAGGCCCTGAGCAGGACAAGCAGGCAGAGACAAGCCAAACAAAGCCCATGCAAAGGAGGCCCACGGAGTCAAGGGTGCCTGCCTTAATCCAACCACAGCTCAGCAAGCCAATCCAACTGTGCCAGGGAGAAGGGTCTCACCAACCCAATAAATGGTAGCCAGGTCCAAATGCCCACGTGATATTCATCTTTCCAGAAACTTCTACCCTTCTCACCAGGGCGGCATTCTAGCTTCTTTCTTCTTCCTTACACATAAAGTGTCTTCCTTTTAATTCACTCCTGGTGCTGAGTGTAGGATCCCAGGTAGCTGCTCATCCCAGCAGAGCAGCAGTGCAATGCCAGATACAGACTCTGACCCATGGATACATGGGGCCACGTTCAGTCTCTTCCCGATGAATCTACACACCGCATAGTTCCCTGAGAGCTAAATCCTCTGCACCACACAGCAGCGGTCTACAAAGCCCTTCAGCCCCTGGAAGAGAAGCTCTTGGGCATCATGACTATTTTCCCATTTTACAGCGCTTGCAAAGCTGTGAATTGGTCAACACGAGGTCTGCAAGTTCCACAAGAGGCAGTGCCCACCCTAGGCCCTTCTCTTGAGCCTTCCCCACTGAAGATCGCTCCAGGTCCACATCGCCCCATGAGTGGGGGGCGCTCCCTCAGGAAGAAAGACAGCTTCAATAGTTAGAAGCCACACTGGGGAACGGATGTCAGCTTCCCTCAAGCCCACAGAGGCTCCCCGGCCTTGGCTACCTCAAAGTCGCCTCTGGACACACAGCAGCTCTCAGCCAACCACAGCCACCTCCTTTTGGTTTAGCGAGTCACACACAGAGCTGCACTGCTGCTCCAGCTCCAGCTTGGACCTGCAGAGGCTGCTGGCCTGAAAAGGCTTGGTGTGTCCTAGCCAGGCTGGGGGCTTCATCAAGAGTGAGCTGGAGGCTCCGAGCCCTGCCCTTCTCCATGGGAGTCTCCTGCTCTGTTTTCAGCCAGGAGGAGACCCACACTGGAGGGGAGAGGCCTTGCCTATTGCTCCTGCCCAACACCTGCCCAGGGATCCTACCCAAACCCCGAGTGGTGGGGACACTCACACCCCAGACACACTGGGGCACTCAGGCCACAACTCTCCTCGAAGAGAAGCTTATGGCTCTGCTCACCCCACCCTCAGCCCCAGAATGGACCTGCAGACCTTGAGGCCCCTCCTGATGGGACAAAGAGGGGAGGGGAGGTCCAGCCAGAGCTAATAATCATGGAGACGGTCACCCCTGCTTATGAGGGAATATCGATCCCTTATGGACCTCACAAGGACACCCCATCGCTCTCCATGCTGCCCAGTCCTCATCCCTCTGACTACAGCCCTTCCCTGCTGGCCCTGCCTGGTGCCTGCTGGCCCTGCCTTCGCAGGTCACCTCTGACAGGATAGGTGGGCTAATTCTGACCCTGCCCTCTGCTTCGGGCCCTGGGCCTGTGAGCAGCAAGGCGGAGGACCCTCCCTCAGGCTCCTGTGAGTGCAGGGTGGGCCCTGCAGTGAATGTCTGGGCCTCACCCAAGTCCTGGCTCTGCAGGCCCTGGGGTCACAGATGCCCTGAAAGCAGCTGTCATTTTGAGCAGGTTTCCACGCAGCAAATGTTTACAGAGCACTCCTGTGCCTCAGCCATGGCAGGGCCTCTCTGTCCTGTGCTGGTCACCATACACCACAGTCCCAGGGCCCAGGGTGGCTTCAGGGCAGCACAGCCTCACCCAGCCCCTCTCCTCTGACAGACACCCGCACCCAGAGGGCCCCTCCTGCAAGCTCTTCGGGAATGAAGGGGAGCTCCTCTCTCTGAGTTGGCCCGAGGCCCCCACAAGCACAGGTGTGCTGCAGACCCAGAGGGAGCCCCACAGCCTGTCCTGTGAGGCGCCCACTCCGAGGACACAGGCAGGCCTCGCTCACCGGCCTGGGCCCAAGGACAAGGTCCAGCCCGGCCATCTTGGCTTCCACTGAGACAGGCCTTAGCTAGGCTTCACTCCTCACTTTCCCTCCTTTGTGCCTGGTAATGGAAAATGAGAGAGCGAGGAAATGGGAACCCACCCTGTGAGCTCGCTCTAGTCAGGTCCACAGGGAGCTGGAGCTAGGGCTCCCAGGTCGGGGTCTGCTCCCCTCTCTCTCTGGGACCTCCTGAAGTCAGGGCTCAGGAGGTGCAGGTCGCAGTCTGACTGCTGGCTCTGCAGAAGCCGCGGGCCCAGGCACCCAGGGGGAGCCAATTTCTGAGGCGAGCCCACCCCGCTGTGGCCGGTTCTCCCGTGAACCTCGGGACGCTGAGCCTGCAGTTGGGAAGAGGAGCACAAGGCGGCTCTCACAGGCGGGTCCCAGCCGCCCCAGGGCAGTCCCTCGCAGCTGCCTCCAGGCCAGCAGTGCGCAGGGCTTCTTCAGGCCGCCTGGCCCTGCAGGCTCAGCCCCGCTGGAAAAGCCGTTACAGGGCCGCGCGAGCGCCCCCTAGCGAGGGCGGGGAAAACGGTCACAGAGCAGGGCGGGGAAAACCCAGTGTGCGCGCACCCTCCCCACGCCCTCTGCCCCAGGCTCTTCAAAACTGAGGCCCCTCCCGGACCAGCCCCTGGCCAGGCCCTCAAGGCAGCAATGGCTTCCCTGTTTAAGTCTTTGCTCTCCCTGCTTTGCAAGGACCCTTTCCGGACTCAGGCTCGCGCCCCAGGGAATGAACAGCCTCCTTTTTCACTCTGTCTCTCTCTCTCCCTCTCCGTCTCTCCCTCTCCCTCTCCCTCTCCCTCCCTCCCTCTTTCTCTCTCCCTCCCTCTCGCTCCCTCCCTCTCTCTCCCTCCCTCCCCCCCCCCCTCTCCCCCCCCCCCCCCCCCCCCCCCACCCCCCCCCCCGTCCCATCTCCAACACACACACCAGCCAACTATCTCAGGAAGGGGAAGGCAGTCTCTCCGAGGCAGGAGGAAAACCTTGCTGAGAGCCCCTAGGCTGCTCTCCAGTACCGCAGCACCTAAGGGAGGCCCCAGAATAATTGCACCTGGGTTGGGTTTCCTTCTTAAAATCTCACTCTGCCCCTGGACAACCAGAGGTGAGGCTCAGGTCCCGCGGGGCAGCAGCCCCTCTCACTGCCCCTCCCCAGGCCCGCCCAGGCTGCACCCTCGAGGTCCCGCCCACCTCCCACAGCGCGGCGGGGTCTGAAGGCCCCAGGGACCTGCTCTGGGGGTCGCCAAGGCGGAGCCCCTCGTGCTACACGTTTCCCAGTCGAGGTGCTCCCGGGGCGCCATTGCTCAGATCGATGAACAGCCCGTCCTGGCTCTGCCCGCCCCGGAGCGCGGGGACGGTGACTTCCCCTCCCTCGCGCGGCCCTTGGCAGAGGCCCAGGACCAGGACAGGCTGGGCACCACAGCGCACAGCAATTCCTCCCTGGGAGCGAAGCTCCCTTAGCAATCTGTAGGGCGGCTGCACTTGACTCTGTGCCCTGCTGTGCTGTCTACTAGAAAAACTAAAACATGCCGCTCAGGGTTACCTTTTCTCCAGCAGCACAGATGTTTCAGACGTCTTAACTCAAGACACATCGAGGGTTGCTCATTTGTGCTAACCATGGATGTTTTCCTCCCTGCCCTCCTCCTTTCTTCTGTTTCTCCCTTCTTTTCCTCCTTTCTATTCTTCCTTCTTCAGTTTCCTCTACATAGGCATTTGAGTTGTATCCAATGACGAAAAAACAATGTTGCATGGAACTTACTGGTACGTATATCACGGAGTTCTTCTGTGAGTTTTTCTGTAGGTTGCATTGCTGGGGAAAAGAGTATAGACACCCCAGAGTTTACTGTCAGTTACCAATTTTCCTCCCATGTAGACCAATTAAAAATTTCCAACAGTGTCTGAAGGTGCCAGTTTTCCCACACCCTGATGACATACGGTATTAACCTTTTAAAACTTTGTCGATATGTGTGCAAATGGCTCTTTGTCATAATTTACATGCCTTTACTTAAATATTGCTACGTTAGCCCGTCTGGCCTGTTGCCTTTAACACCAGACTTCTCTCTGCTGGAGGACGTCCAGGGCCAAGGCAGCAGGAAACTCCGTGTCCAGAGTGGCCTGGCTCCCTGCTTCGCAGACAGCGCCTGCCCTGGGTCCTTCCAGGGCTGAAGGGGCAGGGACCGCTCTGGGGCCTTTCCTAAAATACCAGTCCCATTCACCAGGGCTCCGCCTAGCGGTGACCGAATCGCCTCCCAGAGGACACACCTAAGGCAAACACCGCCGGGAGATGGGGGTCACCCTATGCATATTGGGGGAAACAGGCCATTTAAGACTTTAGCCAACTGTCAAATTCTACTGATTATTAAGTGGCCGGGGGCTGGGGTTGGTGCGGCTGCCCGCTGGGCCGCGTTCGGGCCGTACTTCTGCTCCCGGGGGCTTCTGTGCCGGGCTGCGGCCCCGCTCCGCGTCCGCTCGTTCCTGCTCGGCCGGCGGCGCTCGGCCCGGGAAGGAGCCCCCGTGAGCGCCGAGGCGGCGGCGCGGCCTCGGCCAGGAGCCCCGAGCGTTCGCGCCGCGGGGCGGGCTGCGGGGCGGCGTGGGCCCTGAGATGCCGGAGTTCCTGCCGGACCGGCGGTCCTAACCGAAGACAAGGGGAAGAGCGAGCTGGTCGCCAACAACGTGAGGCTCCGGCCGGCCGGCGAGCTGCGCGAGGACGGTACGTGCAGCTCTACCTGCAGCACCTCCTGGCGGGCGCGCAACCGGCCGCCGCTCGCCGCCGGCGCCAACCGCGAGGCCCCGCCGGACTCCTCCGGCCACGCGGAGCGCGAGCCCACTCCGGTGCCTGCCGGGCTCCGGGGCCCTCGGCCGCGCCGCCACGCCGTGGGCAGAAAACTGATAAGCCAAGAATGGAAGATAAAGAAGCCCCAGGTGGAACCGAGCTCTCTAACGGAGACCTGGATCAGCTCGCGAGGTACAGAGTGAACCTGGTCCTATTGGGGGAACAACCAGGAAGCTTTATGAGAAAAAGCTGTGGAATCTGAGGGAACAAGGCACAGAATCAAGATCTTCTATTCCTTTACCGACAAGTTCTTCTTCAGAAAAGACAAGGCAGAATGAAAGGAATGACTCTGACAGATACAGTGACAACGAAGAAGACCAAGATGGAGCTCCAGCTGGAGAAGAGAGAACCACTCAAGGGCAGAGCAAAGACTCCAGTACCACTCAAGCAAAGAAGAATGGAGCACAATCAGCTGGGAGGAAAAACAGAGAGAAGAAGAGTAGAAAGGGATATTCTTAAGGAAACGTTCCCCTTTGAAGCAGCTACGCCAATGGGAATTAGCGCGAGTTGCCTCAGACCAATCAAAGGGGCTGCAGGGCGGCCATTAGAACTCAGTGATCTCAGGATGGAGGAATCTTTCTCATCTAAATAGGTTCCTAAGTATGGTCCCTTGGCAGATGGCAAGACAGAAAAGACAAAAAAGAGGCGCTCCATTCCTGGGTGGAAAAAAATTTTGCTGTTTGTTGTTGTGGCCGGTTTTTTGGTTTTGGTCTATCAAGCTATGGAAACCAGGCAAGGAAATCCCTTCTCTCATTTTGCTCATGCTGGCAAATCCAACTGAATGATTTCCCTTTGGCACATTCAACTTGGTCTCCTATTTTTAATAACTGTGTAGGAAAATATTGTGTATACTCACTGATGCAAGAACTAAAAAATGTGATTTCACCTCAATAAATTTAGTATTCCACTGAAAAGCAAACAATATATATAAATGAACTTCATTTAAACGTTTTGGACTTTGGACTAGTGGGAGATCACCTTGTGCCACATAAATAATCTTTCTTTTAGCTCTAGAACTTTTTCGTAGGCTTTATTTTTTTAATGTGGACATCTTCATTTGGGGGGAAAATGTATATTGTGTTTGTGTATTTGGGAAACAAGGGCAAAACATGTATAATGTGAAGATATACATACTTTGAATTCTTACAGAAAAGATTCTAAGATTTAGACTCTGCCAAATAAAAATTTTACAAATGTGAAAACAAATTCAGTAAGAGAAATGTAGCTTGGTTGTACTTTTTAAACGCAACAACGTTTGATGGTGTTTGTGAGGAAAAGTACAGCAATAATCTCTTCCGTAACTTTTATTAAAAGTAATGTTATTAGGGCCGGGGATTTAGATCAGTGGTTTCACCGCCTGCTGCGTAGGCCCAAGGACCCGAGTTTGATCCCTGGTACAAAAAAAAAAAAACCAAAAAACAAAAAGTAACATTATTGTTGTGGCCCTGTCATACTCACTTTTTAAAAGATTTCAAGTATCATGAGAATCCTATTTCAGTAAGACCCATTGAAATAAAGTTGATTTTCAACAGAGATATTTTAGGGTATCATATGTACATGTTTTAGAGAAGTATTAGCTAGCTACACATGTTTTAAAAAGCTGTTAGCTAGCTATAAGTCTATGTAATTGGAAGTTTATACTCTTTATTTACAGCAAAACATTATTCTCTCAATCCAATTTACTACCAATTTTTTTTTTTTTTTTTTTTTGGTACTGGGGATTGAACTCAGGTCCTTGCACTTGCAAGGCAAGCAACAGAACCACTGATCTAGATCCCTGGCCAAAATACGTTTTTAGGTAATAAGTGTATGTTTGTTTAGAGATTAGAAACTTTAAACACTGGTCCTTTGTTTCATTTATGTTCATTGTTACCAAAAACAAATTTTGCCAAGTATTTTATTTTTTTCCCTACATTTCTCAGTGTAATTTGATTAAAAAGTACAGGAAGTATTTGCTTTTAAATTTCATATAAGCAGTAGTTAATACTTAAAGTTATAAACTTTGACTATGAGGTGGGCAATATGATTTTGTGTACTCTTAAAATAGTTAACATTGCCTTCGAGGTTGATTTATTTTATTGTTTTAGCTAAAACTAAGCTCATGTATAACCTGGTTTGGTAAAGTCATAGATAATTAAATCTTAGTAGAACCATGTAAAAGGTAAAAATTTTAAATTTAATCATTTGAGTTACAACTTTATTCATTGGCCATAAAGCACACTAAAAATGTAAGTTATTTTAAAATATCCAAACTAAAAAGATACCTTTTAAAGAGAAAAACCTGAAGGTATATATTTAGACCACAGCACACACTTTTGATTTAAATTAGCTCTATTCTGATATATAGCTTTTCCATATTTTGTGGACATTTTCACTTAACTTTTGCACCCTGAGACCAGAAACACTCAGATCTGGGGCCTGCAGGTCACACAGGAAATGGAGTCCAGGATCTGAGGCACTGGCCTCTGGGTAAATGTCTCTGACATGAGCCACAGAGGGGCATGTTTTGCTCAGTTTTTCCACTAAGGTAATAGCTATCTGCTCTCTTTCGTTTTCAAGCTTTGTTTCCCATATTGTTTTCAGTCTTTTATTTATAATTAGCAATTATGAGATGCTCCATTTAATGTTTAAAAAGGTGGAGAGAAAAATCAGACTTAAAATGTATGTAAGATCAGTTTTCTAGTAGGAAAAGTATGGTCCAAAATAGCAAAAGTAGAACCAGGTGAAACATGTAGTCATTTTTTTAAACATGTACTTGGTCTTTTGTCTGTGTCTGTTTCATTCCACTAGAGTAAATGTGTCTTGATGTAAATGCAAAGCATTTCTTCCTGATTAAATCATAGAAGTAGACATTACAGTATAACTCAATAATAAAAATAATTAAACTCTAAATGGCCATTTGTAGCTCTTCTTCTGACTCATTGTGTCTCTTCATTTTTTATCTCCCTGTTAATCTTATTTATCTGTAGGAGCTCTTGATGTATCATAGAAATTAGCTCTCTCCACTCTGTGTGTGCAGATGTGTTTTTCTCACACGGCTTCCTTCTGTGTTCAGCCCTCCTGGACCCCTTCGGGGTCTCAAATGGCCCTAGCATTTGAGTATAGAGAGGGCCAGGGGATGGGCATCTGTGGAAGAACATCTGTCAGGCAGGAGAGTGTCCCAGGCCCTGGCCTGCTCCTCCCCGGGGCCTGGCAGGTCCCTGTCATTTCCATGGTGCTCAGAGGTGTGGGGAAGGACGACCTTCACACACACCTTTTCCCTTTTGGAATTGTTTTCCTTCTGAATAAAGGACCCATTTTAACACTTCTAATAGGAACATCTGGTGCTAATACATTTTTTGACTTTTGTACAGGAGAAAGACTAGCTTCACCTTGTTTGGGAAGACATGTTTATTGAGCACTGATTGTGGGCTGATGATTGCTAGAACTTGTTTCCGTAAAGCTGCTGCTCCTCTGTGTCCTGGGTTGCACTGTTTCTAGTGAGAACCCCACTGGAACTTTATGTGGCACTAAGGATGGACTGTGAGTTCATCAACTTTACAACGGGTGGGGAGCTCAGGAAAGCACACTCCTGAGTGTGTCTGGTGAGTTGCTGAAGTGTAACATGGGGTACTCTGTCTGACACCTGGCCCTGTCCTCTCTGGAACTATTGACCTGCTCTGCTTCCAGCTGCCATGAAATGAGCAGCTTTGCCCATCTGCCATGGTGGGTCTGCTCTAGAGTAGGGCCTGAGTCTCGTGAAACTGTGAGCCAAACAACACTGTCCTGCTTAGGTTGTGGTGTCAGGTACTGGTCCCAGCAAAATACTATGGAAAACTGGGACCAGAGGTGGAGTCCTTTCTGGGACTGCATTTGACTTGTTGTCCGGGTGCATTTGGAACAGTTTAAAAGGGGAGGAATTGGAAGGGTAGGAGTTGTGAGCTGGAGAAGCCCTGGAAGGTGATGAGCAGAGTCCAGTGGGTATTTCTGATTGCAGCTCAGAAGCCCTGAATGCCAGCGCAGCCAGCGCACAGAGGGAAGGCAAGGCTCGGGGGGTTTCAGGTGGGGACTCTTGGGAACTGGGCTGCGGGCTGTGCGTGTTACATTCGGGCAAACAGGCCTTGTCGGTATTTTGCCCAGGTCCCGAGACTTTCATGTCTTGCTCGCTTTCCCATCCCTGAGACACAGCACCTGGCGCCCACAGCTGAGAGGAGGAGAGGTGTACTGGGCTCACAGTTCTAGTCTGTGGTTGACTGGCTCTAAGGCAGGGCAGGGTGGCAGAGGGCCATAGCCAAGGAAAAGGCAGCCGAGGATCCACTTCCCACCAGGCCTCACATGCTCGCAGCACGCTTATCCACTGGACTCATCAGTGGACGGCTCCTCAGAGGAGCACATTGCCACTGCTGCCCAGTCAGCTTCCAAACACATGAGACTTTTGAGGGGCATTTTAGCTTACACTGTACTGTTCCACCCTTTGTCCCCAAAAGACTCATGTCTGTCTCAGGCAAAATGAATTGAGTTATGGCTTAGAGGGAAGTCAACAAAATCTTAAGTTTCAGGGTTGCTGAACAGTTCCACAGAGGAATCTTATCAAAAAATGTTCCCGCATTTCCTACCACTAGGGGGCAGGGCATTAAAGATGACCCCTGCAGTGGGTTTCAATCACCTATGACACAACAGGGCAGGAGTTGACAAGAACAGAAAACAGAGGCAAGGCCTAGAGAAAGCTGGGTCTTGGGCTGATCTTAAGCTGCTCTGGGCATCAAAGACAAAAGGCACCAAAGACATCCGTGTTTATTCAGTACAAGTGCGGGAAGGAGGGGAGGAGAACACCCAGCAAGAGTGAAGTGTCACAGGCAGGACGGGGAAAGGGAGGCACTGGCCTATCTTTGCTGAAGAGAACAAATGGTTAATTCAGAGGGAAACAATTTAGTTGGAGTCAAGTCGACCTTGGCTGGAAGTTGCCTGGCTGGGCCCTGCTCCTTCCGGACTCGACGGCAGACATTAGCAGAGGGTCTCCCCACGGCCTGCGACTGACATCCCCACAGGAGCCACAGTTTTCTAGATCCTTTCTTCTTCCTGAAATAAAACCGCGCCCAAGCTCTTTGCTCTCTGGGGACATTCAGGATGTTCCCCTACACATCTTACACAACAGAGTTGTTTTTCGATTTAATTCAGCCTATGATGTGAATCAATTGAAATAGCACAGGTAAAAGGCCCAGCGCACAGGAGATGTTCAGTGAATACCTTCTTCCTGTAACCCCCCTCTCAGGTCTGGGGAGCAGCTCGTACCTCACCAGCCTCAGGTCCCAAAGGCGTCCAGAGCTTGTAGTGCAATTTCCATCGGTTCTCGCATTCTGGCACTCTCAAGGTTACTCTTACCTCTTGTTTTCCCGGGTCCCTTTCTCCCCAGACCTGTTGATTCCCTCCTCGTCAGACCTTGGGGTCACACACGTCTTTTGTACCTTCCTCACATCCCTACAACATCAATAGCACTGGGCAGGTTTGTCTAATAAACTTTTTGCGCTTCCTGGCTGGCCACTGAAAATGCAGTTAGGCTCCTGGAGCTTTAAGAAGCTCCGGGCGTCCTGCCAGCCTGGAAAGTCTTGGCTGAGCCCCGGATCCTCAGTTCCAGCCGCTCCCTGCTTCCTCCTTGCAGGCTGTCTGGCCTCCCCTCACACAAATCCTGCTCACAGGCAAGCCGCTCCCAGGAGAAGTCCGCTCAGCAGAGCTCCGGGGGCGTGGCATGGCGGTGCTGAGGCCTGGTGCCTGATCCCCCGATCTGGTCTCCACTGCAAAAGCTTCGCCCGCAGGACTCAGGGACCGCCTGCGTCCTCTACCTGGGGTGCAGAAAGGGGACAGAGCTGGTGTCCAGCATCCTCTCATCTAGGCCACCAAGGAGCAGTTGGAGGTGAGTGTCACAGATTGCAGTCCAGGGGCTCCTGGAGGCCACAGAGCAGAGTGGGAGGGAAGAGCACTGGGAGGCTGGGCTCACTCCTGACCTTGTTTCATGATTCAGACCTGCGCCAGGTTTGCTATGTGACCTTTTTCAGGCTGTTCAACCCTCTAGGACTCGGGTGCGAGAAATGGTGGACAAATCACACGAGTGAGGTCACAAAGTTCTTTCACCTGGGGCAGGCCGGTACTGCACAATGCTTTGTGTTACTTCCTGAATTTCTTTAAGTTTTTATATGTACTGTGCTGGGAATGGAACCCAGAGCCTCACACATGCCAGGCAAATGCTCACCACTGAGCTACATACACAGCCCCAGTTCAGTGTAATTCTGACCTGGAAGACAAAAGGCCTGACACAAGTGAGCAACACCCAGTCAATGGCCGGCCCGTGTTTGTTATTCGCATCATTCAAAGCAAGTGTGACTGACAAGGGTTTGCTGGACCCTCAACCTGGCTCTTTTTGATTAATCTTTTGTTTTGTGCCGAGGATCAAACTCAGGACCTTGTGCTTGCCAGGCAGGCGCAGCACCCCTGAGCTACATACCCGACCCTAACCCTTGCTCTTTTTAATCTATAAAGTGAACCCCTCCGATGCCAGTCAGGGCACTGACTCTGGACAATGAGAATCCCTGACTCCTGGGGGGTCATTCTCACTTCAGTTTGAATCAACAATTCGCGCCCCCTTGCTGTGCCTCAATTCCCCCTCTAGGTTGCCTCGTAGCCTCAGATGGCCTAAAGGCAGAGACCGACTGGCCTGGTTGCAGGCTCTTGGCCGGGCCTGCATGCAGGGCCAGGCTTAGGTTGTTCCACCGGGGTGGCCTCAGGGAACTGCAAGGGAGGAGAAGGGCTGCTGATGCCACAGCAGAACAGAGGGGAACAATTTCCTACCAGTGGGTGTGCAGGTCATGAGGGGGAACCTGGAGCAGAGGCTAAGCGGGAGGCGGTGAGGCTGAGTCAGCTGCACTGCGCTGGGAGCGTGGGTTCTCCCCCACATTCCATGCGGCAAGACGGGGCCAGCAGGAGCCCAAAGGAAGCTGCTGGTTGCAATGCCACCAGGGGTCTGTCCACTCCTGTCTCTGTCTGAGTGTGGAGAAAGGTTGGTGGGTGTCAGTGGAAGCTGAGGACCCATGAGGCTTCCAGCCGAGGAAAACACCGGCACCTGCACTGGAGGTCAGGGTTACCCCTCAGCTTTGGTTTTGCCCCAGCTGCTTCTTTAGGCTACTGACAGGTGAAGAAATTCTTAGAAAATCAGAACGGAAATTTGACTCTTTGATTGGGATGGGGAGAGGGGAAAACCAACAAACTCAGGAGGGCCTAGGCTGGGTGTCGGTCACCTTTCTGTCACTGTGACAACTTGTCTGAGAAAGGATTATTTTGGCTCACGGTTTCAGAGGCTTCAGTCTGTGCTCACCTGGCTGCTTGGTTCTGGGTTCCGGGTGAGGCAAACAGCATGGTGGGCATATTCGGTGGAGAAAACCGGCTCAGCTCAAGAACAGGGCTGAAGGGGTGGGGGTGGGGCGACAGGGAGGGAGAGAGAGAGAGAGAGAGAAAGAGAGAGAGAGAAGAACGAATCCAGGTCGCCAATCAATGCACCCTTCAAGATGCCGCTGGCGACATCTGCCTCCCGCTAGTCCCCACCTCCTGAAGCTCCCATCACCTCCCAACAGCGCTGCCTGCTGGGGACCAAGCCTTCAGCCCAAGAGGCTTTGAGGTCTCTCCAGATCCACAGGACCGCGCCAGGCCTGCTGGGAGAATGCGTGTCTGTGCCCGGCCACAGGCTGCCAGCGGGGAGGGCACTGCCAGAGGCAGAGCTGTGCGTCCAGGGGCAGGTGAACGAGGGGCAGGAGTGTGGATGTCTGTGTGGGAATGACAGCCGGCTCTGTGCTTGAGGGTGTGGACCCAGCGGAGCCGAGCTGGAGCCGGGGCGTGCGCGCTCGCTGACTGCAGTTACGCATGGTGCGGGTATTCTCTGTACTGGGAGGAAAGAGCTGAGCGTCTGTGTGTCCTGGGCTTGCTAGTGCTGACCTGCGGCCCCGCCTCCTGGGGGTTAGCATATAAGTGTTAAGCTCTTCCTCCTTTCCTGCCTGTTCCCTCTGCAGTTTCTGTGCAGCCGAGCAGAGCTGCAGACAGCTGTGATGGGCCCCGGCCTAAGAGCCCCCCGTCTCTGCTGGGCCTCGTGGCTCCTAGGAGTCCTCAGTTTCATCAGTGAGTTGCCGGGACCCTGGAAGGGAGGGCAATTGGGAGGCACTGGCACAGCTGGGCTCCTTCAGTCTCGAAGGCTATTGGCCTCTGAAGTCTTTGGGGACAAAAATGGAAAATCTCTCTGCTAAGATTAAGAATGCGGCATGCTAGGTAGAGCCCTGGATAAGCTGCGAGGAGAAACTGGCTTTTGGTGTGGATGAGGCTGGGGATCCTGAGCTAGGGCAGCTTTGTCTACACGCAAGGATCTTGACCAGGGAGTGCGGCCGCCTATGGCTCTCAGCAGGGAGAGGCAGGAGCGGCCTGTGGAGAGTGACGGAGACAAAGTGAGAAGCCAGACCGAGGGGCACGGGGCAAGGACACGTTGCCCCTGGCCTGGAACTGAGCAGATCCTCAGCACCTGTGCTGCTGTGCTGTGGACACAGCTGCACGAGCTCCCTGGGGCCTGAGCTGCAGGAAGCTGCTGGGGTCTGGTTCCCGGGACTTCTCTAGTGAGAGAGTGTGGCCCTCCTGGACCCGGCTGGGGCTCAGGTGCATTTTACAGCCCTGTGCGCACTCTGCACTCCACCTCCGTGCTGATTTAGAAGGCGGCAATGCGTGGGAGTTGGGCAGGATGAGAACTGGGAGAAGCAGCCTTTAACCTCCCGGGGAAGCCCCCTCTCCCGCCACCCTGAACTGCTGCTCCAGTCCTGAGACCTGGGCTGGGACTTTCTTTCTCATCACTGTTCCCGCCCCAACCCTTGAAAAGCAGAGGAGGTCCTCATCAATTCGGGACCCAACAGCCATATTGAAGCATGTTGCACGGTGGCTTCAGAGAGAAGCAGGGCTGTGTCCGAAGGCATCCGCCCTGAGGGAGTTCTGATATTTTTGAAAACAGGAGAGTTACCCTGGGCTTTGGGGAATCAGGGTGAGCGCCATTGCTTTATCTCCATGGACAGTTTTCATCCAGGTTACTGTGGATGTTGATATTTCACAAATGTCCTCCTGGTTCTTTTCACATAGCCAGTGTTCCCTCAAGGGACTTAGTCACTTAAGAAACTTAAGAAAGAAACCTTCTCATACTCAGGTCCCAGCCCAAGGCAAGAGGGTCTTGAAAGAATGTTCTCCTTTCTGGTATCTTTGGGCCACAGGCTGTGGTGACCAGGAATGCTGTGTGTCTTGTTTCAGAAAGAGGCAGCTTAGGGCCATAATGAATGTGCTCAATGTATAACCTTACATTTTCACTGTGCTCTGTCATTGCTTTGATTCTGAGAGGAACAAATTGATTATAAATCTGTTATACTTTCTTTACTGTCACTGGCGGGACGTGCTCTGCTGGACTCCCTATGTATCTCTAGCCTGCTAATGTTTAACTGCCTAACACTCCTCTCCTAGTCTAGGAAGTGGGTGATCTGGACGGGCTGGCTCTTTAACCCTTAGGCAGCAGATGTCTCCATTCTGCTCAGCCACTCCAAGCACCTGGTTTGCCCTCCAGAGGGGGACACAGTAGGAGGATGAGACTGCAGCAGCTGCTGGGAGGCAGTGCAGGGAGGGTGAACTCCAGAGGGGAGAAGCTCAGAGAGCTGAGGGGTGGTGTCCTGGGCTCAGTGTCCAGCTCTGCCCTCTGAGGCCCCAGACAGGTCTGCTTTCTTGCAGACCCCTCTCCTGTGTAACAGGAAGGGCCTGGACGGACAGGTTATCCCTAAGGCCCTTCCTGTAACCAGCAGAGAAAAGCAAAACTTTTTACATTTAAAAGCCATTTTAACTTCTACACGTTTGCAGTCTTCCTGAAGAAAGGTGGGTTGTCCCTGTGGCCACTTTCTCAGTCCCCAGTGCAGGAGAGGGATTCTCCTCTTCAGCCCTCTCCACCTGAGGTCCCAGGGGTTCTCAGGGCTTGTGACCACAGGCTCCCTACCCAGGGACATCTCATCCCTTCCCACAGCCTCTGCAAACGTGGTCTACAAACCAGGCTTGGAAGGCTGCACCGTTACCCTGGTTAGAAGCAGCTAAGGAAAGCCTCAGGCAGGCCTTTGCAGGTCCTGTCTGTGCAGGGACAGAAGTCACTGGCTGTTGTCTGGGTGATCCTCTGGCAGGGTTGGCAGGGAGGGCAGCAAACCTTGTTCTGACCAGAATGCTCCCTGGAATTCCCGAGGAAGGTACCCTTTTGGATTGGAGATACTGTCTCTTAGTGAGTCCAGCTGGCTTCTTTCCCCCCTGGAAAAGAGATTTGTTTCTCTGAGCACTGCACTGAAGAGTTCACTTGTATTTGCAGTCTGTGTTTGCACTGTTGTCCCCCGGGGCTTCCTGCCTTGGACCTGGAGACAATGCTATGGCGCTGCTCGTGTTTGCAGGGAGAGCTTTCTGGCAGATGCCTAGAACAGGAGCCAGAAGGCAGGCACAGGGCTGCTTCCCCATAGAATGTGTGGGTGGGGATGGATTTTCTGGGCTGGGGGAGGAGCAGGAGAGCACTGCGGGCTGTCACAGGGACTCTCAGTGGCATAGTCTACGTCACCCACACTGGGCCTTGTGGAAGTTGTGGACATGTTGTCATTGGGACTCTCCGGTCTCTCCACTACTCGGTCCGTCTTCCCATTGTGAACCACGCTCCAGCTTCTAATCCGAGTCTGTAGGGCTCTTCAGCCATTGGTCCGGCCTCTTGCAGACTTTTGGTTTGGTTCTGCTCTCAGGGTCTGTGGTTGCTTCCTGAAAAACAGCTTGGTATCAGGTTTTTAGAAATGGGGAAGTTCCAGTTTTATTGCTGGTTTCAGTGGGAAACTACATTTCAGCGTGTGATAAACTCAGAACGGAAGGTGTTACCTGCTACTCTTACTCTGTTCCTCTCATTGATTATCAAAGGAACCACAAGGTGCGAGAACTGGTGCAAAGGGAGAATCAAGAGGGCCCTGCTCAGCCCAGCAGCCATGGAGCAAACCCTTTACAAAGAGCTTCTGGGCCACACAGGTCCGGGGCATTTCTGGGTACCTGTCATCTGCAGTGCTGACTTTCAGAGGAGGTGCACTTTGAACGTGGACTTGAAGAACTCAACAACTTATGGAATTGTTCTCAGTGTGATGTGTAGTACTTTTCTATTGTAAGACTACCCACTAAAGAGAGGGGGAATGGGCTAACCGAATAGAGTTAATGATATACAGTTAGAAAACTGTAGCTGCAGCTTGGGATAAGAAGTCCTTTCTTCCACCCTCCCCCAGCCTACAGCCGTTTTCAGGCACTCGGTAACATGGGAGTTGGTGATTGCCATGTGCACAGATCCGTGAATTTCCTTCTAAACCCAAGGTGTTGGTGAGCACACAAACTAGGGCTGGACCTTGAACTCAAGGCACTATGGACTTGACCCACAGCCTATTATACTCCTTGGGTCCCATCCCCGTGCTCAGGAGGGGACCCTGAGAAGGGCAGGTGGTGGTGAGGAAACCACACCAGCCCGGGACCTGGGAAGCTCTGGTTCTGACACAGGTATAGTTGGTCCAGTGATACTCAAGGTGATGATGACAGTGGCTGGATTAAGGGAAACAATTATTGGATACTGTGCTGGAAGTCTTTCCCTGCTTAAATCCAAAGAACAGTTCACTGAAGTACACGCTATTTTCACAATGACGAATCTTTTAGAGACCGAGTGCCAAAACTGCAGCCTCAAACCCACTTATTTATCACAAGAGCCAACACTGCCCCTGTATGCGCTGTTATCCAATGCTCCCCTGCCCGGGCGATGCTAGGCCGACTTGGCTCGGGTGCAGACAGAGAGGGCTCTGTGTGCCCACTGCAGCACATGTGCCATAGGTTCGATGGCACTGCACTGTTTCCACTTAATAAATGAGAAAGCTGAAGCCAGAGGGATTAAATGACTGCTCGTGTTCACACTGCAGGAAGAGGGAGGACCTGGACTCACATAGGATCTCACTGACTCCATTCTTGCCACTGCTCTAATGCACCATCAAACTATGTCAGCTAACTGACACCAAAACAAATCTCAGGTGCATTGGAGACTAAACATTAGCATTGAAACCATGAAAGTATGAGAGAAAACTAGAGAAAACAAAAAAGCATACCTTTTTGAAGTGAGGACTCTCGTTTAAAGCAAGATACATAACCAATAAGTTCTTTAAAAATTGACACATTGGATTTCATGAAAGTAATACTTTGGCCCAGGGACAAACAAGCTGTCCTGAATTCTGTGGAATAACAATCAACATTCCAAATGGGATTTTTCATAGAAATATAAAGAAATAGCCAGTAGTTGGTATGGAATCAGAAAAGACTGAAAAGAACAAAAACAGAAGAACCAAGCCAGATGCATCACATTCCATGGTTTCAAAGTAGATTATAAAGTTACTGTAATAAAACAGCATGGAATAGGCATGAAAATAGACATATTGCCCAGTGGAACAAAATAAAAGGCCAGAAAGAAATCCAAGCATTTACACTCAGTCGATTTGATTTTTCACAAACGTGTTAAGAAAGTACAGTGGGGGAAAGGACCATCTCTTCTGTAGAACCTTTCGGAAAACTGGATCTCCACATGCACAGGAATGAAATTGGACACGCATCTCACTGTGCATTCAAAACCCAGCTCAATATGAACAAAGGCTTGAGACTATGTAGACTTGAAATATAAAGCTTCTAGAAGAAAACTTAAGGGAATAGCTCTAAGACATTGATCTGGAAAATGATTTCTTGGCTAGAACTCCAAATCAAAGTAAAAATTGACCAAGGGATTGCATCAAACTACAATGCTTCTCCACAGGAATGGAAACAATAGAATGAAGAGAAAACCCTTGGCTTGGGAGAAATTATTTGCTAACTGTACCTCTGAACGGGACTAATGTTCAAATATTTAAGGAAAACAAGCAACCCAATAGCAAAAAACATAAGTAACCCCATTTAAAGATGAGCAACATATTTGAACAGATATTTCTCAAAAGAGGAGAAATAAATGGGCCACATATATATGAAAGATGTTCAATATCTAATCATCAGGGAAATGCAGATTAAAACCACAATGAGGAACCACCTTGTTCCTGTTGCAATGGGTACTACCCTGAAGAGGAAAGGTCAGAAGCACTAGTGAGGATATGGAAAAGGGAACACTTGTGCTCTCTGGGTGCGGGATATGTTAGTGTGGGTTTTGTTTTTTCTTTTTTTTTTTGAGGCAGGGTCTTGCTATGGAGTTTAATCTGGACTTGAACTCACAATGTAGCTCAGGCTGGCCTTGAACTCATGGCGCTCCTCCTGCCTAGGCCTCCAGAACGCTGGGATTACAAGTGTGTGCCACACTTCTCATCCTCTGGGGAGGCTGAGAGGCTGCTGTGGGCTTCAAGGGGGTGGAGCCCGAGCCGCTGAGACAAGACCCCTCCCTCAGTTGAGGAACACAGTGTGCTCCAGACAGAGCGTGGAACTATAACTACATCACACCTAGCCCACCCTAACTATGTACTCCCTCGACAGAGGGGAGAGGAAAATACTTGTTATTGTCTTAGTTGTCTACGTGGAGGAACCTATTGCCCCATAACTTTCTGCCTTAAAGCAAATCCTCCACTGCCAGTTTCGGGGTCGAGGTGGTCACTGCCCATGTGCGGCTCAGCTGGGCCTTCTTGACCTGGTCCTGCAGACTGAGATCCAGGCGTGGGCTGGTGTCACCTCTCGAGGGTGGATGAGGAAGGAGCAGCTCCGGGCACCATGGGTGGACCGTGGCCAGGAGGAGACCCCGTGGCTGGCTGGCTGTAGCCCGGAGTCTGCCTCAGCACCTCCCCATGGGGACCTCTCCACATGGCGAGCAGCTCACGACAGGGCAGCTGACTCCATCAGAGCCAGCAGGAGGCAGGGAAGGACAGGAGCCAGCGTGAGCCAGCAGGAGCTGTGCCTGTCCTCTGTGGATGCAGTCAGTGACCTCTGGCCATCTTGTTGTTTTCTGCACCTCAGAGCCAGTCTCTCAGTGCAGTGCACACTGCAGGGGAGGGGACTGGACACGGGGTGCACAGGAGGAGGGGGGCCTGGGGAGCTGCTTTAGAAGCTGCCTCCTACAGTCAGGCACTAACCGGGGCCCAGTGGTGTGCTTGGTGGTTTGGATCCGCAAGGTCGTTCCCTTCACACTGCCATTTCAAGGCAGGAAACCCCCGAAGGCCAGCCAGGGTCAGTGAGACATCCGGGCCCCACTGCGAAGATCCAGCTCAGGCCCAGAATGGCTTCCATGGCTCTGCTGGGGCCTTGTGAAAATCAAGGAATACACTGGGGGGACTGATGGAAAAGAAAAGCCCTCAGTTTCTCTCATTGCCTCTCGCTGAGGAAATACTCATGTTCCCCCTTTCAATGTCGTAGGTGTCTGGAGTTATTCTGCCCGGGTCTCTGGAGATCATGGCGCTGGGATTCAAGATTCTGCAGCCCCCATTCTTGTGAAGGGGATCCGAGGAGGCTCTGTCTTGCTCCAGGTGACCCAGTGGCCAGGAAAAGATCTAGGAGCCATGGTGGAGGACATCACCTGGGTCTTTTTCTCTGGGTCAGAGCACACAGGGATCCTGAGGGTCTACAATAGGACAGTTGACCCAACCTTGCTCAAGCTACAGGACAAGTACAAAGGAAGGGTCCAAACGCCCAGTGTGACATCCCTGGAGATTAGGAACCTGAGCCCACAGGACAGTGGGCAGTACATGGCACAGGGTTGGTTAATGACAGGAGAAGACCTTCACCAAGTTTTCGACCTCAAGGTCTACGGTAAGTGACACCTCCTCACCCTAACCCCATGGCCTCCTCCTTATTTTGAGGCTAGGAGCCTCATAGATGAAAATCTGCAGGATTCTATTTAGATTCCAGCCACCAGTATGTCATTTCTCTCCTAAAAGTGGGGTGTGTTGAACATACAAAGCAAAACCGAGATGTTTACAAGAGAGAAGATCCCTTCAGTGCTTTGGGGGAGGAAAATGGGAATTTGGCAATATTTACAATAACATGAATTGCTCTTTATATGTCTAAATTGACTTAATTTTTATATCCATATTCTGCTGATGCTGTAGTAAATTAACACACATTATTGGCTCCAACACCACAAATGCATTACCTTGCTGTGCTGCAGCAGCAGCAGACGTGACTCTCCCTGGGCTGAAATCCCGGTGTCAGCAGGGCCGTGCTCCCTTCTCCAAGCTCCAGAGGGAAACTGTCCACTCCCTCCCCTGTCCACTGCTTCATGGTGACCAGCGGTCCTCGGCTTGGTCCCCTTCCTCTACCTGCACCAGCCTGGCTGGGCTGAGTCCTCCTCACATTGTGTCCATCAGAGCTGCTCGTTTCCGTCCCTCTTCCACTTGTAAGGACCCTAGTGCTGAGGCTGGGCCCACCTAGACAATCTGCAGGGATCTCTTATCTCAAGGTCAGCTCTCCACCGTGTCACCTACCATACTCCCAGGCTCTGAGAACCAGGATATGGGTGGCAGGGGCCAGTTTCCCGCCACATGAGGAATGCGTGTGTACCTGGTCCTCCCGTCCTCCATCCTCCCATGCAGCACCAGCCCGAGGCCAGGCTCGCTCCCACGGGACTCCACATTGCAGCTCTCCAGGCCCTGAGGGCTGTGGGAGAGGCTTACACTGACTCCTGTACTCCTTAGGAAATCCACTTCTCCAGCTTCCTTTCCTGGGCCTCCTCTGTGTACAGGGCAGCACCTGTTAGCAAGAGCGACCTCCACAGCCGGAAGTCCCATGTGTCTCCCGGGGCTGCTGGTGAATCTGACTCTTGTCTTCCTGCCTGGACCACAGGTTCAGGGCACGATCTAACTGTACTCAGAGCTGTAACCCCAGCCACGACCCCTGCTTCCCACAGATGTCTCTGCCTTTGAGAGATGGAGCTCTGCTGTGTCCTCGCAGAGACCAGGACAAGCACTGCTGGGCCAGACCTTTCCCCCTTCCAGAAAAGACCCCAATTTGTGGGAAATAATGGTTCCTGGAAGAGGGTCTAACCATCCTTTTCTCTTGGACAAATTTTCAGATTTGCTTAATGTAGGGAAATCACATAAGGCTTAAGGCAGTGGCTACTGTCTCTTGCTCAACAGTTAGCTCGAGGCAAACGTGCTTTATTTGTCAAGTGCTCCTTCCCTTCCTCATTGCGCACTTGCATGGGCTGCAGTGAGATAGTTGGAGAGAACCTGTGACATGTGAGACTCTTCTTTGTCCTCCCTTTCCCAGAGCCAGTGTCCCCTCCACAGATCCTGGCCAAGTCGCTGTCCGTCACAGCAGAATGGTGCAATGTCACCCTGGAGTGCAGGCCCACAGGGGCCACAGAGGACCTGAATGTGACCTGGGAGAACAAGGGCCTCGCCAGGGAGCTGGAGCAGAGAGGGACACCAGGACCGGCCCCCACCCCCTGGACCCGGGCTGTGAGCTTGCCCCTGAGCCAGGCCAATGGGAGCCTCAGCTGTGTGGTCAGCAACCCCGCGGACCAGAACAGAGCCACCTCAGACCTCAGTGACATCTGTCCACGAGGTCAGTGCCCCCTGCTGGAGGGGAGGGCTTCCTGAAGCTCAGGGAGCACTGCAGTCTGGGGTTCCAGGCTTTCTTCCCTGCTGGGTTCATTTGCATCCCCACCTGCACCTGGTCACCCCGTGCGGAAGTCTGGAGTCGCATCCAACTCACGCCTGCCTGTAAATGTCCCTCACAACCCAGCCCTTCCCCGCTGCTGCAGGCAGCAGTGCCTCTCCCTCCCCATCTGTCACGCACTGTGGCCACAGAGTGGGCTTTGGAAAAGCAGGTCACGCTGTGGCGTATGCCGGGCTCATCTCCAGATCTGATGTCCAGTTCCTCCCTGTAGGACACAGGGCTCACACTTGTCTGCCCACGGTGTGCACTCAGGGGCACACGTCACAGAGCTGCTGCTGCAGCCTCTGACTGCACTGCCACTAAGAGCCTTTAAAGCTTCACCTCTCCGCAGTCTTCCAAGCCACTCAGTATCGGTCAGGTTGTGCACTTGAATCCTCCCCAAACTGCAGTGCCTTTAGGGCAGGGACACAGTTTTGTTCTCTCTTTGGTCCTTTGGCCAAGCACAGTAGGTGTTTACAGTTTACAGTAGATGTTTCATTGAATAAGTGCATGATCTGGGAGCTGTGTGCAGTCTTCTCCTCTGTGCCCTTCCTCCAGTATCGGTGCAGGCATCCCTCAGGGCAGTGCCAGCTATAATCCCTGTTACACCCTCCACCCACCTCCCGCCTAGGAGGCTCAGGCTCGGTTCCAGTCAGCATGACGCCTCTCCCTCTGGATTCAGCTCTTAGCCCCCTGTGATCCTGGTCACCTGCAGCGCCTCCTGCCCACCCCTCCCCTGCAGAACTTCTCACGTCCCCCTGATACCTGTGACCCTCCCACTCTTCCCTGTAACCTTCTTCAGCAAGTTTACCCCATGACCTCCTTAATCCTCGGCTGCAGTGAGCTCCCTCGGTCTGGCCGCTGATATTTTCTGCCTTCCCCCGTAGCCCCCGAGTTTCTCAGGGGCACCGAGCCTACCTTGTTCATTTCAGCGTCCCAGCACCATGCAGGAGCTGGGGAACTGGTTGAATGATGGCTCTGCATGCTCCCTCCTTTCAGTCTCTGAATCAGGCCCTCTGACTTCTCCGCCTTTCTTCTCGCTCACCCTGCCTGCTATCTTGAGTTCTCTCCTGCCTTAACCATTCTTCTCCCTCTCAATGTGTGGGAAACAGGTGGATCTGGACAGTCCACCGCTGGCCTCACGGGAGGCTTACTAGGGGGCTTCGTGGCTGTGATTTTGCTCCTTGGAGCTGGACTGTATCTTTGGAAGCTTCGTGAGAAGAGGAAGAAGATGGTGCTGGAACAATGCAGGTTGGATTTCCCTTCTGGGCTCCGAGATCTCCCCTCTCTCCCGTTGGCTCCTTTTGTTGCCAGGAAGTGGGTCCTGCAGAGGGGACAGCGGCTGTAACCATGATGGCCTCGGGTTCATGGTGGGGGGAGCATTACTGGTTTCCCTGGCACAAAATCAATCTCCATTCTGTCAGTGACTCCGGTGCAGGATTGCAGCAGGACCAACGGGTCTGCACTGATGACGTATTGTATGCGGGTATTATGACACAGAACCCTCTTGAAGAAAGTGACAAGGTGAGAGGTGGGAGTGGTGGCCAGCCTGGCTACTCACAGGTCGCCCACTGCCCAGCCCCGGGCTTCCTCCACTCAGGCCCCTGCTGTTTCTGTCCCCACTGTTCCTACCTTTCCGTTATATCAACAGCAGGAACTAAGCACATTTCTAATTGACTAGTGTAGTGCTGGGTGCTTTGGGAGAGTTCATAAACATTCATGGGAATGGACACTGATGGTAAGCAGGTCCCTCTGGGGCCACCGTACCCACTCCCAGCTTCCCCAGAACTCTCTGTCTTGTATTCCCAGCGTATTGGTGAACAACATCCAGAAGCAAGGGGGCCACTCACTAGTGTCTACAGTAAGCTTGTTCTCCCAGGCCAGCCCATGAAGATAACTTAATTGGAGGAAACAGGAGAACCAAACACTCCTCGGACACCCTGCCCTCTGATCCTGATATCTGCAGTCGCCTACTTCCTTCCTCTGGCTTTGGTTCAGCTCCAGGTGCCTTTGGTCTTATTAGCCTGACCCGGTGGCCATTCCTCCCTGAGCACAGCTGCTCCTGTGACTTCTCCAACAGCTCCCCACTGTTCCTGCACATTCAGGATCCGCATGCCTGCGAGCCACGGTTCTCCCACAGTCACTGACATAGCCCCGAGCACCCCTCTCCAGAAGCGCTCCCAGGAGAACCTACCTGACAGACTCTGCAGGGGAAACCCCACCTCACTGCTTTGTCACAAGTCTGTCATTCAGAACGGGGGCCAGGCATGGAACTACAAAGGGATGCTGACTGCACCCCGGAGGATTTAGGATGGGGTCTGGATTGCATGTTGTGGGTGGGAGCCCCAGCTTCCTCTTGCAGGCTTTTTACAGGCTGTGTGTGTGTTTGGGAAGTTTCCGTGGCCCCGCCCCTTCTCTCCTTCCCTTTCCCTGTGTCTCTTGGTCCCATTCTCATTTGCAAAAGATCTATCTCCCCCTTTCCTATTATCTATCTTCTATTTTGCTCTTTGTTCATATTTTGGGTTTCTCATATGAGAAACACCATGTGATATTTAACCTTGTGGTTTTCTTATTTGTTTTACTTGGGAAGCAGAAATCACAATTTTACAAATAGTGGAATATAATCCGTAGATTTAATGCCTTGAGAGTTCTCCAGAGCGTGATTGGTTTGGCACTGCCCCAATCCCAGTAGTCTGAAGAAGATAAAAGGGGCAGAGAGACTCTGTTTCAGGCCCTCTTGTTCCATTTGCTAACTTGTGTTTTCCATGTTGTTTCTCCTGAGGGATGTCTGTTTCCCATCCCTGTCTTGGAGCCAGCTGATTTTGGACTGAAACCTCTGTGAATTGTGAGCCAAATAAACTTCTTCCCCTTTAACTCTGAGTGTCAGGTATGTCATCTCAGCAATGAGAGAAAAGTAATTAACACAGAATTTGGTGCCAGAGAGGTGGGATTTTTGCTGTGACATTACCTGGCCATCTGACACAAGAGCCTTTGGAACTGGCTTGTGGGAAGGAAAAGAGTTGAAAGATCCAGAGATGTCACCTACAGAAGCAGAGCCTTAGGCGGTTCTGTAGGTGAGGTTCTGGTCAGAGTTCAGAAGACCAGAAGGCCAGTAAAGACCAGGCCAGGGAGGTTTCTGCTAAGGACTGCATTGGCTGTTGGACCCCAGATGATGTGTGCTCTGCCTTGACAGAGAGTTTGTCTGCATTTTGTTCCTGTCCAGAGACTTTGCCTGAGAATGAGATTAGGGGCGGTGGGCTAATTAATCTTGCAGAAGAAATTCAGGGCAGTCAAATATTGAGGCAGTGGCCTGGCTACTGTTGGGGGCTTTTAGCCAGATCTATGTTGAGAATCAAGAGCAAAGGGCCCAGCAGAATAATTTAAAATGTTTTGAGTTTGGCCAGAAAGGAAGCTTCAGTAAAGCTGTGTACTCCAAAATAGAGCAGAGGAGATATTGATTGTTGAGAAGGAACGAGAGAAGAGAAAAATGGCCTGAATGGATCACAGGAAGCAGCAGGACTCCACCCTTTGCAGCCTTAGAGTTGTAAATGTGAACAATTTTGCTTTGAGAAGAGAGCCCCAGAGCACGTGTTCCAGAATGTGGCAGCTTAGGGAAATTTTCCCAAAATGGTGGCAGCCTAGGAAAGTTGTTCCAGGGGATTTGGTTCATAGGCATTGGGCCCCTACAGCCAAGAGAGAAGGAAGCCTGGCCATAGGTCCAGTTGGCAGCCGACCTTGGTATCATCCACATGGTGAGGGTTTTAGGTGCATGCAGAATGGAACAATGTGGAATCAGGAAGGCTTACATCCTCATTTCACAAGAAGCCCTCGGAGGCCAGGCAGTGTGCCCCTGATACAGCAGTGTGTGAAGCTGTGAGTGTGAAGCCAAAGGTGGAATGGAGACCTTAGAAGTTTGAAGATGCCAGGAGAGTGGAACATTTAAGGAAAACTGCAAGGATAGAACAGAGCTGGACCAAAAGAGAAGCCATGAGAGCTACAACCACCCACAGTGCTGCAGGGGTGGAGCCATCCCAGCCCTTTGGAGTTCACAACTTGCCACAGACTGCCTTGGATGCTGCGCATGGAACTACAGGACTTAATGTTTGCCCTGCTGGATTTTGGACTTGCCTTGGTCCCATTCCTTTGTACCCCCATTTGTAACTTTTGGAATGGAAATGTCTATCTTGTGCTATTTTATGTAGGAAGAGTTTAACTTTCTTTTCATGTGTGCAGGGGCTTGCAGCTAAGAGTTTGCCTTAAATCTCAGAGAAGACTTTGGCTTTGGACTTTTCAGCAATGCTGAAAATCTTAGGACTTTGGCAACTCTTAGAGATGGAGTAAATGCCTTCTGCATAAAGGAGTGTACCTGAGTCATTTGGGGGCCAGGGGCAGAATGTTATGGCTTGTGTTGAGATGGCCCCCAAAGCCTCGTGCTTTTTTCGAGGCAGTTGAACATGGGATGTGTGATGCTGGGGTAAAGGGCATGTGATTGCTAAACCACTACATGCGAGTGACTGGTTTGGCACCCCCCTAGTCCCAGCAGTCTGAATAAGATAAAGGGGGCAGAGAGATGTTCCTAAAGGCCCTCTTGTTGCCTTTGCTACCTTGTGCCTGCCGTGCTGTTTCTCCTGTGGGTTGTCTGTTTGCCATCCCTGTCTTGGAGCCAGCTGACTGTGGACTGAAACCTCGGAACTGTGAGCCAAATAAATGTCTTCCCCTTTAACTTTGGGTGTCTGGTATTTTGTCTGAGCAATGAAAAAAGTAATTAACACACCTAGGTTCTTAAAAAGTGGAAGATGAAAAGGCAGAAAAGTGAGTAAGAGAGATAGGATGTGAAAGAGACTTCACTCACCAATACTGGCCATGAAGATGGAAGAAGGCAAGCACAGGTCAAGGAAATGCGGTGTTCTTACACAAAAGACCCTCAATTTACAGCCTGCAGGAAAATAAGAACCTGAGTTTCTAATGGCAAACAACAGAATTACAGCAACCTGAATGAACAGAAAATGCATTGTCCCTTAGAGTCTATTGGAAGGAATGTAACCTTAATTTTATTCCAGAGATGCATTGGACTTCTGGCCTCTAGAACTACAAGATGGTAAGTTAGTGTTGTGTTAAGGCACTGAGTGTATTGTGGTCTGGCATGGCAGGAATAGACAGTAACGCTAATATCATATCATCTTGTGGTTCCAAGTACTTTGGGTACTCTGGAGGTCCCAGGCTGGGCGTCTCCAATGGACTCCACATTGTACAAATCCAGCTCCTTACATGGCATCTCTACTTGACTGATGGCATCTGCAGCTTGGCATGTCTCAATTTAATCTCTCTAGACGTGCTTCCCAAACGGCGTTCCTGTCCAATAAATGTCACCTCTCTCCTCACATTTGTTTCAGTGACAAAACTGTGAATTCTACCGTGTCCTCAGTCAGTCCACGAGGCACATCGCTGACCAGTGTGACCGGCATCCCTCAGCTGGGCACTGGCAGTGGCCTCACAGTCTCCTTGCTTCTCTTTTTAACTCCTTAAAGTAGCATCCACAATGACCCTTCCACAGTGGGACTTGTGTCACGTCACTTCCTTCAGTGGGCGATTCTGGAAAAACACAAATCATTAAGGCTGATTTACGTATGTGTATAAATGTCCAAAATGGACGCAGAAAATACTGGCAAATATTTGTATTTTCCCTTCAAGAGCTTAAAGACTAAATCCTATTGTCAGGGGATTCTTCAAAATCTTACAGAAGAGAATATTTTTTAATCACAAATATATTTTAAAACATGGCAGAAAATAGGTTTCATTTATTATTTGGAAAACTGGACAAAACAACCTAGAACATATAAAAAATTGAAAAAAAATTTAGACCCCCTCCCCCCAAATTTAAAGGCCCTATCCAAAAATGGGCATCTGAGATGTATACACACTTTTAGATGAAAAAGTAGAAACAGAAAATAAATACATGAAAAAATGTTCAGTATCCTTGGTCATTCAAGAGATGCAAATTAAAACAATGTTGAGATTCCACCTCACCCCAGAAAGAATGGCTATCAAGAAATCAACCAACAAGTAATGCTGGTGGGGGTGTAGGGAAAAAGGAACCCTTCTCCACTGCTGGTGGGAGTGTAGACTGGTACAACCACGGTGGAAATCAGTATGGAGATTCCTCAAAGAACTAGGACTAGAGGTCCCATTTGACCCAGGTATCTTCCTTTTGTGTATCTTCCCAAAAGAATTAAAAGCATCATATCACAGCAATTATGCACACCCATATTTATACCAGCACAGTTCGTAATAGCTAAATCTTGAAAACAACCCAAATACCCATCAACCGATGATTGGATAAAGAGATGTGATTTTCTTTATATAATGGGTTACTATTCAGCCATAAAGACGGATAAACTTGAGACTTTTCTATGTATGTGGATGCTCCTGGAGGCCATCCTCTTAAGTGAAATAAATCGGACACACGTGTGTAAATACCGCATTGTTTCTCTGAGGTGAAAAACTGAAAGTGTGAATAAGGACCAAAATATACAATAGATATTGTGAAGGAAGAAATTGTTCAAAATTACACTGAATGTGAGACACTTTGTTAATAATTAATGTTTTATGCAAAAAAAAATGGCATAGTAATTTTGGATATGAGTTGAGTGATAGATTAGCAATTGAAAATATGCTCTTTCAAGATCATGATACGCAGTGTATTTACCATTATTATTTTCTAATTATTTTTGTTATGAAAAATTATTTTCCATACTGTTTATATTTTCTTTATTAATGTCTACTTGGATTACATTAAAGTTTTTAAAAAGGAAACGAATTGTCCGTTTAATCACACAGGCTGCTTGGGCCACTCTCACTTCCCTTTCTCTGGCGAAGTCCACTCCCACACTGGCCGTCGGCATGAGCACGGAAGGCCTTCCATCAGCACTGTCACATCCCTGTCCCTGGTGGGTCACACAGCGGGCTGGGTGGAGTGGCTTCGTGGAGGGGCTTCCGGTGACCGGGTTCCAGGGCTGCCATGCTCCCCGTGAGGGCCGCTCAGTGCTACCTGATGGCCCTGGGGGAAGTGGGGCTTCGGGGCTGGGAGTGACTTCACCAAGTGACTGAGACTCTGTCGACTGTAGAGAAAGATAGGGAACAGGCAGGGAAAGGCACGGGCCTCGGTGAGGTTGCTGGCAAACTGTGACTAGAAAGACCTAAAACCTTTGCTAGAGAGAGGAATTCAGAGAAGCAGGAGAACTGAGAGGCAGCCTGGCCCCACTTAGTGCCAGGGCCCCGTTCCCCCTCTTACCTTCAGTTAAGTACACAGCAGGCAGACTGAGGAGGAGGCTGCACTGCAGAGCTCACTCAGTGTACAAAATATATACTCATACATAGAGGGATGTGTATCCTCTTACCAAGTTGCCGCAGTAGAATGTGCATGTACTCTTCACTAACTGCTAACTTGGCCTTGTAGGTAAGGCCCATCCTAAGTTTTAGAGACAGCAGCTTGGCAGGAGAAAGAAGGGCTAATGAGCTTACCCAAGAATTTGCATGTAGGCAATGGAGCGGGCGAGTGGCCAAATCAGGGGTCAGAGCCTGAAACAGCGAACCAAGTTGTAACGAGTTTCAGAGGGAGCCTGTTCCTGGTCTTTAATAACGGGGCTAAGAACCCAGACCCTCAAGCACTGGCTCCAGGTTCCCTACCTTACTCCAGCAAGGTTACTGTGTATATTCTCGTTTCTCTCCTCTTTCCAATAAAATGATTTTGTTTCTCCTTTTTTTAAAAAAAGTGATACAGAAATGCACATACACGAGAGGGGGACACAGGCGGCTTCCCAGCTCTCTCCGCCATCTCTGCCTGCAGCGCACAGCTAGATTAACCTCCAGTTGACCTCCACGCACACGTCAGGTCTTTCACAAGACTGAAAGCACACCGAGGATACCGTCAAACTTCCTGGAATGGAACTTCCACGGGCTGCACTTGGGAGACATTTTCTAAATCTGGCCTTGAGGCTCTTGAGCTTCTCGTCCACACTGAAGACATAAAAAGTTAAGTCTGGAGAGAAAAGAAAGAGGATGTCTTTGGAGTGAGTTGGGCTATGCGTCCTCTCCTCACCGCATGGATTCCTGCCACAGACCCCAGCCTGGTGAGAAGCCCTCAAGGAGGCCATTTAGAGAGATTTTATTGCACCTGAGAATGGAGAGGAGAGGTGCCCACCCCACCCCTGTGAAACTCAAATGAGAGGTGCCGCTGAAATAAAAATAGAAAATTCTTAAAAGAATTTAGCTCACTGATACCTAGAGGGGAGCAGAGAGTCTGGTGAAAATGAATCAGTCAAGAACTAGGAGCCAAAGACAAAGACAACAGTGTTGTCCTGAGAGTTATTACCTGTGCCAAGGTGGGTGTGAGGTTCCCAGCATGGGAGAGGTAGGGTGACCTGTGAAATGCCCCAAGCAAAGAGTCAGCCAGACCCTGTCAAGCCCAGAGCTAGCTGCTTGGTGACCAGGACAGGACCAGTCAAGAACAGACCTTTCTGTCTCCTCCACCTGCATCCTCCACTGCTCTGCATCCTCCACTGCTCTGCTCCCTCCTTGTCCTTGGGGCACTGGGGAGGGAATTCCACTTGTGTTGCTTTTCTCTGTTACCCTTGTGGGTCTTTGGAGGGAATGTTGTGCTGACCTTTGTGTATCTCTTTCCATATCATCTTCTGCTGTGTCTGGTTCATCCAGGATGGCTGAGTTGCCACTGCTAACATCCATGATCCCTGCTACAGCCTTGAGTACGAAGGCTCAGTGCTCTGATCTTCCTAGTTCTGACCTCAGACATCTGATTCCACATTCTTCTGAACATTTTATTTGTCCTTTAGGAGCCTATGCAAACTTTCGGATTTCTCAACATCGTGTGCAGGCTGTGGGAAAGTCGTACTGGTCTAGAAGCAGTGTTTCTGCTGAAATGCACCATGCTTCAGTTCCTACTGAACAGAAATTTCTGAGGCAAAGCAGCACATCCTATGAGATCAGTGACAAGTGGATGCAAACCTCTACTTCATGTTCCCATCCAGCTCTCTGGAGTTCCCATCACCTCTGCTCCAGCCAGTGGCCATGGCAACTCCCTTTCAGGCTTTAGTCAGACTCTCATCTTTAACGCATTTCATTAAAAGTTACTCTGTTCCAGGAAGTTAAATAAGTATTTGCATGAATCCAAAATCCATTCATGATAGAAGTCCTGAAGAAAATGGGAATAGCAGACCCTTACCTCAATCTGATAAAAGCCATCTATGAAAAACCTACTGCAACATCATATTAAATGGGGAGCAGCGGAGCAGAACTGAGGATGTGGAAAAACCCTGGGCACATTCAGCTGTCTGACCTTTGACAAAGCAGCCAACAAGATACACTGGAGGAAAGATCACCTCTTCAGCAAATGGTGCTGGGAAAACTGGCTGTCCACATGCAGAAGTTTGAATCCTGACCTGTATCTCTCACCATGGACTAAACTAAAATAAAAATGGATCAAAGATCTAATATTAAAACAGTAAAACTCAACCTGGTGGAAGATAAAATAGGTAGAACTCTTGAAGTTTTAGATGGAAGCAAGGAACGTTAATTCTGAAATAATAAGAAATAACATCAAGCATCAACAAATGGGATTATATAAATCAAAAAGCTTCTCTACAGAAAAAGAAACAAATAACGAAGAGACACGTACAGCATGGGAAAAAAATTTGCCAGCTACACCTCGAACAGAGGACTAACATCTAGAATATATAAAGAGCTCAAAAAAATGAAATCACTCAAAAATAAAAGACCCAATCAGAAAACGGGCAACTGAAATGAGTAGACACTTATAGAGCAAAATGAAAGATAGAAAATCAGAAATGAGGAGATACATCTCTTGCAAACAGGAATGGGACCAAGAGATGCAGGGATAGGGAGAGAGAAAAGGGGAAGGGGACATAAAAGAATGACACGGAGTGACATGCCCTGTACCAACTCCCACAGTTAATGTAGTTATTATGTATAGCAAACGAGTACTGATAAAAATAAAAATTAAGAAATATATTTGCCTGTGTTTGGGTGCCCCTCCCCCCTTTTATAGGCAGTCCTGTAACTGGCTTCTTTCCTTTTCAGGTTGTGACTTGTTGAAAGAGCTCTTCTCTGAGTCTACGTTCTTTGGTTTAGGAATGCACAAATTTTTTTTTTTCTGTCAGTGAGATAGGGTTCTTTTCTATTTTGGAAGAAGTGTACACTACAATTCCTACTCTTGGGAAGACTGTGGCCTCTGTCTCTGAAGCAATTTCTGCTTCTGCCCCAAGTGTGGGAAGTTTGTGTACAGTGAGGATAATTGGAAAAGAAAAGACACTTTGGAAACTTTCAGAGAGCAAAATACTTGAATGAAATCTCAAAGCTTCTTTCAGACAGCTGTGTTTGATAAAAATATAACAAAAATGGCTTATCTAACTTTAGTTAAAGAAACTCCAGGCAGAGAAACGAGAAGGAACTCATGGCAAGAGAGTGAAGGACTTGAAGTTCTGGAGGCCTGAGTGGCCACAAAACTGGAAAGCTGCCTGAGGGGCCCATGGTTTATCCCCCACACAGGGAAGCAGTCGCGGCTGTGGAGAGTCAGTGTTTGTTGCCACATGGGAGGCTATGGTGGATACTGGGAGATAATGTTCCACCCTCTGGCCTGGGAATCAGGTTTGGGCTGCTACCTGCCCTGCATCATGGGTGAAATCTGAGAAACTGGAATCTAATTCTGCACTATGCATGAATGTGGACGTTAAATTCCACCATGTACTGGAACTCTAAGGCCAGAGACTACCTTAAAAATCAATGAAGAGCTGGAGATTTAGTTCAGTGGTGCCACACCTGCCTTCCAAACACAAGATGCTGAGTTCCATCCCCCCAAAAAAATGTCATTGAAGCCACAGTTGGGGCAGAAGCAGAAATTGCTTCAGAGGCAGAGGCCACGGTCTTCCTAAGAGTAGGAACTTCAGTGTACATTTCTTCCAAAATAGGCAAGAACCCTATCTCACTGATAGAAAAAAAAAAATTCTGCATTCCTAAACCAAAGAATGTAGACTCCGAGAAGAGTTCTTTCAACAAGTCACAAACTGAAAAGGAAGCCAGTTAAAACATATGAGGGGATTTCCTATAAAAGCCTATAGTTTCCCCTATAGGGGAAACAGTAAAGCAATACATAGCAAGACTTCCTCAGTCCAGAGAGTGTGTGTGAATGCCTGTAAAGAATAATTACTGTTAAATATATGGTAAAAGCAAGCAATCATTGGCATGTTAGGAAATGCACACAAGCCGTAAAAACTGCTAAGCCACAGTTTGGAGACGACAGTTTATAAAAATCTGCAATGGAGCTTCCAAGAACTATATTTAAACTCTGCAAAGAGATAAAGGGAAGAGTCGAGGCTTCAATACAAAATAAAATATTTTGAAGAAAGAACAAGATGAAAGAAATGAGGAGAAAATCTGAGTAAAGAAATAGTTAAAAGATATGCTCCAATCTAAAAGGCACCAACTGGCAATAGATGTGTTAGTCAGTCCTCCGCCACTTTACAAAATACCAGAAAATATCAGCTCAAAGGGCAATTAGTTATTTTTGGCTCATGGTTTCAGAGGTTTCTCTTCACAGTCACTTGACTGTTTTATTACTGGTCTGTGGTGAGACAGAATGTCATGGTGATGGTAGAAAGAGGTGGTGAGGAAAAACTGCCCATCTTGTAGAGACCAGGAAGTGGGGAGGGTGGGCAGACAGCAAGAGAGAGAGAGAGAGAGAGAACACAAAACACAAAATATACCCTTCAAGGGCATGCCCCTAGTTACGTATTTCTTCCCAAAACCCCCACCTCCTAAAGTGTCTGCTGCCTGTCCATGGCCCATGAAGCTGTGAAGTCATCAGTGGACCAATCACTGATGAGGCCCAAGCCCTCACCGTCCAATCACCTCCCAAAGGCCTCACCTCTGAACACTGCTGTGCTGAGGACCAGGCCTCCCACATGAGACATTTTGGGTGACACTTCAGATCCACGCCATACAACACATATACATAGCCAGATATACAGGAAACTTATTTCCTGTCTTGCTCTCCAGAGAAGTGACTGTGGGTCACAGGGAGTCACAGCCCTTGAGCCTGGGCCTGACTGGAGGGGGCCTCCATTGACTGAGTGTCACACTAAGGCACACAGTAGGTCATAAACCTTGGGAACCACAGGGGCAGAAGGGGTCTAACACAAGCAGATGAAGCAGGAGCCCATTGGCCCCACACACCTTGCTCTAGACACGGGCTTGTAACTGGAGCAGCTGTCAACCTAGAGAAATGCACTAGAGCTTCAGCATGCACTATAGACTTTGATATAATTCTTCAATAAAACATGCATTTTCTACAAAGCTATGACAAGAAAATGACAACACAACAATATCACACGATGTATAACATCATTAAAGAGTTGTAAGAGAATATTTGTTAGATTTGAATTTAATGTACTACAAAACTATCATTTAAAAGTACTTCTGATTTTTATCAGTACACATTTGTAGTACATAATGATTATATTAATTGTGGGAAATTTGTACATGTACATAACTCATCTCATTTCTTTTCCCCTTTCCCTCTTCCTCCTTTTTTGCCAGCATCAGATTCATTTCTTTATTTTATGAATCCTTATAAAGTTTATTATCATAAGACAGATAAACAACCAGACTAACAGGCCAAAAACATAAAACACATAAGAAAATTATACTAAATCGAGATACACTTTTAGATACGTTGTCCATGCTGGATTACAATAATCTCTTTTTTTCTCACTTTTTCTCTAGTCTGTCATTTATTTTGCAATTTATTTATATAGAGTTTCTCATGTAAGAGAAACCATGCAATATTTAAACTTGTGTGTCTGATTTACTGCACTTAACATTATGCTCTCAAGGTGCATGTATTTTCTGCAAATGACTCAAATTTATCCTTCTTTATGGCAGAGTAGCACTCTACTGTGCATAAATGTCACATTCTTTATCCATTCATCTGTTGATGGACATATTGGCTGCTCCCAAGATTTAGCTATTATGAATTGAGCTGCCAAAACATGGCTATGCGTACATCACTGTGTGTGATGTCTTTACCTCTTTTGGGAAGACACATGGAAGGGGATTAGCTGGGCCAAATGGAATTTCTACTTCTAGTTCTTTGAGGAATCTCCATACTGATTTCCACAGTGGTTGCACCAGTTTACATCCCCACCAACAATAGAGAAGGGTTCCTTTCTCCCTGGCCACCTTGCCAGCATTTGTTATTGGTTGATTTCTTGATTATAACCATTCTTTCCGGAGTGACATGAAATCTCAGTGTTGTTTTACCTTGCATTTCTCTAGCGATTAGCAATGTTGAGCATCTTTTATGTATTTATTGGATGTTTATATTTCTTCTGGGAAATGTCTTTGCATTTCATTTGCCTGTATTTTGATTGGGTCTTTAAATTTGGAGGTCTAATTCTTTTGCATTCTTTATATACTTATCAATTCTTTGTCTGAGGAGTAGCTGGCAAAAAAAGTTTTCCTATCCTGTAAACTGCCTCTTCACTCTGTTGGTGATTTCCTTAGCCGGCAGAAGCTTTTAAATTTGATGTGACCCCATTTGTTAATCTTGGTATTAATTCTTGTACCACAAGGGGTTCTGTTCATAAAGTCTATGCCTACACCTATATCTTCAGGAGTTTTACCCATTTTGTCTTCCAGCAGTTTAAATGCTTCTCTTTTAGTATTTAGAATTTGATCCATTTTGATGTTAGTTTAGGGCATAGTGAGAGATATGGGTCTATGCTCAATGTTTGGCATGTGGAAAGCCAGTTTTCCCAGGCAAAGAAACTATCTTTCTTCCGAAGAAAGTATTTGGCCCCTTTATCAAAGATAAGGTAGCTGAGGGTGCCTGGAGTTGTTTATGGAACCTCCAGTCTGTTCCATTCATTCGCCAGTCTGTTCTTCTTTAATCACTGCAGCTTTCTAGTATAACTGGAACTCCAGAAGTGTGATGGCCTTGCCTTGTTGCCCAGAATTGCTTTTGTTTTTCTAGGTCTTTTCAGGTTCTAAATGAATTTTATGATTTTTTTCCTCTAGTTTTATAAGGAATACTATTGGTATTTTGATCGGGATTACATGAAATCTGTATAAAAGTTTTGAAAGTGTTGCCATTTTGACTATATTGGTTCTGCCTACCCAGGAACAGGGGGAACCTATTCATTTTCTGATACTCTCTTTGATCTTCTTTTTCAGAGTACGATAGTTTCATTGTAGAGGACTTTAAGTTCCTTGTTAAGGTTAATTCCCAAGCATTTCATGTTTCTTGATGCTATCATGAAAGTGTTGTTTCCCTAATTGCTCTCTTGGTGAGTTTGTTGTTGGTGTACAGGAACACTATTGATTTTTGAGTTGCAAATAATGATAATTTAATTTCTTCCTTTTCTATCCATATTCCTTTTATTTCTTCCTCTTGTCTCACTGCTCTGGCTAATATTTAGAGAGCTATATGGAACAAGAGTGTTGATGGTGGCATTCCTTGTCTTGTTCCTGATTTTAGGGGAAAAGCTTACAGCTTCTCTCCATTTAGCATGATATTGGACATTGATTTGTCATAGATACCTTTTATCAGATTGAGATAAAGACCTTCTATTCCTAATTTCTTCAGGATTTTTTTTTATCACGAATGGATGTTGGATTTTATCAAATGCTTTTGCTGCTTCTATTGAGATGATCATTGATTTTTGTCCTTGGTTCCTTGTATGTGTGTTACATTTATTGCTTTTCATATGCTGAACCATCCCTGCATCCCTGGAATGAATCCTACTTGGTCATGAAGTATAATCTTTTTGTTGATTTCCTGTATTCTACTTGCCAGTATCTTTTGCATCTATGTTCATTAAAGAGATTGGCCTATAGTTCCCTTTTTTGGTTGAGTCCTTTTCTGGCTTTGAAATCAGGGTAATGCTTACTCCCAAGAATGACTTTAGAAGTACTGCTTCTCTTTCAATTTCATGAAAGAGTTTGAGGAATAGCGACATCAGATCTTCTCTAAAGTTTTCATAAAATTTGGCAGTAAATCTGATGGAACCAGGGCTTTTCTTAGTTGGTAGGTTTTTTGCATTACTTCTTCAATTTCACTTACTGATACTGGATTATTCAGGATTTTTATATCTTCTTGGTTCAGCTTTGGTAATTCATATGTATCTAGAAATTTACCCATTTCTTCTGAATTTTCCATTTTATTAGAGTGTAAGTTTCTCAAAGTAGCTACCAATAATCTTCTGGATTTCAGCAGAATCTGTTGTGATTTCACCTTTTTCATTTCTAATTGAATGGATTTGTGTGTCCCCCCGCCCACCTTATTTTGGTAAGATTAGCTAAAAGTTTGTCTATTTTAATATTTCAAAAAAAACCCCAACTCTTCTACCTATTGATTCTGGACATTTTTTTGTCTAATTTCATTGATTTATGCTCTGATCTTTAGAATTTTCTTCCTTGTACAAGATTGGACTTCAGATTGTTATTGTTTCTCTAGGACCTTGGGGTACATCATTAAGTTCTTTATTTGCTGTCACTTTGCTTTTCTGTTGTGAGAATTCACTGCTATAAACTTCCCTCTTAGGACTTCTTTCATGAGTCTCATGGGTTTCAGTATGTTATACTAGCATTATTGTTCGATGGTACAAACAGTCTAATTTCTTCCTTAATTTCATCTGTGACCCACTGACTATTCAAGGTGGTATCATTTAATTTCCATGTGTTTGCATAGTTTGATGGTGTCTTTTGCCATTGATTTCTAGTTTCATTGCACTATGGTCCAAAAATATTAATGGAGTAATTTTGATGCTTTTGGATTTACTTTGGCATGCTTCATGGGCTAATATATGGTCTGTCTTGAAGAAAATCCCATATCCTTTTGGGAAGAATGTGTATTCTATTGCTGTTGGGTAGAACACTCTGTAGATAGCTATTAAGTCTATTTGTTCAAAGGTTTTTCTTTGATATTTCTTTGTCTATTTTTTTGCCTAGTTTATTTGTCCACTTGTGACAGAGTGGTATTGAGGTCACTTATTAGAATTGTATTGATGTTTATCTGATTTTTCATGTCCATTACTGTTTGTTTTATGAAGTTGGGTTGGCTGATATTTGGTGCATATATGTATATATTTGTTATCTCTTCCTGTTGAATCATTCTGTGAACTGATAAGTAGTGACCTTCTTTGTCTCTTCTGATCAGTCTTGGCTTGAAATACACTTTGAAATTAGAATAGCAATTCCTGTTTTTTTCTAGGTTCAAATTGAATGGAATATTCTTTTCTATCCTTTGGTTTTTAATCTGTGAGTTAAAAAACAACTAAATGTACTTCTTGTATACTGCATATTGTTAGGTTTTATTTCTTGATCTCTTCTGCTAATCTGTATCTTTTGATTGGGGAATTGAGACAATTCACATTGAGAGTTATTGCTGAAAGGTACTGACTTATTCCTGTCATTACATTATTTTTCTGTTGCTGATTTCCTTACTTGGGGGGGTGAGAGGCGAGTCTGATACTTACCAACAGTTTGGGGATATGACACATCAACACTTAAATGCAGCCCATCACATGGATCTGTCAGGATCTGTCTTCCTCATACTTGGGGTAAGCACTAACTAGCACACTCTGGGGTTACTATTGCTGACAGTTCCTGTCATCAGCTCTTCTTGAATGAGGTAAGCCTGATAGTCAGGGTCACTGGTTCTCACCCTGTGCTGCCTCTACATGTCCATGAAGGACCACCTACTTTCTTCATCTTCAAAAGCATTCTTCTCTTTCAGCAAAATTGCTAACTGTAGTGCCAGTTTCTCCTTTTCTCATGAGTCTTCTCTGTTGCTGCTCTTTCAGCATGAAAGGTAGAACGGTCTGCATCCATCTGATTTCCAGGTCCTCCTCATGCTTGGCAATGGTCTGCTTCATTTCCTTCATCTGAAGCTGCTTAGAGGCCAGCACCTTCTCTGCCAGCTCCAGTTGTGCATTTAGTTCCCACAGCACTGCCTCATCCACCTTTCCTGACTCTTTCCTTGTTAGTTTCTCAATTGTTTTCAATGCATTATTATGTTCTCCTTTTTTTCATTATTATGTTCTTGAAGAAGTTTGATGCATGTTGCCTGCAGAATTGCTAACTTGGACCTTTCTTCTTCTGTTTTAGCTTGCTCCATTTTGATTTCTTTTTTTTTTTTGTATTAAATTCTTTTATTGGTACATTGTAGGTATACAACACAATTACATTTCTCATTGGGAATTGTACCTTTATATAATGCATCTTGGTTCTTATTTTTTCCCCATTCCTAGCCCTCCCTTCACTCCCTCCACCCTTCCCTATACCATTTTGATTTCTGATTGTGTGTTCTCCACTTGGAGCTCTAACTTCTCAATATTATAAAGAAGCTCTAGCTTTTCACTAAAGTCTGATGAGGCTGCAGAGTTTTTCCTTCCAAGGGCCTGACACTTTTCTTGAAGTCTCTTAATTAGCTCACCTTCACTGAGTTTTGTATGAACCTCTTGAGAGCTGTCACCTGAAGGTTCAACATAATTGTCTTTTAGTTTTGAAATTCTGTCCTCACATTGGTCAGTTCTGCTACCTGTACTTTTAATATGATTCTTAATCTCCTGGATTTCTGATTGAAACCTTATCTTGGACTCTAACTATTTGGTCATTCATGTTTTGTATCACTTTGTTTAGCTTGCATAGCTTTTTAATAGTGGATCCTGAGAGCACCTGCATCTTTTTGTTATTACTCCTATTGTGGTATCTGTTTAGTTATATCTTCTTTAATCTTGCTGAGTACCTCTTTGAGCTGTTTTCCCACATCTTCTGTTATCCTTTCAACTAATTTGGGTGTTGACTTATACTATTCTTCCCCTCAGTGTCCCCTCGATTGACTTTGGGGGAGTTGGAAATTTGGGGAGGCATTTTGTTGCCTTGTCTTCTCATGTTTCTATTGTTTCGTTTGTCTGTTTTGTTTTGTAATGAGGCTTGTGCATGCCTGTAGTCCAAAGACTCTGTTGCTGGTACACAGATCTCTAGTTTCTTTCAGTGACGTAATTTGGGCCTGCGTAACTGTGATCCTTTGCCACAGCCCCAACATCCAGTTACCTTAGTTCATTTGGGAGGGGAAGATACAGTGTAGTTAGCCCAGCACCCACATTCTCTCAGAATGTACTCTAGGATCATTAATGTCACAAAGGTAATCTGAGTTTTGGCATATAAAGAAATAGCAACAGTTACATGACCTTGTTGATATCAAGTGCATAAGCTACAGCAGTCTCATTCAAGACAAATTAGGTAGTAACATACCATAAGAACCAATTATGTACCACCCTTAGTCCTAGAGAAGAAATCCACAATTATGGTGTAAACATTAAGACAGCTCAGGCATTAATGGACATCCAAAATGTACTAAATGTGACAGCTATATCTCCGGTAATGGTAGGAAAGTATTCAACAGTAATCTAACAAACAGAATACAAATCATTAAAAAGATGTATTATGTATGTGTACCCACTCTCCATGATAAATGTAAACACTATGTACTGTGAACATGTATTAATAAATTTAAAAAATCATATATCATGTCCCCAGGGATGGAAGGATCACTCAACATATGTAAAACAATACATCTAATACATCTAGAATAATTTATAAAAATATAAATCACATGATCATCTCAGTAGATGCAGAAAAAACCTTTGATAAAATCCAACATCCATTCATTATGAAAATAATTTCCTTGATGGAAATTGATATAGAAAGAACTTACCTTAAAACGATAAAAGCCATTTATGACAAAAGCACTGCCAACATGATACTAAATGTAGAAATGTTGAAAGCATTTCTACTAAAATCAGGAACAAGACACTGTGTCCACTCTCACCACTCCTATTCAATACAGTACTCAACACTCTAGCCAGAACAATTAGGCAAGAGGAGAAATAAAAGGGATTTAAATAGGAAAGAAGCCAAACTATCCTTTATCCAGATTACACGATCCTTTATATGCAGGATCCAAAAAATCCCACTGGAAGATGCTTAGAACTAAAAAAAATAATAATTCAGCAGAGTGACAGGATACAAAATATGCACATAAAAATCAATACCATTCCTAAACAACAAGAGTGAACTTACTGAGAAAAAAAATCAAGAAAAAATTTCCATTCACAGTAGTTTAAAAAATTAAATATTTAGGAATTAACCTAACCAAGGATGTTAAAGGGACAGCAGCAGCAGGAACAGGCAGAAGGGCACAAGGAGAAAGGAGTAGGAAGAGGAACACTGGATAACTCAGGCTTCCAGTATGTAAAGGGTTGGACAGCCCTAACTCCAGGTGCCTCCTGTGGTGGTCAGACGCCCCTGACTCCTGTGCCCCTCATTCCATCTCTCACTGGGGTGGATGATCTGCCGCCTTGGGCATCCTGACCTCCTCAAGCTTAAACATGGATAATTATTAGGATGATGCTGTGTTTATAGCTGGATAAAGGGCAGGGAGTGATTACCTCAACTTCCCTGTTTCTAACTGTACTAGGAAAGTTTCTTTGTCACTACAGCCTTGCTATCATTTATTACTTTTTAAATTCTTGATGATTGCTTTTCTTTCTGGAGTAAGATAGAATCTTAGCATTGTTTTAATTTACAGCTAATGGCCAGAGATATTGAACATTTTTCACATATTTGTTAGCCATTTGTACCTTTTCCCCTGTGAACTGTCTGTGTGTTTCACTTGCCCATTTCTTGATTGGGTCTTTAATTTTAGGTTGTTGAACTTTGTTTGAAGTTTTTATATAGTCTAGATATTAGTCCTCTGTCTGAAGGCATGTTTTCCCCATAGGGTAGATTGTCTCTTCACTCTACTAAATGGTTATTCTTGTGCTATACAGAAGATTTTTAGTCTGATATAACCCATTTGTGGATTCTTGCTGTTATTTCTGGTGCTGTTGAGGCTCTGTTTAGAAATTCCTTCCTACACCTGTCAAGTGTTTTACCTATTTTATTTTCCAGTAGGTTTAATGTTTCTCTTTTCATGTTTAGATCTTTGATCCATTTTGATTGTAATTTAGTACACAGTGAGAGATATGGGTCCAGTTCCAATCTTCTGCAGACAGACTACCAGTGGTTTGTTTTGTTTTGGGTTTTTTGGTACCAGGAATCAAACTTGGGACCTTGCACTTGCAAAGCAGGCGGTGAAACCACTGAGCTAAATCCCAGCCCAAGACCACCAGTTTTCCCAGCACCACTTGTTGTATAGGATGTCTTTCCCTTAATGTGTTCTTTTGCCGCCTTTGTTAAAGATTTAACTGAATGTGTCTGGTGATGTTTCTGTGTACTCTGTTCTGTTCCATTGGTCCATGTGTCTGTTTTTGTTTCAGTACTGTGCCATGTTTATCACTATTGCTTTGTAATATAGCTGGAAGTCTGGAATTGTAAGGCCTCCTGCTTGGCTTTTGTTGCCCAAAATTGCTTTTGCTATTCTGGGTTTCTTCTAGTTCTATATGGATTTTGATTTCTATAGTTCTGTAAAGTATATTGTTGGTATTATTATTGACACTGCATTGAATCTGTATAACAGTTTAGGGTGTAGGACAATTTTGGTCTGCTTATCCAGGAGAAGGGAATATCTTTCCATTTTCTGATGTCCTCTTCAATCTCCTTTTTCACAGTACTGTGGTTTTCTTTGTAGAGGTCCTTCACTTCCTGGGTTAGGTTATTTCCTAGGTATTTCATTTTTCTTGAACTTACTATGAATAGTATTGTTTTCATAATTCCCCTCTTATTGAGTTCATTATTGGTGTACATAAATACTAACGATTTTTGTAAATTGATCTTGTATCCTGCTATGTTCCTGAAGGTAGTTATTAATTCTAAGAATTTTTTGGTGGAGTTCCTTGGGTCTTCTATATAGAGTATCATGTCATCTACAAATAATGATAATTTGAGTTCTTCCTTTCCTACCTCTATCCTGTTATTTTTTTTTTCTTTTGCCTAATTGCTCTGGCTAATGTTTCAAGTACTATATATATTGCATAGAAGTGGACATCCTTGTCTTGTTCTTGATTTTAGGGGGAATGCTTTTAATTTTTCCCCATTTAAGATGATGCCGGCTTCAGTTTGTCATAAATAGCTTTTATTAAATTTAGGTATGGCCTTTCTGTGCCTGTTTCTTTCAGGGTTTTTATCATGAATTGGTGTTGGATTTTGTCAAGAGCCTTTTCTGCATTTATTCATATGATCATGTAGTTTTTTACCTTGTTTCTGTTTATGTGATATTATATTTATGGACTCATGTATGTTGAACCATCCTTGCATCTTCAGGATGAAACCTACTTGGTCATAATGTATGATCTTTTTGATGATGTGCTGCATTCCACTGCTAATATCTTGTTGAAGATTTTTGCATGTATGTTCATTAAGAAGATTGGCCTATAGTTTTCTTTTTTAGTTGGATTTTTGTCTAGTTTTGAAATCGGGGTGATACTGGCTTCCACAAATGAATTTGGTTTGGAGCAGGCCATCCCTTTCAATTTCTTTGAAGAGCTTGAGGAGTATCGGTGATATAACATCCTTAAAGGTTTTAAGGAATTCAGCAGTGAATCTATCAGGTCCTGGGCTTTTTTAGTTGGTAGATGCATTATTACTGTGTCAGTTTCTTTCCTTATTATTGGGTTGTTACTCATATTTATGTGCTCTTGTGTTAGCTTTGGTAATTTGTGTGAGTCTAGGACTCTGCCCATTTCTTCAAAATTTGCTAACTTGTTGAAACATAATTTTTTAAAAGTCACCGTCTTCTGGGTTTTGACAATGTCTGTGGTGATTTCACCTTTTTCATTTCTAATTGCAGTGGTGTGAATCTTTTCTCTTTTTCTCTTGGTAAGAGTGGATAAGGGCTTACCTATTTTATCTGTTCTTTCAAAGAACCAGCTCTTCAATTTGTTGATTTTTGTACATTTTTAGTCTAAATTCCATTGATTTCTTCTCTCATCTTCATGATTTCCCTCCTTAATTTTGGTTTGGGCCTGGATTGTTGTTGTTTCTCCAGTATCTGAAGATGTCTCATAAGGTTGTGTTTTTGAGCTTGCTTTGTTTTCCTAATGTGGGCATCGATTGTGATGAACTTTCCTCTTGGAACCACTTTCATAGAGTACCGGAGGTTTCGGTGAGTTGTACAGTTATTGTTGTTAACTTCCAGATATTTTAAAATTTCTCTTTGATATCTTCTGTGGCCTATTGGTTGTTTAGAATTGTGTTGTTAATTTTCCAGGAGATTCTACCTTTTCTGTGATTTCTTCTGTTGTTGATTTCTATTTTCGCTGCACAGTGGTTTGACCGTATGCATGGGATAATTTCAATTTTTAAAAATATGTACTTAAGCTGGTTTTGCAGATTAGTTGTGCTGTATTTTGGAGAAAGTACCATGTGCCATAGAAAAGAATGTACACTCCAGTATAAAGAGGTGGAATACTCTGTAGAAATCTATTAAGTCCATATGTTCAAGGATGTGCTTCAGCTCTGATATTTCTTTGTTGATTTTTTATTTAGTTGATCTATCTCCTTAGGAAAGTGGGGTTTAGGATACCCTACTATGATTTTGTTAGTGTTTATTTGACCTTTTAAATTCAGTGTTTTTGTTTTATGAAGATAGGTGTTCCATTATTTGGTGCATATTTATCAATGACGTATCTTCTTGTTGATTGTTCCCACAACTAGTATGTAGTAAATTTCTTTGTCTCTTCTAATCATTTTTAGCTTGAAGTTTATCACATATGAGATTAAAATTGCTACTCCTGCTTGTTTTCAGGGTCCTGGTACATGAACTATTGTTTTCCATCCTTTAACTTTTAGTCTGTGAATAACTTTTGGGATTAGATGAGTTTCTTGAGTGTAACCAGCTGTTGGATTTTTTTTTTTTATTCAGTCTGCTAATCTGTGTCTTTTAATTGAAGAATTGAGGCCATTAACATTCAGAGATATTACTGAGATATGTTGATTATTTACTATCATTACCTCTTTTCTCTGTTGGTGACTCCTTTGTTTTTCTTTTCCTGGCACTTTTGTTGTTGTTTATCCTTTGACCTTACTTGGAATTTTCATTTCCTTTGGGTTTTTAACTGTGTTGATTTCATTGTTTTTGTCAAGAATATTCTTCAATGTTTTTTGGAATGTTGGTTTAGCACTCCTATCTTTCGTGCTGATATTTTTCATGAAAATACTTCATTTCTCCATCTGTTTTTGTAGGACAGATTTACTGGATAAGTTAATTTGGGTTGAAAGCTATTTGGTCTTAGGGCTTGAAATACTTCATTCCAAGCTCTTTTGGCCTTCAGGGTTTGTGTTGAGAAGTCTGCTTAATTCTAATTAGTTTACCTTTATATGTGATTTTTTGTTTTTCTCTGACTGTTTTTAAAATTCTGTGTTTTTTTCCTGGACATCTGGTAATATAATAAGGCTATGCCTTCATGAGCTTCTTTGTCATATTTGTTTGGTGTTCTGTAAGCATTGTTTACTTGTACTTCAAACTCTTTTTATATTTGGAAAATTTTCTTATATGATTTCTGTAAACATGTTAGTAAATCCATCTGCAGTATCATTTAGGTTTTCTCTAACTCCAATTAGCCTTAGATTGGTCTTCTTATTGTCATCTAGTAGTTGCTGGATAATCTTCTCTTGTTCTTTTATTTTCTTTGTGGCTTCTTTAAATACTTTACCATAATGCACTACTTTGCTCTCAATTTTAGATACTTTTCACATTGGTTATTTCTGCAATTTATAAATTCTATACAGGTTTTTGTTTGTTTGTTTGTTTTTGGTACCGGGGATCAAACTTGGGTCCTTGTGCTTGTCAGGCAAGTGGCAGAACCCCCGGCTCGATACAGTTTTTTGATTCAGATATTTCTGTCTGACATCTTTTTAAAGATTCTCTATCCTTGTTAAATCTGTCATTCAAGTTTTTAACTGTTTTGATTAGCTCATCCAGTTTTTTACTTATTTCCCGGTATGGATTCCTGCTGCTTGAGACCCAGTGCTGGGTACCTGGTGTATATTCTGATGTCCATGGGGCCAGCTCCAGACATTAGGTGGAAGCTAGTGTCACTTTGGGTGTCCAGTGGAGACCAAAGTGCTCCTAGGACTGATGTGGGGAGATTCTAGCAGGCCCAGTGAAGGAACAGTACATGCGGTGGTATCTCCAGAATTGGCCAAACTTTGAAGAGGAGTGAGAAACAGTGAGCAAAGAACTGGACAAATGGGGTAACCTTGAATACTGATTTTGTAAAAAAAAAAATTTATAATGATGGAGGTGGCTATAAAACAATGTGATATAACAATAAAAAGAGTGAGATGAGAAGAGCTAAGATCCCTTTATTTTCAGGAAATGGGTAGAGGTGTTGATTAAAGTTTAACCCAGATCTCTAAGAGAACAGGATACATTATCAGCTTCCAAAAAAGTAAAGGAGAAAATAGAATTAAAATTTAAACTTAATTACATGAAGGGAAGAAGGGAATAATAGAGAAAATTGAACGAATAAAAATAATTCAATAGAAATACTGCCATATACATTGATAATCACAGTATCTTAAGTGGAAAAAAGCCTCATGAGTTAGACAATGGGAATGAGGAGATTAGATAGAAAACTCAATGGGTAAGACCGTGTCTTACCAAACGCTCCGAGGAGCTGACTACAGCGAAGATCACCTGGGAGGGAACACACCGGACAAGTTGTTAAAGTAAAACAGACCTTTATTAGTCTGGCCAGACGGCACTCTCCAAGCTCCAAGCTTAGAGAGGCGAGAGGCCCAGAGCCTGAGGTCCTTTTATAGGAGATGTTAGAGGGAAGTTGGCAAGCAGAAATACAAAAGCAGAGGAGAGGGATAAAACAGACCTTTTACAGATTGTTCTTAAGATAACATATTCAGATATGGAGTTGGGCAAGCATGACAGAACACTACGCACACAACAGACCTTCCCGGCACAACAACAAGCACATCCCTGGAACTCGATGTCTACCTGGTGATCAGTAACAGAAGCAGACAAGTTGGGGCCCTATTACAAAATGGAGTAACTGTTGTTCAGTCTCACAAATGTAGCTGTAGAGTGCTACAAGAGATATTATAGTGAGAAAGGGGATTATCTTAGTCCGTACAAAATCCTGTAAACTGGGTAGCTTATGAACCACAGAGATTTGTTTCTCACAGTTCTGGAGTTGGGAAGCCCAAAATCAAAGCACTGTGAGTTTGGGCCCATGTTCTGGTTCATAGATGGTGCCTTCTCCTTCGCTAGTTCTCTGGTGTCTCCTTTATAAGGTTACTAGTCCTATTTATGAGGGCTCTGCCTTTATGACCTAATCACTTCCCAATGATCTCATCTCCTAATAATATCCCTTTGCGGGGCAGGTTTCAACAAGAAATTTTGATCTGAATATTTAGACTATAGCAGGGGTCCTATAATAATTCCCAACATACTGGCAATTTATAGAGACACTTTCAATAACATAGCCTTACTGTACATAATACAAATTTGAGAGAATTGCAAAGAAAAAAAGATAAATCCAGTTTAACAGTAAAAAATATTAGTATGACTCTCAGTAATTGAAAAATTAAGCAAAAAATTAGTAAGGAGAACAATTTTCCTAATTGTGTTTGAAAAACACAACTGGCTATGTTGATCTAAGGAATAAATACCAAGCATAATGCTCAATAGTTAAGGAATGCATTTTATTTTCAAGCCCACATGGAAAGTTTATAAAAGTTGACTACCACTGCTAATATTTCCAAAAACAAATTGCAATAAATATTAAAGAGTTACTAGTTTTCTTCTAGAGGTATAATGCAACTTGTTTAGCTATCCATAAACAACTGAATAAGTCCCACTTTTGGAACAGAAGATACAAAGATGCAGATATTAAAATGATATGATAATTATTACAGGATAATACCTTTGAACATTTAGATTAATTTGATAATTATCTAGAAAAATATGACCTATTAAAACACATGAAATTTAAAAATACTATAACAGTTAACTTTGACTGTCAATTTGACTGGATTAGGAGAGGATTAGGGGGTTAGTAAACCACACTCCTGGCATGTCTGGGCAGGTATGTCCAGAGAGAAGGGTCATGTGGGCCAGAAAACTGGAGGTGAGGAGATCCACTCTCATTGTGAATGGCACCATCCAGTAGGGCTGTGGCAGAGGGAAGGAAGGGGAAGATGGGAGTTGGCTTGGGATTAAAAACTCCATTCTACTTGAATGGGTGCCTTTTTTGCTACTGATTCTGTTCCTCTAGAAAACTCTAACCAATACAAGCACTAAGTACAATTGTAAGGAAATTACAGCAGAAGTTACCAGTCTCCAGCAGAGAGAACAAAACCCAAGTAAGATTCTGACAGCTTTAGAGTGAATTGATTCTTTCAACAGATACTAATCAAACATCTACAGGTATAAGTGTTACATTCATCAAATCCTTTCCTTGACTTTTCTGGGCACACAGGGAGATAATTTTCCTAGACTCTTTGGATGTTAGGACCAACACAGTGTCATTCCTTACCTTCTGGGATGAGAGTTGAGAGCCCTGTTCCTCTCCCTGCTCAGTGGCTTGAAGCAAAGGACTCCAGGGTGTTGGAGCCATGTGATGGAGGAGCTCAGATCCCCAAGTCACTGCTGGAACATGAGCACCAAGCAGAGCTGTAACTTGTAGCAGGCAGTGGTGTGCTGAAAAAATTAGTATTTATTTTGTTCATCCAGATACTCTAGGATTATTTGTTACAACAGGAACATTAACTATCCTGGTGAACACTCTTGGGTCAGGTATCCTTCTAGGGTGCTGGGATCCATCAGTATATAGCAGACACCCACCCTCCTGAAATCTATATTTAGTTGAGGGTACTGGGAGGCCGACAACATTAACAATAAAGAAATAATTACACAAGATATTAAAAGGCATGATATGTTATGAAAAAAAGTAAAGCAAAGTTAGGAGAATCAGGAATTCTGAGGATGGGGTGAAGACTTGCATATTGGTCTTTCAAATAGGGTCTGGACCTCACCTGTCCCCCAACGCACATTGTTAAGGGACTCTCTCCCAGGGTAGTGCTTTTGGGGCTTGTGGGTCTGTTAGGAGGTGGGGTCTAATGGGAGGTCTTCAGTTCATCAGGGCTATGCACTTGAGGAAGACTGTGAGACCCTGATCTCTTTCCTCTGCTTCTAGCATGTCATAAAGTAATAATAAAATGATGGCTTTTTCAATGGTTCATTAAGAGAATATATAAATATTGAATAAATTTAATATTATGATGAAAAACTGATAATTTAACATGTATCTTAAAATATTAAAGTGTAGAAAATGATACAGTCAGAACTTTCAAGAATCTTCCTTCCAGAATGCTATGAGAAACCTACAAACATTTTGAAGAACTTTCTCAGAATTCTGAAAATTACTCAGCGATTTTCAGGAGCCCAAATCTTTACAGAAGAAAAACTGCTTGATAAAAAGAGAGCCATATGGTGTTACAACCTGCCCCTGTCCTGTTTTGATAACAACAGAGACCTCTGTGCAGTTTCTACTGGCCCCATTCCTATCTTACATTCTCTGGCTCTAATTTAATCTTGCAAAACAGCCCCCTGTATTCATGGTGTAAACCAGCAGTCCTGCAGAGGTTTGAGAATGGGTCTGATGTTCTTTTTGAAGACTTGTTTCCAGGAAACCATCATTCTTGGATCTCTCAGTGGTTTCCAGAAAGACCCCATGCAGTGCTACCTGCTGTTTATCCCTCAGGAGCTCCTCCCTTGCAAAATGCCCTTTACTTAGCGGGCCATTCATTGAAAGCCACTCCTAGAATTGTTTAACTTTGTGGCTGTGTACAGCAGTGGATAACAGCTGACTCAATAGAGTAACCAAAGCTAATCTTTTGTTTCTTGGAATGTTAAGCCTGGTAGGAGTTTCTTTTATTCACTAGAAGCCTCTGGAGTACTGGACAGCCTAACAACATAATGGAGCGATGGCTATGCTAGATAGTTTTAGGGTGAGAGCTGGTCTTGCCAAAAGACCAATGTGATTTAAGTTGAGGGCTTCAGTTCATGTGGTATGAAACCACTTCCAAATGGCTGAGGTTAACCATGTGGGCAACTAACCGTGCCTACATGATGGAGAACAAATAGCTTTGATCATGAAAACTCTGGGTTGCAACCTGCACTAACTACTGCACGTGGATGGAGGAAGGCAAGAGCATCCTGGCCCCAGGTGAGGGAATGATTGGAAACTCTCTGTGTAGCCCTTCTCCTGGATTCTTCCTTGTGTGCTTTTTCTTTCAGCTAATTTTAATTTGTATTCTTTCCAAGGTTACAGCAAGCTACAGGCTTGAGTGTAATCGCTTCTGGTAAGTTCTGTGAATAGTTCTGACAAGTAGGTTTTACCCAGTAGGCAAATCATAATCCTTGATTGATTCAACACTCTTCCATCTCTGCATAACACTCATGCTCCCTGACCCAAACATCAACCTCTCAAACACCAGCATAAACTCGAAATCCAGCCTCAACCAATCTAACATCACTCAGCAGTTATGTTCATGAGGGCTATTAAAAGAGAATATAAATTATTAATAGCAATTTATTGTTTATGATGTGCCATGCACTGTTCTTATCATCCTGTATGTTTTATCCCCTTTTGTTATAGGAGAAATCTAACTCTCAACCTGCTACGTGTCAGATGTGCTGATTCTTTGTCCCCTGAAACCAAAGAATGAATCCCAAAGGACAAAGAAGGTTAACGATAGGAAAGTTTTATTGAGGGATAGCTCCTAAGAGGCAAGAAGGGTCCCAAGTGGGTGGCCACTGTATAAATTTCCTCTGTGTCTGGGGTAATTTATACAGCAAAGTCACAATGTGAGTACAATGTGGGTCAGACTATAATCAATGTATAGGATTCCGAGTATGGCTGCTTAGCTAATATTGGTCCAGTGGGGAAACAGGTCACGTAGCAAGGGTGCATGGAAAGGACAAAGGCATTCTGGGACCAGATGGGTCCAGATGCTCTGGTCACCCACCGGGTGACTCATCCTATCTGGACTTCCTGGCCCAGGTGGTGCTAATTACAGTATAATTCCCAGGTACTGCTTATCCCTCAGGGAGGCATGCGGGCCTCGTCCTTGCCTCTTTATCTTGAGACCCGGTCTTCAGATGCACCTCCAGCCACAGTTCTGAGGTCTTGATTTTTTCTGCTGACTTCCTTGGAAGCCCAGTCCCTCTCTGACTGTATATTAATTTCTATCTACCTTAGCTATCTATAATAATTTCATCTTCATAAACACTCTGTAAGACTGGCGTCATTACCTCCATTTGACGTGGTTAGAGAAGGAGGCAACGGAAGACTCAGCCATTTGCTCGAGGCTACTCTCCTGGGAAATTTCCAAATTAGGATTCAAATCCAGGTATGTAGGGCTCCAGAGCCTACGTGCTTATTATACTGTTGATCTCAAATTCTCTCAAACCTCCATGGGAGCTACTCTTAGCAAAATTCAGAAAAAAGAGAACTCAGGCAGGGAATGCCTTCAAGATCCCATCACCTCTTCAGTCGCAATTATTTCCATCTGTCCTAACTTTTTCTTCTGTTCCCACGGAAGGCAATGCGTTCCTGGTGTCTGAGGTGATACCTTCAGCTATGATTGACATCCCCTCTCTTTCTACCGTTTCGGGAATATGTCGCAGCAAAATTCCTTGCTGCCTGGTCGGTACCACGGGCCCTGCTCGCTCCTCTGCTGCAGCCTGTAAACATTCTCCACACTCCTCCTCTTAACATCCCCTTCACCACACACCCCAGCCATTTCCATATTTCTGTCTTCCACATCACAGCCATGCTTACTTGCTTATCCACTTACCCCAAGAGCCTCACTTTCTGATCTTCTTCAGCCTCACTTTATGTAACACCATTAAGTCACCAGCAAGGGCTCAGCTTTTAACACTTTGTTCGCTGCCTCCTCGTGGAATGCTGTCTAGTTTCTCTGATACCACGCTCCCGAATCTTCCCTTTCCCCTCCGCCATGCTCCATTGCAATGGGTCCTCTTCCTCTATTTCTCAAATGTCCGCATTTTCAAGCTTCTGGGTATAGGGCCCTTATCATCTCAGTTTTTATTCTCTCACTGGGGCATTTATTCCCCTGAGTTCCATTATCATCAATCTGCCACCAATGGCCAGCTCTGCATCTCCACCCACGCCCTCTCCCTAGCATCAGACTCTGCATTCAGCTCTCTGCTGGGCTGCCCACCTGTGCTCACACCCAATGTCTCCAACGCTGGACGCGTCATCCTCTCCTTAACCTGGTACTGTATTTCCAGCCTCAGTCAATAGCCCTCTCCAGAAACCTGGGCCTTGCCCTTGGTTTCTTTCTCTTCCTGACCCTCTATGGCAGCAGATCCAGTACTTGTAACACATCAGACCCACTGCTAAACAGTGAGTGTAATTTACTGACACAATCTTAAGAGGAAAGAATGTGAGAATTCAATGTTTCCTGTTTCTAACATGTACTGGTGAGAACATCAAAGCAGAGCTTTCTAAGCCTACACAACTTTCTCAGCTGTGTGTGCGTGTGGCTTTTGGAAGAAGTTCCTCCATCCTTACTCTCTCCTTGGCCCTAGATCAGGTTGTGGTCCTCTTACCCACTTTTTCAAACAGACGGTCCTTCTGGTTTTATTTTTGCAATGTATATTTTTTAGTGCATATATGTTTTACAAAATACTGGATTTCAGTGTGGTATTTTCCTAAATGCAGGTAACATCTTTTGACCATATCCATCCCACTGCCAATCTTTATACCTTCTTAGCTTTCCCTTTATTCCCTTTCTTTTATTTAGTGGTCTTCCTCCTTCTTTCCTTTCTTCTTCTCTTCTTTGATTCCACATGTTAGGGAAAGAATACAGTACTTTGTTTGCTGAGTCTGGCTTATTTTACTTAACATGATGATGGCCAGTTCTATTTGTTTCCTGCAAATGATATAATTTTGTTCTCTAAGGTTGAATCTTTTATTGTATATATATACATTTTCATTATCCATTGCTCCATTGACAGACACCTTGGCTGATTCTATAGTGTGAGAATTATGAATTGTGCCACAATACACACAGATATATAGGTATCTCTATAGAATGCTGACTTTAATTCGTTTGCGTATATACCAAAGAGTGGTATAGCTGTATCACATAGTACTACTTCTAGTTTTTATTTGTTTTCAGACAGAGTCTCACTATGTAGTTCAGGCTGACCTTGAACTCACTGTGTAGCCAAAGCTGACTTCAAACTCATGGCAATCCTCCTCCTTCAGCTTCCCAAGTGCTGAGATTACAAGAATGTGCTAAAAACTAAGCCTGCCTTAGTTTTAGCTTTTTGAGGAGCTTCCATACCTATTTTCATAGTGGCTGCACTAATTTGCATTCCCACCAACAGTGTACAAGGTTTCCTTTTCCCTACATTCTAGTCAGCATTTATTGTTGTTGTTGTTGTTGTTGTTTCCTATTCTTGATAGCCATTCCAGCTGTTGAGGTGAAATTGCAATGTAGTTTTAATTTGCGTTTCCTTGATGGCTAATAATATTGAACATTTTTAATATAGTTACTGGCAATTTGTGTTTCCTTCTTTTGAGAAGTATCTGTTCCGTTCATTTGTTCATTTTCTCATTTTGATGGATCATTTATTATGTGAGAATTTTTTGAGTTCTTTATATATTCTGGATCTTAATAATTTGTTGGAAGAGTAGATGACAAAGATTCTCTCCATTTTTCTGCAGGTTGTGTTTTTACCCTGTTAATTATTTCCTTTGCTGTACAGAAGCCTTTTAATTCCATAAAATCTTACTATTATTTCCAGAGCTATTTGGAGTCCTATTTAAGAAATTACTGCCTGTGTCTATATATCTTGACATATTTCTCCTATCTTTTCTGCTATCACTTTCAAAGTTTCGGGTCTTAAGTTTAGATCTTTGATCCATTTGGAATTGATTTTTTTTTACAGGACAATAGATGACAATCTAGTTTCAAACTTCTAGATATAGGTAATGAGTTGCACCAGCACCATTTGTTAGAGAAACTGTTTTTTCTTCAACATATGTTTTTGTCAGAATCCGATTGCTGTAGCTGTGGGGCTTTACTTCTGGGTCTTCTGTTCTATTCTGTTGGTTTGCATGTCTGTTGTTCTGCCAGTATCATGCTATTTTTGTTACTAGGCTCTATAGTATATTTTGAAATCAGGTATTAGGATACTTGTATCACTGCTTTTTCGCTCAGAATTTCTTTAGGTATTCTGGGTATTTTACAGTTCCACATCAATTTTAAGATTGCCTTTTCTACTTCTTTGAAGAATGTCATTTGTATTTGATAGGGATTGCACTGAACCTATAGTTTACTTTTGGTAATATTAATTTCAGTAGTAAAACTGGGACTGAGGGACCACTCCCCTCCACTCACCCGAACCTGGACAACATTCCAAGGCCAATCCTGTGACTTTTGTCCCACTGCCTAGTACCTAAAGCCCACTACCTGGAGGTAGAAATAAGACACATATCTGCCACATCCTTCTCTATGACCTACAGTAACTTTTCTTCACTTGGAGCTCGCTGAAGGTTTTAGTGTAGGGGCTGCATCTCAGACATCCAATTACATCAGAGTGAATTATGGGAAAGAACTTGTGCAATACACACAGCTGACATGACTCAGCCTTCTGTCAGTCATCTTGTCAGATCCAATGGGAGGTGTCCTAGACCTAGAGCAACATTTTAAATCCCTAAACCCAACACATTCAGCGCTGGTGCCATTTTCCTTTCTGCCAGTGCAAGCCCACTCACTCAATGTGCACTGTCACCTGTTTAAAACTTCGCTGCCTTTTCCTTACCATCACATGCCACGCACAATTCTCTGTTCTTCATGCACAAGAACCTAGAAACCTGCCTGCACTCCCATCGCTCACGGTAATAATATGGTCATTTTAACAATATTAATTCTACTGATCCATGACCCTGGGACACCTTTCCATTTTCCAGAGCCTGTCACTGGGCTGGTCTGAGGAGATGTCTGAGCCCAAGATAAGGAACCTAATCCAATCTATCCAAAGTATGTAAAATAACTTTGCAGGTTCACTGATTCCTGTCACAGAGAAAGAATTTTTAGGATGCCTCTCTAAGAGGCACTGGAAGGGTTCATTAGGCAGAGATTTTACCACTTATTTTCTTTCTTTCTTTTTTTTTTTTTTTTTTTTGTTGTTGTTGTTGTACCAGGGATTGAATTTAGGACCTAGCACTTGCAAGGCAGGTGCGGTGCTGCTGAGCTAAATACCCAGCCCCAAGGCAGCGATTTTAGAATACACTCAGGAGTGGAATGTGGGCACTCAAAAAAAAATGTGGGCACTCACTTTCCTGGAATGGGGAACAGTTATCCTTCTCTTGAAGAAGTAGAAACCCAAGGAAAAATGGCTCACCGCCACCCCCAGAAAGAAGTACTCCATTCTATATGTATGGGCCCAATTTTTTAAATAGGTAATGTAAACATTCTTTGGATTAACAAAAAAACTATTCCCTTATTTTAGGATTAGGTTCCGGGTCTTTATTTTTTAAAAAATTGAGCCAGTTTACGTACTTTCAGTATTCCTCAGGAATTCTGAGTGTGATGGGCCTGGTAGGGAAGGAACCTATTTTTCCCTGAAGGAAGGTTGATATAGATCGCCTTGGGTAACTTTGGCTGAGTTCCTGGAAGTTGCAGATTTTTTTTTAAAGTTCAATTTTTAGTTATGATTTCCTTGTCTCCTTTTTACTTATTTTTCTATTCTACCTTATGCCTTCTTCAATTTCTTTTTTCATCACTCTGTAATTTTCATTGTAGAGGTTTTACTTCCAGTAGATTGATTCCTAGGTATTTTTTGAAACTTTTATGTATGGAATTGTTTTCTTGATTTCCTTCTCAATTGTTATTAGTTTTTAGAAATATCAATATTTTTTTTTCACACAGGGTCTCACTGTGTAGTTCAGGTTGGCCTTGAACTCACTATATACACTAGTCCAGCCTTGAACTTATGGTGATCCTCCTGCCTCAACTTCCTGAGTGTTGGGATTACAGGCATCCACCACCATGACTGGCTCAATGATTTTTTTAAATGTTGCTTTTGTATCCTGTGAGTTTATCAGATGAAAGAGTCATTTGGTAGAGTTTAGGGTCTTTTCTTTCTTTTGGTTAGTTTGGTTAGGGTTTTACCAATATTATTTATATTTTCAAAGTACCAACTATATATAGCTATGACTGCCTATATCAAATAATCAGAGAAATATCAAATAAATAGTGATGCATCTTAAATTCTTAGAAAGCACATAGCTGAAATAAAGGAAATAGAGACTAAAAGAACAATAAAAATGAAAGGGGTAGGCAAAGGGAAAAGTGAAAGAAGCAAGATTTTTTAAATGGGAAGATTATGGGGAAAAATAAGAACCAAGATTTATCATGTAAAACTAAAAGTTCCCAATGATGAGTGTCATTATATTGTATACCTAAAATGTACCAATAAACTTAATGAAAAAAAGGGAAGATTAGAAAGAGAAGAAAAGAGGAAGAGACTATAAAAATCAGTTAAAGAATAAACAGACAAATAAAATTAGATAAAAGAAAAAATGAAACACAAAAGAAGAGAACAATAAGCTGCCGACATTTTTGCATGCCAAGGTGGCTGGAATGATAAAGTTACTTTTCAGGATCTGTAATAATGGAATCTCCCAGGTACGTGGAGGAGTAGTGAGTTGCACATGAGCCCATAGCATTTCCTATCCACTCTCACCTAACAGACTGCTACTGAGCCTCGTCCCACCTGTCCCACTGGGCAGGAACAATCAATGGTATTCAGGGCTGTATACACCCCAAAGGCTTTTTATTGCAACTTTATTTCCCTTCAGCATGCCCGGAGGAACTGCTAGCTCCAACCAGCCTTGTGACATGTGGGCTGGTTAGGTGCCCCACTTGTTCCAGAGGCCCACCCTCAATTTGTGCACCCCAAATGCAACAGAATTGAGGCAGGAGATCAGGGCATGGCCAGCTGGCTGGGCAAGTGGTGTAACTGGTCAATCATGAAAACACAGGATGCATCCAGAAAAGAACAGTTCTGAGCCCTGTGCCTGGGGCCAATCAGAGAATGCTACTTCAGTTTTTCTGTTGTGAAGTGAAGCGAGTTTTGACAGGACTGCCTAGATCTGCTGTCAGAATGGGGATAAAAATGATGGCTACCATTAAGCTGATGACCCCTGCAAGCTCTTTCTGTGGCCCATTCTGTACTCTGCACTCGGCAGAGTGTACTTCTTTTCCTACCATTAATTGGCCTGCATTCACTCTGCAGAGCATATTTCTTTTCCTACTTTTTTTTTAATTCATTAAATTTATTGGTACATTTTAGGTACACAATATGATGACACTCATCATTGGGGATTTGTACCTTTACATGATAGATCTTGGTTCTTATTTTTTTTCCCCATTCCCCTGCCCTCCCTTCAATCCTTCCACCTCTCTGTTTTTACAAAGACTTTGTTTCTTTTTTTTTCCTTTTCTTATATTTATTCCCTTCCCTTCTATCCTTTCCCCTACCCCTCCCACTTCCCCATCCCCTTTGGACCTTTTCTTCCTATTTCACATTATCTATTATACATTTTATCCTTATTTACACTTTCAGTTTCTCACACCAGAGAAACTATTTGGTATTTACACACGTCTGTCCTATTTATTTCACTTAAGAGTATGGCCTCAATGTGCATCCATTTAGCCATAAATGTCTCTAGCTTCTCATTTTTTATGGTTGAGTAGTACTCCATTTTATTAAAAAAAAAAAAACCATCTTCTTTATCCAGTCTCCAGCTGATAGGCAATGGGGCTGTTTCCAAGTTTTAGCTATTACAAACTGTGCTGCTATAAACATGGGTGCACATATATCACTGTGATATGATTCTTTTAATTCTTTTGGGAAGATACTCAGCAGAGGAATAGCTGGATTAAATGGAACCTCTAATTCTAGTTTTTTGAGGTATCTCCATACTGATTTTCACAGTGGTTGCACCAGTCTATACTCCCACCATCTGTGGAAAAGGGTTCCTTTTTCTCCATAACCCTACCAGCATTTGTTATTGGTTTATTTCTTGATAGAAGCCATTTCTGGAGTGAGGTGGAATCTCAGCATTGTTTTCATTTTCATCTCTCAAATGGCCAGTGATGTTGAACATTTTTTCATATTTTTTTTGCTATTTCTACTTCTTTGCCTGAGAAATGTCTGTTCATTTAAGATGCCCATTTTTGGATTGGGTCTTTAAATTTGGGAGGTCTGATTTTTAAAGTTCTTTATATATTCTAGATAGTAGGCCTTTGTCTGAGGAAAAGCTGGTAAAAATTTCTTCCCACATGTTGGGTTGTCTCTTCACTCTGTTGGTGGTTTCTCTTGCTTTTAATAAGATGAGATCCCAGTTGTTGATTCTTTGTGCTAGTTCACGTGCAACGGAGGTTTTGTTCATGAAATCTTTTCCTACACCAATGTCTTCAAGAATTCTATTTAACCTCTCTTCCAGGTGGTGTTTAGTGTTTCTGTGTTAGTATTTAGATCTTTAATTCATTTTAATTTTAGTTTAGTGCATGGTGAGAGATATAAGTCTAGTTTTAATCTTTGGCAGGTTGAAACCCAATTTTCCCAGCACCATTTATTTTTACTTGTTTGTTTGTTTTTTGGTACCAGGGATCAAACTTGGGTCCTTGCGCTTGCGAGGCAGGCAGCAGAACCACTGAGCTAAATCCCTGGCCCCCCAGCACCATTTATTAAAGAGACTATCTTTCCACCAGTGAGGGTGTTTGGCTCCTTTGTCAAAGATGAGGTGGCTGAGTGTGTCTGGAGTTGTTTCTGCATCTTCTAATCTGTTCCACTCATCCTCAGGTCTGTTTCTTTGCCAATACCATGCTGTAGCTTTGTAGTATAGTTTCAAGTTTGGGATTGTGATACCCCCTACCTTATCTTTGTTGCCTAGAATTGCTTTTGCTATTCTAGGTCTCTTCTTGTTCCAAATGAATTTTTGGATTGTTTTCTCAAGTTCTGTAAAGTATTAGGCTGTAATTTCAATTCAGATTGCATTGAATCTATATAGCAGTTTTGGAAGTATGGCTATTTTCACTATATTAGTTCTTCCTACCCAGGAGCAAGGGATATCTTTTCATTTTCTGATATCCTCTTCAATCTCTTTTTTTCAGAGATTTAGTTTTCAGAGTAGAGGTCTTTGATTTCTTCCATTAGGTTAATTCCTAGGTATTTCATTTTTTGGATCCTATTGTGAAGGGTATTGTCTCTCCAGTTCCTCTCTCAGTGAGCCTGTTGTTTGTGTACAGGAAGGCTATTGATTTTTGTGCACTGACCTTGTATCCAGCTACTCTACTGAATTTGGTTATTAAGTCTAAAAGACTTTTGGTGGAGTTCTTGGGGTCTTCTATATAAAGTATCATGTCAGCTGCAAATAATGACAATTTACCTTCTTCATTTCCTATCTTTATTCATTTTATTTCTTTCTCTTATCTAATTGCTGTGGCTAATGTTTCCAAAACTATATTGAACAGGAGTAGTGATAGTGGACATCCTTGTCTTGTTCCTGATTTTAGCATGAAGGATTTCACTTTTTGACCATTTAGTATGATATTGGCTGTTGGTTTTCCATAGACAGCTTTTATCAGGGTGAGGTAGAGATCATCTTTTCCAATTTTCTTTAGGGTTTTTATCATGAATGCATATTGGATTTTGTCAGACACTTTTTCTGCATCTATTGAGATGATCACGTGGTTTTTGTTCTTGGTTCTATTAAATGTAGTGTATTACGTTTACTGATTTGCATATGTTGAACCATCATTGCATCCCTGGGATGAATCTCACTTGATCAGGGTGTATGATCTTCTTGATGATCTTCTGCATTCCACTTGCCATTATCTTATTAAGGATTTTTGCATCTATGTTCATTAGGGAGATTGGCTTATAGTTTTTATTTGGTTGGGTCTTTGCTTTTGGAATCAAGATGATACTTGCTTCCAGGAATGAATTTGGGATTCATTCCCTTTCAATTTCATTAAAGAGTTTAAACAGTAGTGACAATAGTTCCTCTCTAAATGTCTTATAGAATTCAGCAGTGAAGCCATCAGGGCCCAGACTTTTCTTTGTTGGTAAGTTTTTAATACATTTTTAATTTCATTGATATTGGGTTGTTTAGAATTTTTAGGTCTTCTTTGTTCAACTTTGGTAATTCATACATATTAGGAATCTGTCCATTTCTTCTGTATTTTCCATCTTATTGGCATATAAGTTCTCAAAGTAGGTATTGATGATCCTCTGGATTTCTGCTGGGTTGGTTGTGATTTCACCCTTTTCATTCCTAATTGCATGGACTTTGACCTTTTCTTTCCTTTTCTGATAAGGTTGGCCAAGGGTTTGTTAATTTTGTTTATTCTTTCAAAGAACCAACTCTTTACTTCATTGATTTTTTTGAATCATTCTCTTAGTCTCCATTGCATTCATTTCTGCTCTGATCTTTACAATTTCCTCCCTTGTATGACCTTTGGGTTTGTCCTGCTCTTCTTTTTCTAGAAGCTTGAGGTTCAGCATTAGGTTGTTTATTTGAGCTCACTCTGTTTTCCTATTATTTCCTATTCACTGCTATGAATTTCCCTTGTAAGACTACTTTCATTCTGTCCCATAAATTCTGATATGTTGTATTGGCATTGTCATTTAATAGTAGAAACCATCTGATTTCTTCTTTAATTTCCTCTGTGACCCATTGGTTGTTCAGGAGTGTGTTGTTTAGTTTCCATGTGTTTATGAAATTCTTCTGGTTTCTTTTGCTATTGATCTCCAATTTCGTTGCACTATGATCTGATAATATACAGGGGATAACTTCATTTCCTTTGCATTTACTTAAACATGTTCTATGAGCAAGTATGTAGTCTATTTTGGAGAATGACCCATGTGAAGCTGAAAAGAATGTGTACTCGGATTTTGGGGGGTGGAATACTCTGTAAACATCTGTTAAGTCTATTTGTTCAAGAGTTTGGTTGCATTCTGTATTTTGTTGCTTATTTTATGTCTAGTTGATCTATTTGTGACAATGCGGTACTGAGGTCCTCCATAGTATTGTAGTGGTGCTTATTTGATTTTTCATGTCTATTAATATTTGTTTTATATAGTTGGGTGAACGAGTGTTTGGTGCATATATATTTATGATTGTCATCTCTTCATCTTGGATTGTTCCCTTTACAAGAATTTAGTGTCCTTCTTTGTCTCTCTTAATTAGTTTTTGTTTGAAATCCACTTTATCTGCAAATAGGATAGCTACTCCTGCTTTTTTTCAGGTTCCTGTCACATGGAATATTGTTTTCCACCCTTTAACTTTCAGTCTAAGAGCTTCTTTTTGAATGAAGTGTGTTTTTTGTATGCAGCATATTGTTTAATCTTGCTTCTTGACCCATTCTGCCAGTTCATTTCTTTTGATTGGTGAATGGAGATCATTAACCTTGATGGTTATAACTGATATGTATTGACTTATCCTTGTCATGACCTTTTCTTGTTGTAGTCTCCCCCTTTGCATTTAATTTCTTGTCTTGCCTGATGGATTCATTCTGCTGGGCTTCATGGGGCTGTAACCCTCATTATCTTTTCCTAGGATATTGCTTACAATTTTTTGGAGTGCTGGTTTGATATTCATGAAATTTCTCAGGTGTTCTTTGTCATGAGAGTATCTTATTTCTCCATCGATTTTGAAAGATAGTTTTGCAGGGTACATCAATCTGGGTTGGAGGTTGTTTTCTCTTAGAGCTTAAAATACTTCATTCCAGGCTCTTCTTGACTTGAGTGTTTGTGTTGAGAAATCTGCTGATTCTTACTGGCTTTCTTTTGTATGTGATTTGTTTATTTTCTCTAACTGCTTGTAGTATTTTGTTCTTCTGTTGGGTTTCTGGAATCTTGACTATTATATGCCTAGGTGTAGATTTTTTTTTATCATGGCTAGTTGGAGTCCTCTATGCCTTACTTATCTGTATATCGAATTCTTTCCCCCTGCTTGGAAAGTTTCCTACCATTACTTCTGTGAACAGACTTTAATGCTGTTTACACTATCTGCTGTTTCTTCATTGACTGTGATCAGTCTTATGTTATTCCTCTTTGCATCATCTAGCAGCTGCTGGATTGATTTCTCATGGTCCCTTGCTATTTTTAAGAAATTCTTTCTTTTCTTGGTCACTAACTGCAATTCTGTCTTTTATATCTGAAATTCTGTCCTCACATTGGCTCACTCTGCTGCACTAAACTTTCAATGGAGTTTTTAATCTCCTGGATATCTGCTTATATCTGTTTTATGGATTCTATTTGTTTCCTATGCTGGAATTCCATCATGTCCCTCAGCTTCTCTATTATTTTTATCTGTGTCTGCTCTAGAGTTATTAATCATATCTTTCAGTATGAACACAATCTTTGTTGTTATCTGAGAAATTATTTCTGACTTCATTTTTTCCAGATCCTCTTTCAGTGACAGTTCAGGGAATCCAGGTGGTTGAGTTTCAGATTGTTACATCTCGTTGCCCCTTGGGTTTGCCTTTGGTGATCTGGAAGTCTGGTTATGAGTTTTATTTAGGTGTCTTCTCATTCAAACCCAAGCAGTCTGCTGCACCTTTATTGAGGTGACTCTTTGCTCTCCCAGTGGGCTTCAATTCTCAGTAAGCCTCAGAGAGGCCTTCTCTCTGCTGCTCACCACTGTGCCATTCCTGGGTTCAGAATGTTGGCCTTTTGGATCCCCAAGCTGGGATCTGAGTTGCTGGTGTCTGGGCAAGCTTCTGGCTGGGGCCTGCACCCACTTACCATTCTTTTCCTACTTTTATAAAATGTAAAATCTCACTGCTGTGTTTCCTGTCCGATTCTTTCTTTAGGACAAGGAGCACAGAGAAAGAGGGTCTAGAAGGACAGCACCCCAAACCCCTGGTAACTTTTTCCCAGACCCTGGGTAGCAGTGTGGGTTTGCAAGCAAACAGATTACTGTGTTCTCTGCTGGATGTGGGGTATGTCTTGGCCCTGGCCCCTCTGACTCTTGCCCTTTCTCTCTGCTTCCTGGCTGCCTCAAGATGAGCAGATTTCCTCTCCTATTTCTTCTGCCATATTTCTGCCTTGGAGGCAGCTAACTATAGACTTGTAACTGGCACAGCAAAATAAAACTTTGAGTTATATTTTTTTTCATTGGAAACAAATGAGTTCTCCAAACTTGGCCAGGCCAAGGGTGTCAATAGCTAGCCACCTCCTGTTCTTCTCAGCCCAGATGAATGGTCAGAATGAAGTAGGATAGAATAAATACAGATAGGTAGAAAAGAGACCCCCTCCCAAAAATAAGAATTTTTAAAAGGTACTTTGAAGAAAAACTGCAGCTTCAGGACACAAGGTACCCAAACCCAGTTTAAACATTTTTTCTATTTTCACAAGGCACAATAAGCCTGAGAAATTCCCTTTTTACGTTCAAATAGGTTCAACCATTCCCTTCCCCATTTTATTTTTGCAAATATCTTTTTTTTAACCTGTGAATAGACCACCTCTTTTTACCTGGACAATAGGTTTTCCCCTATGAATGGACCATTATCTTTCTGTGAGTGAGTCATTCTTTCCTATTCCTCAAGCCAAGACCAAGATTATAGATTGACAAGTTCCACATATTTCCACCATCAAACCACGTAAATATTCCCAGTTCCAAACTATATTTCCCACCCCTGTCCTCTTTCTCTCTTTCCCACACACATTATATTTCTTGGAATAACTATTTTTTACATTTCTGTCTAAAGAATCTCTTTATGCCTCTTACCAACAACTGAAAATTGATGGCAGAGATGGCAGTCATGAACCTGCAGATTAATGCTGTGTGTTTGGGAACCTCCTGGTGTTACCAAGTTTGTATGCTGGAGTCTCTGTCTAGAGGTGATTTCTGGGTTCTTTCTGTCTGAACAAAGAATTGCTCATGTGCAAAGGGTAGTGAGGTTTTACATTTATTAAAGGTATGAAAAGAAAAAAGCAGGCTCTTCAGAGCGAGTTCGGGCTAACTCACAGTAGGGAGAAAAGCACACTGTCCAGGTTGATGAGCGGGGACCATGGTAGAAGAGAGAACACAGTGGCTAAGAGCTCAATGGTGGCCATCTTTTGTATCTCACTATCCTCAGGCTGATGTCAGGTCTACACCATCCTATCAAAACCTGCTGGAGTTCTCGTGAGAAGAATTGAAGACAGGACTCTCTGATTGGTTCCCAGTGCAGGGCTTTGAGAACTGTTCCACACATGTGCCTTGGAACTCTGTGATCAACAGGTCACCCACTTCGCCAGCCCGTTTGCCATACCTTAATCTCCTGCCACACTAGGGCCCTGTCTGGTGACAATGTTACCAGCCACTTAGACTCATATGCTCAGATTTGTTTCATTTCTGGTGACCAAATAAATGGAGCCCATTTATTTAAAGCTGCCCTGGCTCTAAGGAGGTGGAGGGGCCTATTAACCTCAAATCACCATCTCCCCTTCTACAGGTGGGCAAGGGTCCTTTCTAGTAAGGAAAAGAGGAGTGGAGGAGCACAGAGAGACAGCACAGATCTCCACATTTGATTTATCACTTCCAGCCATCTTTAGCTCATTGTCCCCATTCTTGTGGAAAGGAAATTGTACTCCAGGCCTCCTGGTGTTAGCATCTACACATTCTGTCACTTCTTTTGGGCTGAGGAGAGGAGGGGATGTTGGTTATGTGCTCAGCAGGAGGAAATTTGGAGAAATTGCTTATCTCTAAAGAAAAAAATCTAACTTTTGAATTTCCATTTTGCAGTGTGGGTTACAATAAAAACATGCCAATAAATAAATAGCCAGGAAGGAGAAGAAATCCTGAAGTTTTCTCTTGTCTCCCTGTATTCCCTTTACTTTCTGTTTCTTACTATGAAAGGCCCTTGCACACTTGCCCATCAAGTGACAGTGACTTGTGGTGACACAAGGCCCTTCATCTTCTTGGAGCTGGATTTGAGTAAATCTTTTTTCTGTCCACCAAGCATGGCCTCCCATGGTTCCTTGGGAGCAGTGAGAAACATGCCTGAGAATAAAAACTTGAGTGTCCATAACAAACTGCAACTGTGACACACAAAAAAATCTTCTCCTTTAAGTTGTGTATTTATCAGATATTTTGTCCAAGCAGCAGAAAGTCAACCAATAGTGACCATGCTCTCTCTCTCTCTTTCTTTGCCTCCCTTCCTTCCTCTTCTCCTCCTTCATTTCCTCTTCCTTCCTTTTTTTGTGATACTGGTGATTGAATCCAGTGCTTCACATTGAGCTACATTCCCAACCACTGTTTATTTTTTATTTTGTTTTTGATGGGGGTTTTTTGGTACCAGGGATCGAACTCGGGTCCTTGTGCTTGCACAGCAGGCAGTGAAACCACTGAGCTAAATCCCCGGCCCTGTTTATTTTTTATTTTGAAGCAGGGTTCTGCTAGGTCACTAAGTTACCCAGGCTGGATTTTAACTTGCCTGCCTCAGCCTTCCAGGCTGCTAAATTACACATGTGCACCACCATGCCCAACCTTCAGAGGACCTCTTCTCCACAACTACCCTGCCATCCAGGAGGAGTCCCTTCTAGAGTTATCCCTAACTCTGAGTTTACAGTTTGCAATGAGAGTGAGTTTCTCCCATGGCTGAGCTGCTGATCCATTGTATAGCCCTAGAGCTACCAGTCCCCTGTATGCTTATCTTGTTCTTGCAGAGTCACCCCTCCCACTTCACTGCACCAAAGTATCCTGAGTCAGTGTTGTAGACTAACTCATACTTTCTTGATTCCTGGAGCTCTTTCTGTCCTTGGAAAGAGTTAAGAGTTAAGAGTTTTTCTAACTCTTAACTCTTCTTCCAAGTTTCTTTTTTGAATGCCATGAAACTTGGCAAGACAGAAAATGGATTATTATTCTAACAAGTTGGAGTAGTTCTAGCTGCTTTACCTGAGTTTAAGAAAAATAATTGTAATCCTCATGTTTTTGTTTCCATTCTTTGGCTGTCATTCACCTCCACACCTGCCTCTCCTGGTGCTCACTGATGTGTCCCAGAGAATCCTGCTGCCCCTGCCATGAGAAACAGGAGGGAGGGAGATTTTACCCAGGACAAAGGACCCCAGTGTCACACATAAATACTGTGGTTTATCTTCTGCTTCCCAAATCCTGGTTGACAAAGTTTGTGAGGAGTTAAAAACATTTTTGATGATATAATGATACAAAGTGTTATGGTCTGTATTTCATGAACTCTTAGATGGGGCTTTGGGGAGGTGATTGGATCTGGGGGGCATGATACTCATCAATGGATTAGTGCACTGATGAGTTTACAGCTGACTAGTGGAAGAAGTGGGTACTGGTATGTGGCCTGGAAGGGTTTATCTCTTCCCTAGTCCTCCCTTCACTCTCTCTCCCTGTCTCTGTGCTTTCCTGCCAAGCGATGAGCCACCTCTCCTCTGCTATTCCCCTCTGTCATGCTGTCCTGCCTTGGAGCCACCTGACTATGGACTGAAACTTCTACAAACTGTGAGCCAAAAAAACCCTTTTCCTCCTTAACCTGCAGGAGTTGAATATTGTCTCAGTGATGAAGAAAGTAACTGAGACATGGAGAAATCTTTATTCACCAAAATGCTAAAAAGGCTGAGGGAGGCAGCCTAGCCTGTGGAGGACAGGTAGAAAGGCAGTGGAATAGAGAGGCTGTTATCCCTCATGTGGCTGTGCATGGTGGGAAGGGTCACTGGGAGGAAAAGTAGGCTGCTAAAGAAGACAATGAGAGGAGTGCTGACACCAAGCAACTGGGAATTCAGCTCAGTGGTAGAGCACTTGCCTCACATGCAGAAATTTACAATGTTTAACTCCCCAGCCCCCTCACACACACACACGGAAGAAGCTATGTATTTTTTGTGTTTTGGGACTTTTTTGAGGCCTGAGTTTGTACTCAGACCCTTGCACATGTTAAGCACCCACCCTACCACTGAGCTACCTTCTTAGCCCATGGTGAAATTATTTAGTGGCTCATTTTAATCAAATGTAAACAGAGTGACCATAGAGGAGGTGAGCTGCTCCCAGTGCCCAGGAGGAGGCTTCCAGGTCACTGTACCACCCCTAACCCCAACCCAGCACAGAGGAGGTGAGCCATGCAGGCGCCAGCAACACCCACCCCACCCCCTGCTTTGAAATGAGAAGACATGTAAACAAGACTCAAAACCAGACTTCCAGATCACGTAAAGCAACCCCAAAGGGAAAGGAGATGTAACGATCTGATATTCAACAACCTGGACTCCCTGAACTGGCAACAAAAGAGGATCTGGAAAAAATGAAATCAGAAATAATTTCTTAGGGGCCGGGGATTTAGCTCAGTGGTTCCACCGCCTGCCCTCCAAGTGCAAGGCCCAGAGTTCAACCCCGATACCAAAAAAAAAAAAAAAAA
>NW_004624885.1:886064-961671 GCF_000247695.1 Heterocephalus glaber
ATGGAAACAAAGTCTTTGCAAATAGGGAAGGGTGGAGGGGGTGAAGGGAGGGCAGGGGAAGGGGAAAAAATGAGAACCAAGATGCTCATGTAAAGGTACAGGATCCCAATGATGGATTTAACTGTATTTTATACCTAAAATGTACCAATAAACTTAATGGGGAGAAAATGTAAACAGGGCATACCTAAAACATCAGGGAGGATTTAGTAATGCACAAGTTTGAGATGGGATTATGAAGGCATAGGGTTCAAAAATTAACAAAGATAGAGGATGGCTTTAGATCATCCTTGACTATAACACAAAGTTCCAACCAAGTTTGGTCAATGTAGTCTGAACAACATAAAAATGAACGTTTCTGAGTGATGGACCAAGTGTCTTCTGCAGCCTTGGGGCTGCTCAGAGACAAGATGGAGCCCCATTAATCAGAGCTATGAGGAGCCTCTGTGTGGCTTGGAAGCACATAAGGTTCAGGTGCCATGCACTTGGGATACCCTGAGTGAGTCAGCTCTTCAGCAGGGACCGAGCCCACGTTCCTCTTCTGGCTCCTGCTCCTCGCCCACCAAGAAAGCCTGGACAGAGCCCTCAGTGTGAGCCATGTACGGACACCATATCCACAGCTTCCCGAACACCCTCTACAGCCACGCCTGCCTGGCTTTTCTGTCTAGTTTTGCTTTGTGTTAGGTCTGATCTTATTTGTTACTCAAACATTCTTATCTTTGATTGGACTTAGACTTGGAAGTAGAAGCTCTCAGAGAGGACAGCCCATGTCGCTTGACCTTTCCTTCCTTGCATTTTTCTTTGCCTTCCTTCTTCCTCTTGGCCAAAAGTTAAGCATGTTCGGCACTTTCTTCCTTATTTTTCCCAGTACGTTGTTTCTTCAGGGTAACACGGTGGCATTGGTGTTGCAGGACATGTGGAGTAACGAGATGCTGAGTCTTGGGAGCTTTGTCCTGGGTTTCTTACTTGCCTTCTTTAAGGGCTGTTGGATATCATGGTGGCAGACATCATCCTAGGACAGATTAAAAAGCTTGTGAATTCTGCTGGCTCTTTTGCATCTCAGGCACTGAGGCGCAGTACTATCAGTAAGTCCAAGAATACCCTTCTCTCCTTTTAAAAAATAATAACCCAGGGCCAGGGATTTAGCTCAGTGGTTCCGCTGCCTGGCTCGAAAGCAGAAGGACCTGAGTTCGATCCCTGGTACCAAAAAAATTTAAAAAATAATAATAACCCAGTTGAAAACGCTCACATTGGCATCCACAATGCAACCTCAAGATGTGCTTGCCTTTGCTCTTTCCAGTTCTCCTTGGTCCACAACTGGACCGCCTCTTACTCGGCAGGTGCACTTGGCTGTGGGTCCAGATGCCCAGTCCATGGGGAACCCAGGCATCCTACCACTGATTCGCACCCTTAACCCTTCCAGTCATCATCAGCAGCTGCTGTGGCCATATACTTCTTGTGGACAGTAGGAAGTTTGTGTTTATCCACTTCACGGAGTTTTTGTCAACCCATGGCTTTATCTTGAGTCAGCTGATTGCTTATGAGATCCCATGAAAAAGAGGGCTTTTCCTAGTTTTGCTTTACTCTGTTCAGATGAAAACAGGGCTCTTTCTCAGACTATGTCATAGAGTCTGCATCAGTTCCATCACCTTCGTACAAAACCTAGTTGTGAACATTCCTTGTGAGTTGGGTCCTGTCCTTGAGGCTGTTGGTGTAGGTAGGTAGGGAATGGATAGGAAAGAAAAAAGTCTTCCTCAGACCGAGCCCCATGTTGTCTGAGCCAACAAGATAACTTGTAAAAAGATGCTCAAATTCACTAGTCATTGGGGGGGAAAGTGAAATGAGAAGATACCATTCTTCCTATGTCAAACTGACACACAGGTCGATAATGGTAGTTTTGTCAAGGTTGTGGCAAAAGGGAAGATCTTGTAGACTATGGGTAGCAATGTGAGCATGTAGAGTCACTTTGATGTACATTTTAACAGTATATTAACCCTGTAAATGTCACCGGGCTGGGTCCAAGGGCTCCCCAAGGCTGAAATAAAGAATCTATCCCACCCACCCTTTTAAAATAAGTTTGCAGGTTCACAGACTCCCATCACAGCCACAGAATTTTCAGGATGCATCAGAAAGAGGCATGAGTAAGGCTTGCTAGGTAGAGGTCATAGGATTCGCTCAGGAACGGCATGCGGCGCTCAGGAACGGCATGCGGCGCTCAGGCAGTGAGAGGCTTCACAGGCTGCAGGGGTGCATTTAAGGAGCTGTCTTCAAGGTGGGTGATCTGCGATGTGTGTGTTCACTGTTCGTCAGATTACAGTGTGTGGAAGGGGAAAAGGCTTAAGTAATTTTTGTGTCTTGAAGCTACAGTTTTTGTTCAATTTACATTTTAAAATCTCAAATTCCTTGTCTCTTTTCTAGTGAGTTTTAATTCCTTCTATCCTGTCTCAGCAAATATACCACGCATTTTGGACTGGAAATTCTACTACCAGGGATAGATCAAGCAAAGCAAAGCCATATGCATGTACAAAGAGACATGCTTAAGAGTACCAAGGCCCACACTGCTAGTTGCCTACTTAGCAATTTTGTACCTGACTAAAAAGCCAATAAAATGTAAGAGAAATCAGAGGAGACTTGAGGGAAAACTCTCGCCTTTCATTCCTTTCACTCTGTTCTCTTTCCTGGTGTATGGGACTTGCTCATGACAGCTAGAGCACCAGAAACCACATGAAAACAGAAGCCCGGAACAGAAAAATATATGGAGTCCAGGACCCTGACGCTTCATGGACTTACATTTCCTGCCCTTTACTGCTTTCCCACAGTGTGTTTTTTAGACACAAGAGAAAAATTAGCTCATAGTTTGTCTAGGTCATTATGACCTAGTTCCCCTTACAACTCAGAGCCCAGTGTGTTTCTGACAGACACAGGTGTTTGCCGTAACATTGCTTTAAAGCAGCACTGTGTGCCAACAGTCTAACTGTCCAGGGCTTCCTTGGTCTCAAGCTTTTTTTGAAATCCAGTTCTGGTCTCAGCCCATGAGAATCCTGGCAATGATCTCTTTTTCTTGAAGAATCTTGAGCTTGTCCACACTTTCACACAGTCCTCTCAAACAGGGAGAGAGCCAAGTTTATAATGCAAATATTTTTAAACTTCTGTGAAAGAAGACATAAACAAAAATTAATAATTATAAGCTATATAAATGTTAGGGAAAACACGAAGGTAGGTGAGCACCATTGTAGAGAGCAGGGTTAATGGGGCTAAAACCTGAGCAGGACCCTTTGGCACTAGACCAGAAGGCTACCATCTCTTCCAGGCTACAGGGTTTTCTAGAGAGAAGCTGTCTCAAGTTGGGGTTTCTTTGTAATGTTTGACCACTGAGCTGTTGTGCCTACATGTGCTTATCTGCTAGGGCTCATTGTTTTAACAAACTCCCACAAATCTTTGTCATCCAGTGGAGGAGGCCTGTGTCTCCTTCAGTTTTACTCTTAACAAAGGCCATGCACCTTGAGGCTTAAACTAGTTATGACCTAGCTAAGATAGCAGTGGTCTAATTCCTTCAGTAAACTCCTCAACTACATCAACAAAGCCCAGGAAGTGGTAGAGAGACAAACTTGTTCGACTTTCAACTAACAGTAGAAAATAGGAAACACTTATCTGATAGCACTGAAATTTAGAAGAAAAAATAGATTCCATGAGATTTCCTGCACACTTTGAATATTTGGTGGATTTCTTGTGCTGTTTGTTTAATTGTGCTGCTTTGCCTCATAATATGCTGATGGAGGGAAGGCTTTTACCAGGTGTGGGAAAAGGGACAGCTCTGCTTTTATCTTGTTGATGTGCACTCTAGCTATTGTTTGAAGTCTTAGTATCAGAAGGGAATCTTTTTATCAACTCAGTCACTGTGTATCGGTTCCCTAGTGAATGTGCTCATGACAACTAGAGCACTAGCAGCCATGTGAGAACAGAAGCCAGGAACAGAAAAGTGTATGGAGTTTGGGGCCCAGATGCTTCGCGGAGTTACCTTTCCTGCTCTGCACTGCTTTCCATCAGTGTGTTTTCTGGACACAAGAGAAAAACAAGCCCATAATTTGTTCAGGTCACCATGACTGAGTCCCACTCACTGAAAGTGCATTACTCCCAAGAGTGTTTCTGACAGACACCGGTGTTTGCCATAACATTGCTTTAAAGCAGCAGTGTGTGCCAACGGTCTCACTGTACAGGGCTTCCTTGGTCTCAAGCTTTTTTGAAATCCAGTTCTGGTCTCAGCCCATGAGAATCCTGGTAAACATCTTCGTTTTTCCTTGAAGAATCTTGAGCTTGTCCACACTTTTGCAAAATCCTCTAAAATGGGGGGAGAGCCAAGTTTGCAGTGCAAATATTTTTAAACTTCTATGAAAGAAGACATAAAGTAAAGACAAATTAACAATTCTAAACTGTATATAAATGTTAGGAAAAACAAGAAGGTAAGAGAGCATCACTGTAGATGACAGGGTTTAATGGGGCTAAAACTTGAGCGGGACCCTTCAGCACAGGCCTTGCAGGCTACAGGGCTTTCCAGAGATGGTGCTCTCTTGCATTGGGGTTGGAGAGACAGCAAGGGCCTGAAAACAACCTTGGAGTGAGCACCGCACTCCCACCTTTGTTTAGGAGCCTTCTGCGCTTCTCCTGGGTTTCACATTCACTGATCGGCCACACCAGGGTGTCAGGGAGAGGCTCCTATGTATCAGGAAGGGCTGCTTTCTTACTGCAAACAAAAATACAAGTGGGCATTTTCCTACTTTCTTCTTATACCATAATCATCTCGCATAACTCTGGAGTGTTTCCTACTTTTCTACTTCATATAGAAAAGTAACCTTTAAAAAACTGCCCGTTAAAATGCAGGGGAACAGAGGTAGAAGAAGTCACAAGAATGTTTGCAGTGGTTAGGTCTGTGAGGTACAAGAGCAAGGGATTTTACTCATCTTAGAACTGGCTGTGTCTCCCAAATTATGTCCACCCAGCATAGACCACTGCTGGCATCAGAGAACATGCTTGCTTTTAAAGGAGAGGCTCTGGTGGTAGAGGCTCTGATGAGGGACGAGGGACAGGAAGCGGTGTGGACGGGCCGGGAGCCACTGTCTGCTCTCGGCTGACTCAAAGGCAGCCAGGGGCCCCTGGGGTGGCGGGTGCTGGCCCGCTCCCACTTCCTCATGGTCCAAACAGGCTCCCCTCTTGGTGAGCGAGGGAACAGCTTGGGCAGCTCCAGGGTGGGCAAGCAGCTGGGGTTTCCGGGGGCAGAGCGTCCGGAGCCCTCAAGCATCTCTGAGGCCTGAGGGGAGGAGAAGGAGGCTGGGCCTTTCTGGGATGCTGCAGCACCGGCCCCTGCGCGGCAAACGCCCACTTCGAGATGATCGGCTTTGCTCCGCGGTCTCTGGGTCCTCACAGCAGTTCTGGGTCTCTGCCAAAAACGATCCTCACCATCTCACCCTTGTTTCTGGCCCCATCCAATCCCCCAGCCTGCTTACTTCCTGTCCTCCAGGCTGAGGTCAGGCGGGAGCCCTGGCCTGCTCTGCGGAGACCTCCGTGTGGTTACAGCTGCTCCCAAGCCTCTGTGAGGGGGGGGGGGGGGGGGTGCTGTTTCTGTGACTCGGGTTCTGGCTTCTGTCCTGTTGGCTGAAGAGGGCCTGAGTTCTGCAGTCAGACCCTCTGGGCTCAACTCCGGTTCTGCCACACGTTGCCGGGAAATGTGGAGCTCATGCCCTGGGACAAGTGGACAGAGCTCTGAGACTGTTCCTCTGCTGTGAAACGGGCCTTTGAGATAGAACAGGGCCTTTCAGACCAGGACAGGGGGTCAGACACCGAGTCGGAGCCTGGTTCCTCCAAGGCCGCGTCCCCAGTGCACACCCCTCCCTCTGCCGTCACCAGGGCTTGGAGGCCCAGAAAGGTTGCCGCAGAGGAACAGGGCAGCTGCTCCCCCGAGCCTGGAGTAGAGGAGGGAATCAGAATAGTACCTGACTCAAGATGCTGTTAGGGAGATGAAATGATGTAGTGCACCGTATGGCATTATAATTTTCTATCTGGATGTGAAATTACAAATAGATAAAAATTTAATTTCCTGTTTCATAATTGACAGGTTTATCATGGTCCAACAGTTTAAAGAGACAAGGTTTTCCTCTGGAGCCTGAGGCAGTGAGGCCGCACAGAGCTGTGTCCTTCCCTGTGCTCCTCCCTCGCTCTCTCTCCTGCACAGGATGAGCATTGTAGGCACTTAAAAAGTCAGTTGCATGGGGCTGGGGATTTAGCTCAGTAGCTTCGCCACCTGCTGCACAAGCTCAAGGACCTGAGTTTGACCCCCGTTACCCCTCCCAAAAAAAAGTCAGTTGCCCCTTCCAGATTAAGAAGAATACTGCCACAATTGTTGAGAAATGAACAGAAGACAGGAACAGAGGGAACATTAAATAAAAGTAGATAACCATGCGAAATCGTTATCCTCACAGCCAACCAAACACACAAATTATGGAAATGGCATAGCATAGTTTGCCTATCAAATGAACAGTGCTCTTTAAAATGAGACTGCTGCATACAGCAATGGAGCCGCGCAGCTGGCATCCTCATGTGTTCTGGGCAGTGTTTAAATGAGTAAAATCTTCATAGTCCCCTTGACTATGGGGACTTGATGTTTTGAATGTCAGAAACATTCAAACACTTAACAAGCTTACACCATTTCTTTTTTTGGTGGTAACTGCACTTCTAGGACTTAACCCCACAAAGAAAACCCCGTCATGTAGAAGCATATGCACAGAGATATTAATATTTATCTAGTTACAGTGAAAACCTCGAACCCAAGAAGAGGGTGAATTAGCTGTGGTTGTTACAACACTGAGGTGGTGACGATGTGCTGGAAGTCAGCTACACTGGCTGGGTGTCTGAGGAGTTTTCTTGAGCTGAGAAGATGGGAGGAACTTGCTTAGAAGGAAAGACAGGAACAGCACATGCTGAGCACCTGGCATATGGAAGATCTACATCCGGAATGTTGCTTTCATGACCTCCTTTTAACCCCCTACACTATATGTGACCTGTAAAGGACAATGCCACAGGAGGGACAAGACAACTAAAGAGCCTCCACGAAGCCCCAGGGACAGGGACAGGGCTGGGAATCTGGATGTATCCATAAGCCTTCTTAGGGGAATGCTTTACTCTCGTTTAACATTTCAGGAATGCTTAGCTTAGAGAGGCCAATTCGCTTGTCTGAGGTGATAGAATTAACAAGTATCACACGAGGAGTCCAACTCTCCCAGACTCTGCGATGTCCTCCCAGTACTGAACCTTCTCTCCCACGCTCCACTCACAGAGCCCTGACCCTCTTGTGCTCAGGGAGGAGGGAGAATGAGGGAGGGAGCACGAAAAGGAGCCTTCCCCAATGCCCTCTACCCTTGCAATGAAGTGACATAAATCTGGCCCCTCCTTCCCATTGCTACTCTAGAAAAACAACTTACCTACCTTTCTGACAGGGAAATAGCTGTTCTCCTACTAGCTTCCCTGTGTGTGCCTCCCCTTCCCCTTTCTTTACTCAACAAATGCTGTCACTTTCCCATTTGGGTTGTGGGATCTCCGGGGTCAGTGTTCAGCTCCCAATGAGATCAGTTCCCAGTTTGTCTTAGATGCTAGTTGCATCTAGGCTGGCTCCCCTGCACTTCCAGAGCACTGCCACCCTTCTGCCATCAGAGCACTTGTCACCATTCTCAGAGAACTGTGTAGGTGGTTGAGCCCAGGCACACAAGGTTGCCCAACAACCACGAAGGGCAGAAGTCACTCAGAGCAGGAGACACAGCCCTCTCAGCCACCCAGGCACCAGGATTCCTGAATTCTGAGCAGCTGTAGATCAGCTACAACCAGGCTGCAAGGAGACCTCCACAGCAGAGAGGAGAGAGGTGACCGGGTCCAGGTTCCTAGCCACGGGTGTACAATACTTTCCACCTTAGACACTGGCACAACAAAAGCCCTTTCTTATAACTGCATCTTGAATTCAAGGACCCTCAGGCAGTGTTGAGTTTGTGATGAAAGGATGAATTCTTTTGCATTTTTAAGTGAAACTGGCAGAACTAGTGAGCTTGTCCTTTATTTAAAAAGTTAAAACTTTAAAGCATATGAGACTGTATTGTGTTTAATCTTCTTTATTATACACTGGGATTGCAAGCCAGGGCCCTCTGTATGAACCACACATTCTGCTATTGAGCTACACCCACACCCGTAATCTGAATTTTTTTAAAATTTGCAAGGAAAATTTCCATGGATGTATAATTGCCTGTAAATTCTGGCCAGGGTCCAAGAAGTGTTGGTATGCAAGATGGAAGGAGCGTATTGTTGCATTTCACTGTTCTTTCAGTTTTTCATGGATTTGGTTCTTTTCCTATACATTTTATAGCTTCCAAAACTGTAGTTGGAAAAGAATCGGAAATCAAGAACGCTGGATCCTGTAGGGACTGTGACACAAACTTCTCTTTAGTGATTTCTCTCAATCTCAATTTTCAAAAGTTGTTTGTATTAGTACTTTTTTGCAGGACATAGGGATTACATTCATTGTGGGGAGTTGCCACATGTACGTAACACATCTTGATTCTTTTTCCTTCCCCTTCTCTTCTACTTCATGCTCCCTCTGTACATCCTTTTCCCATTTGCAAAAGATCTGTCTCCCTGACTTCTATTATCCATTCTTTATTTTGCTCTTTAAATTGCTTATACTTTGGGTTTCTCATATAAGAGAAACTACGCAATATTTAGGCATGTGTGTCCAATCTATTTCCTTTAAAATGGTCTCAAGGTGCACACATTTTCCTACAAATGGCTCAAACTTAATTTTTCTTAATAGTACAGTAGTACTCCATGTGTATTAATACCACATTTTCGTTATCCAGTCATCTGTTTATGAACATATTGGCCTCTTCCAAGATTTAGCTATTATAAATTGTGCCACTATACACACAAGTATGCATGTAGCACTGTAATATGCTGTCTTTCACAATTTCAGGAAGGCATCTAGACTGGGAAGATCTGGTTTGAATAGAATTTCTATTTTTAGTTTTATGAGAAATTTCTTTACTAATTTCAGTAATGGTTTTACTTCTTCACATTCCCACCAACAACATAGAAGTGTTTCTCGTTTTGCGTCAGCATTTATTATTTCATTTCCTGATGATAGCCATTCTTTCTGGAGTAAGATGGAATTGGGGTGTTTTCATTTGGATTTCTCTGGTGGCCAGAGATGTTGAGCAATAAATACATTTATTGGCCATCTGTACTTTTTCTGAGACTTATCTGTTCATTTCAGTTGACCATTTCTATTAGGTCTTTTATTTTGAGCAGGGAATCTAATCTTTTTGGGTTCTTTGTGTATTTTAGATACTAGTCTTACATGCAAAGAGTAGCTGGCAGTGTTTTTCCCACTCTGTAGGTTGTCTCTTTACTCTGTTGGTTGTTTCCTTTGCTGTGCAGAAGATTTTTAATTTGATATGGTCCTATTTGTTGATTTTTGATGTTATTTCTTGGAGCTCTGTTAAAGTCTTTACCTACCCCTATGTCTTCCAGAGTTTCCTATTTTTTCCAGCTGGTTGTTTTTGCTTTACTCTTGAGGTCTTTAATCCATTTTGATTTTGTTTTAGTTCATGGTGGAAAATATGGGTTTGGATTCAGTGTTCTGCACATGTGTAAACAGTGTCCCCTGCATTACTTGTTAAAGAGGCTCTCATTCCCCTAGTGTACGCCTTCTGCCCCTTTGTCTAAGATCAGATGACAGGATGTGGCTGGGGTTGTTGCTGTGTCCTCTATGTTGTCCATTGATTCACATCTATTTTTGTGCCAGTACCATCCTGTTCTTTCTTTACTTTTTTTTATCACTTTAGTGATTAAAATGACATGGTGATATAACTGGTGTGGTGATGCCTCTGGCTTTGCTCTTGTCCAGGACTGCTTTTGCTGTTCTAGGTCTTTTTTGATTCAATATAAATTTTAGGATTTTTTTCTGCTTCTGTGAGGAATACTGTTGGTATTTTGATTGGGACTGCATGAAATCTATTTATCAGTTTTGGAAGTATGGCCATTAGACAATATTGGTTCTTCCTATCCAGGAACAAGGGACATCTTTCCATTTTCTGGAGTGCTCTTTCATCTCCTTTTTCAAAGTACTGTACTTTTTCATTGTAGAGTGTTTTCACTTCCTTGGTTTGTTTAATTCCTAAGTATTTAGTTTTTATTGATGCTATTGAGAATGGTATTCTTTTTCTAATTTTTTTCTTAGTGAGTTCATTATTGATGTACAAGAATGCAATTTTTTTTTTTGGTACCAGGGATCGAACTCAGGTCCTTGTGCTTGCAATTGATTTTTGTGTGTTGGTTTTATATCCTGCTACATAGCTAAATTTGATTTTCAATTCTAAGAGTCTTTTGGTGAAATGTTTTTGGTTTTCTACGTAAAAAATCATGCCATCTGTGAATATTGACAGTTTGACTTTTTCCTTTCCTATACTTACTCCTTTTATTTCTTTCTCTTGTCTGATTGCTGTGCTTAAAATTTCAAGTAGTGGACTGAACAGCCGTGGTGATAGTGGACATCCTTGTCTTGTTCCTAATTTTAGAGGGAGAGTTTTCAGTTTTTCCCTATCTAATATGATGTTGATGGTAGGATTGTCATAATTGGCATTTATCAGATTGCGATAAGGTCCTTCTATACCTATTTCCTCAGGGTTTTATTATCATGGATGGGTATTGGATTTTGTCAAAGACTTTTTTTTCCTGCAGCTATTGAAATTATAATATAGTTTTTGTCCTTGTTTCTGTTTATGTGATATATTACATTTATTGATTTGCATATGTTAAACTATTCTTGCATCCCTGGGATGAGCCTACTTGGAATTTATCCATTACTTCTGGATTCTTTAATTTAATAAAATATAAGATTTCAGAATAGTTTCTATTCCTTCCTTAATTTCTTCAAGAGTATATTAATCTCCATGTATTTGTATAGCCAGTCCATTATTTTGCTCTTTGTTTCTAGTTTTATCTTGTTAGTATGTAGGATGTTATTTCAATTACTTCATATTTATTTAAGCAAGATTCATGTTCTTTTTTAAAAAGTATTTATTTTTTATTAGTACACATTTGCAATACATAACGATTACATTTCCTGTGGGGAGTTGGTACATATACATAATACATCTTAATTTTTTCATCCCCTTCCCATTTTAGAAAGATCTCCTTACTTCCTAATATCTATTGTTTACTTTTTCTTTATTTATATTTTGGATTTCTCATATAAGAGAAACTATGCAATATTTAAGCTTGTGTGTCTGCTTTATTTTACTTAATATTATGATCTCAAAATGCATCCATTTTCCTACAAATGACTCAAGTTTATCTTTATTTATGGTAGTGTAGTACTGCGGTGTGTGTAAATACCACATTATTTTTTTTATTCATTCATCTGTTGATGGGCATATAGACCACTTCTAAGAGTTAGTTATTATGAATTGTGGTGCTATAAACATGAGTTTGCATGTATCACTGCACTATGATGTCTTTAACTCTTTCAGGAAGATACTCAGAAATGGAATAGCTGGGTCAAATGGAATAGATGGGGCAAATGGAATTTCTAGTTTTAGTTTTTTGAGGAATCTTCATACTCATTTTTATTGTAGCTGTAATAGCTTACATTCCCACCAATAATGTACAAGGGTTTCTTTTTCCCTGCATCTTCTGCAGCATTAGTTATCATTGATTTCTTGATGATAGCCATTCTTTCGGGACCAAGATGGAATCTGAGTGTTGTTTTAATTTGCATTTCTCTAATGGCCACTTATGCTAAACATTTTTTTCATGCTTTTTGGGGGGAGGGCTCCTTACACTTCTTCTGAGAAATGTCAATGCATTTCATCTGCCCATATTTTTTTTTTTTGTACCGGGGATCGAAATCGGGACCTTGGGCTTGCAGAGGCAGTAGAACCACTGAGCTAAATTCCTGGTCCCTTTTGCCCATATTTTGATTGGGTCCTTTATTTGGGGGAGGTCTAATTTTTTTAAATTCTTCATATATTCTAGATATTAATTCTCGGTCTGAGGTATAGCCAGCAATTTTTCCCTATTCTGTGGATTGTCTCGTTCATTGCGCCACTGTCTGATAATATGCATGATACAATTTCAATCTTTTTGCATTTACTCAAGCATGCTTTATTGGCTAGTATGTGGTCTACTTTGGAAAAAGTTCTGTGTGTTGCGAAAAAGAATGTATCTTCTGTTGTTGGGTTAAACACCCTGTAGATATATATTAACTCTATTTATTCAAAGGTTTTGTTCAAGTCTGATATTTCTTTGTTGATTTGTTTGTCTACTTGATTTATGATAGTGGGGTATTGAGATTCCCTATTATAATTTTGTTTATGTTTATCTGATCTTTTATGTCCAGTAGTATTTGTTTCATGAAGTTAGATGAGCCATTATTTGGCACATATATGTTAACAATTCTTATCTTTTCCTGTTGAATTGTTCTCTTAAATAATATGTTGTGATCTTTTCACCTCTTCAGATCAGTTTTGGCTTGAAGTCCACTTGGTTGGAAAATAGAGTAAATATTCATGCTATTGGGGGGTCCCTGTCATGTGGAATATCATTTTCCATCCTTTGAGTTTTAGTCTTTACATTTCTTTTGGGTTAAATGTGTTTCTTGTATACAGCATACTGTTGGGTTTTGTTTTTTGATCTAGTTTGCTGATCTGTGTCTTTGACTGGGGAATTGAGACCATTCATATTGAGAGTTGTTACTGATAGGTATTCCTGTCATTGCCAAATTTTCCTTTTGCTGATTCCCTTTCTTTTGCTTCTAATTAACTGCTCGCCCTACATGGAGTATTCATTCTATTAGGCCTTTTGTCATTGTTACCTTCATTGTGTCTTTCTAGTACATTCTTGAAAGTTTTTTGGAGTGCTGTCTTTGTGGTCATGAATTTCTTTAGCTGCTCTTTATCAGGGAAATCTCTTATTTCTCCATCAATTTTGAAAGACAGTTTTGCGGGATATATCAGTCTGGATTGGAAGGTTTTTCTTTTAGGACTTGGAATATTTGACTTTAAACTCTCCTACCCTTTAAGGGTCATGTTAGAAACTTACTATAATTCTAAAGAATTTACCTTCATAAGTGATTTGTTTCTTTTCTCTTTGAAGATTCTGTTCTTTTGCTGGACTTATGGAATTCTGACTATGATGTTTTATGGAGAGGTTCTTTCATGAGCATTTATTTTCCATATGCCTTGTCTATCTGTATATCAGATTTTTCATATTTAGCAAGTTTTCTAGTATTTCAGGAAACAGGTATTTCATGTTCTTCTTGCTCTTTTCTGATTTTTCGCTAATTCTGATTAATTTTAGTTTAGTCTTATTTGGATCCTCTAGCAGCTGTTGTATCTATTTTTCATATTCTCTTGTTTTAAGGTGTCTCCTATTAGTTTGTCACTGACAGCAGCCCTGTCTTCTAGTTCTGACACTGTCCTTACATTGTTCCCAGAGTTTTGATAGAATTTTTAATCTCTGGTATTTCATTTTATGGACTATAATTCTTTTCTATGCCAATTGTATTAGTACCTTTTCTCATTGCTGAGACAAAATACTCAACCCCCAGTGTTAAAGAAAGAAAGGTTTATTTGGCTTACAGTTTCTAGAGGTTTCAGTCCATGGTTTGTGAGCTCCAAAACAGAGTGGTGTGGCAGAGGGGCATCACAGAGCAGAAACAGTCCATGGCAAGCAGGCAGGTGAGGCACACTAGCCCTCTTTCTGTCCCTTATATTTTAGGCAGACTACCTGCCTGCCCTAGGGTGGATGTAGCACTCACACCCTTAATCCTAGTCATAACTATGCCAAACCCATCAGTGGATGGACTTAGAAATCACACACCCTTGGTCCTAGATCCACACACTCCAGATCCAGTCACCTCTGAACTACCTCCCCCCTCACACACGCTGTGACTGCATGAGGCTTTGGGGGGGACATTTAGACACAAGTCATAACTCTGGTCATTTGTGTTTTACACCATTTTATTTAGCTCAGCTTGCTTTTTATTAGTGTCTTCTGTAGATGTTCTGATCATTTTGTTAGGCTCATTATCTGTTCAGTAATATCTTTTTGGAGATCACCAAATGCCTTATTAATCTGTTTTGTTCTCTCCTTTCAAATGATTCAGCTGCGGAGCTTCTGATTTCCTTCCCTTCAAAATCACACAGATGAGCTTCGGGAGAGTTGGAAGCTTTTGAAAGCATTCTGTTGCCTTGTTTTCTCATGTTTATATTTTTTATTTATTTTTATATGGTTTGAGGAGCACACACTTGTCTGTGCACTGCACTAAGGCTTGCTGATTAATTGTAGTGGAAAACTTTGTTGCTAGTATGGAGACCTTTTCACTTAATGTCTGCTTTTCAGTCGTGCCCTCTGGGCATGTCTAAGTATTGGCCTTTGCCTCTCTTCCAGGACCAACCATCTTTATTTGGGAGGGCAGTCTGTAGTGTATTTGGCCCAGTACCCAGTTCTCCAGGAATGGGCTTCAGGATTGTTAGTGACACAAGGGCAATCCAGATATTGGCACCCAGAGAAAACTAATTCATAGCAACAGATATATCACTTTGGCTATAGTAATAAATCAACAATAATAATGACATCTAAAACAGATGTAATTGGCATACTCTAAGAACAAATAATATACCACCCTTAACACAGAAAAGAGATATATAATTAAACCATACACACTAAGAAAAACCAAATCCTGACCTACACTAAGTACTAATTGGAACAACTTTACCTCCATTAACAATAGAACAGTATTCAACAGTAATAACATACCCTTAACTAGCTGTTTAAAGAGTCATAAAGCTTAATGGTAATAATAGTAAAGGAGGGAACTGGAGAATAAAATAAATAAAATTTGAAAACTTAATGAATAGAAAATGAGGAGGAGAAAAAGGTGAGATAAGGGGATCCTACCGTGGAGTAAAAGGGAATGAATATTATTAGAAAACAGTCACAGAACAGAAGGAACAAGAAGAAGTAGGAAAACAAGACAGCAAATTATAGGAAATAAAAGAAAGATAAGAAGGAAATAGAAAAATTAAGAGCCAAAAAGACAAAAGGGATTTCTAAAAAAATCCCAATTCCCAAAGAACTGATGAAGGAAAAAGATTGAGTGAAAAAAATCCTCTGTGTTTGTGAATGAGTAATTGATTTCTAAGATCTTCAGTGCTGGATATAGCATCATGAATTTCTTCATCTAGCTTAGGGCCTGTGAGTTCGTGAGGTCCCCTCCCTGTACATGAAGTCCCTCTGTCCATCTACCCCAGGCTTTGGTAACCATCCAAGCTGACACATGTCCTTGCTCATGCTGGTAGATGGGAACATCAATCAGCCTTCAGGCTTCTGCTGAATGTCGCTCACTGGGTTGAGATTCAAGCAGAATGTTGCACTTAATGTCAACACTTGCTGGGCCTAGTTTCTCACTACAGAGAGCAGGCCTCTGTCCTTCCTGGCCTGAGCTGAAGCTTCTCAGGGGATCTATGTTTCACAGTCTGTGTCTTTTCATTGGGGTGTTACAACCATTTTTATTGAGTGGTGTTTAGGGCTTGGCAGAAGAGAGCCTTTCTAAGCTTGGAATTCACTAGCCTATGAGGGATAATGGGAGGGAGCTCACTTAGGTGCAGAGATCAACAGCTTTTGGTGAGCGGTGAGAGAGATCCCACAGAAACACAGACCTGGGTGGTGTGTGAGAATGCAGTGTGAGGGTGCCCACTCTGGCACGAGTGCTCCAGTGTCTTTTCTCCCTGCCTGGTTTACTTGCTTGAACTTAAAAGATGCCTCTTTCTGTCTCCTCCTTGCGCCAGTCAGCCAGCCCATTTTTACAATTCAATGGGAGGATCTCATCAAGGACATACAGGAGCAGCTCACCTGGAATAAGCTTCCTGAGGGATTCAAAATCTCTTACAATCTTTGAAGAGGTTGTAGCAACTGACCTTGAAGCCTTCACCACACCAGAAGACAACTGCACCTTACTATGGTATGTAGATGACTTCCTCTTGGCAAACTCAACTCACAAGGACTACTATCAAAGAATTAAAGACCTCCTTCATCTACTTTGAAAGGCTGGATATAAGGTGTTCAAGAAAAAGGTACAAATCTATCAACAAAAGTTCAATATTTAGGCTTCAAAGCGACACAAAGGGAATGAACACCAATTGGTCATTGAGTGGAAACAAGCTGTCTGTGCCCTCCCAATCCCAACCCCCTCATGCCAAATAAGAGATTTTCTGGGAGCAGCAGTAGGATTCTATCATACCTGGGTCCCAAATTTCTCACTTATGGCTAAGCCCCTGTATGAAGCCACAAAGAGGGGAGAAAAGGAGTCCCTACTCTGGGAGGCTGACCAGGAGAGAACATTTAAACAAATCAAAGAATCCTTGGCTCAGGACCCAGCCTTAGGGCTGCCAGATATAACCAAGATGTTCTTCCTGTATGTCTATGAATGGAAGGGGAAGGCCATAGGTGTGCTAACTCAAGTCTTAGGGTCCTGGCATCGCCTGGTAGCATAAATGTCAAAACAGTTAGACTCTGCAGCCCCAGGATGGGCTCCATACTTTAAGACACTTGCTGCCAGGCCGGGGATTTACCCTAGTGGTTCCGTCGCCTGCCTCGAAAGCACAAGGACCTGAGTTCGATCCCCAGTACCAAAAAAAAAAAAAAGGCACTTGCTGCCACTGCCTTGCTAATGCAGGAAGCTGACAAGTTGACTTTGGGACAACAACTGGCTATTCGAGTGCCACATTCAGTTATAACCTTGATGGACCAGATAGGGCACCATTGGTTTTCATATCTGAAGATGACTCAATATCAGGGGCTCCTATGAAAAGAAAATTTGCATAACCCTAGACATAGTAAACACCTTTAACCCAGCTACTTTGTTCCCAGTCAAATCAGAAGCCCCCTTTCATGACTGTGAGAAAACCATAAAGTATTCTCAAGTCAGGTCGGCCACTTGGAGACCCAGTTATTAAATATTTCATGGATGTAAGCAGTTTTGTGCTAGAGGGGATCAGCCAGGTGAGTCATGCAGTGGTGACACTAGACTCATTGGTTAAAGCTCAGCCCCGCCCACCAGAACCTCTACCCAAAAGGCAGAATTGATAGCTTTGACAAGAGCCCTTTTGCTAGCAGAGAACAAAAAGACTAACATTTACACCAATTACGAGTATGCATTTGCTACGTTACATATATATGGAGCTATATATAAAGAGAGGGGCTCTTAATGGCTAGGGGAAAAGAAAGAAAATACAAAAGAGAAAAATTACGACTTCTAGATGATATATGGGTTCTGAAAAAGGTGGCTGTTATACACTGCAGGGGACATCAATGGACCAGCGTGCTGAAAGCCAGAAAAAATTTAAAAAGCAAACAGAAGAGCTAAATGGACAGCTATGACAACCCCAAAACCTAAAAGAGAGACCCTAGCCATGTCCCCCATCCCAGAGCCTCCACTCCCAGAGACCTCAAGCTACTCCTCAGATGAAAAACCTGGTTTTCCCAAGAAGCTGGAAATTATGTAAAAAGGGGATGGTGGAAGTTTGCTGATGGGAGGCTGGCCATTTCTGAAGTATAAATCTGGGCCCCAAGTTTATAAAACAATTCCATCAGGGGGTCTCACATGGGAAAGACAGTACTGGAGATGTTACTAGGCTGCCATTTCTATGTGCCACAGCTCACTGCCATCACCCAAGCTATTTATGAGCAGTGCTTAACTTGTGCTCAGAACAACACCGGACAAGGACCTACCAGGCCCCCAGGTATCCAGGAAACAGGTGCTGCCCCTTGTGAGAACTTTCTTATGGATTTCACTGAACTGCCTTGAGCAGGAGGCTATCCTTAGATGATGATGCTTGTCTACACCTTCTCAGGATGGGTTGAGGCTTTCCCCACCCAAACAGAAAGGGCACAAGAGGTGACAAAGGTGCTATTTAGAGACATTATCCCAAGCTTCAGTCTACCTCTGACCTTAGGGTCAGGCAATGGACCAGAATTGATGGCCAAGATAATCCAAGGTCTCACAGCTGTTAAAGATTAAATGTAAACTTCACACGGCCTACTGGCCACAGAGGTCAGGAAAAGTAAAGCACATGAATGGAACACTCAAACAATTGCTAAAAAAATATTATGAGGAAATATATGAGATAAAATCTTGCCCATGTACCTTCTCCAAGTCACGTGCACCCCCACCAAACAAACTAGGTATTCCCCTTATGACCCCCAATCATAGGTCAAATTAAGGGTGATCTGAACTAGGGGAATTGACCCTAAGGAGACAGAGGCAGACTTTGGGAATAGCCATGCGAGATAGCTATGGCTGGTGTAAGACAGAATGCCCATAAGTCTGGCAGACCCAATACACCACTTCAAACCTGGGGGCTCTGTTTGGGTCAAGAAATAGAACCCAACTACCTTAGAACCCATATGGGATGGGCCCCATACTATAATTTTGTCTACCTGCACTGCTGTTAAAGATTCAGGAATTGTGCCTTAGATCCACCATGGTTGGCTGAAACAGGCTGCCCAAGACAGGTGGACCAGCCAACAGGATCCAGATTATCCACACTGGCTGATCCCAAGGCAAGACAGAGCCACCACTGAATACAGCAGCCCTGCTCTGGTCACTCCAGAAGCTGACCAGTCCACACATGGCTGAAGCTTGAGGATCAACATGGAGCTACAACGACAACAAGAGTCTCTTGTGCTTTTTTATTGTAATTCTCCTTTTTTCCCTTGCTAGAAAGAAAATCCCTAGAGGAATGTAACTACTCTATCTATACTACTCAGCATGGGAACATTATAACCAGGACCCTGTTATACCATCCCTATTATGAATGTACAAGGACACTCAGGGGAACATAAATTCACAATCAAACAACCTACTCAGTTTGTGATCCAGGAAATGCCCAACCATACATCTGTTATGACCCCAAGACCCCACCTTATGAGACTTGGTTCAAGGTCCATGTGGGACTTGAAAAGACAGGGGACACTGGTCTTTTAAGCAGGACTAAAGTTCCCTCAAATCATAAAGGGGCCATTACTTTGATACATGTCAAGCCAAGTATCTAGATTCACATGCAACCTCATGCACAAACTTATCATGGGAACGGTATTACCGAGACTACCCTATATTCTTATGTGGCCTACAGACAGGGATCAGCCAGTACTTTTGCCAACCCCTGCCCCAAACTTCAGCCCTGGTACAGCAAAATGACAGGCAGTGGAATGACATGCAATGGTACTGCATGACCTGTGTAAGTTGGGCTATTGGTTGGACATTTGACCAAGCCAGGAAAAAGTGTCATTTAACATCTGGACCGGAGGCTGCCATCTTCACGAGGATACCTACCAAACCAGACTGCCCAATGAGGGCCTGTGACTTTGTAAATGTCACCATTCTGCAGACAGGCTTGACTAAATGGGCTACAGGTTATTCTGATTTTAAATCTTGCATATGGGATCTCTGCCTCAGGAGCATATATATATTTTGTCAAAAAGACTCCGACCCATACAGGTAAAGTGCTCTGAGTCATTGACTCATTCTATGAATATTTCCCACAAGAGTTGCCCGAAGCTTCTCCCCAAGCCAGAAACCTGTTCACCCAGTTGGCTGAAAAAATAGCCCAATCATCAATGTCTCCTGGTGCTATGTCTGTGGGGGAACTAACATGGGAGACCAACGGCCATGGGAAGCAAGGGAACTGTTGCCAGGGGACAACTTCACCTTACTGTTAACTCCCCACGGCTCTACTGTCACTAACCTGAGCATTTGGCATTTAAAGACTCCCATCATAGCAAGGCTCAGCCTTGCCCACTAGCAAAACACTTTCACAGACTCAGAAGGGGAGCTGACCTGCCTAGGACAACAGCCTTACAGTGAGACCCCGGAAAAACCTTGTGGTGGGGAAAACAAAATTGGTCACATCTATCGCCCTCTAATTCATTTTCTTGTTTTCCTTTTTCGAACCACGCCTGGTACCAATTAGAGGTCCCAAGTGACTGGAAGACACCCTGCAACCTCTACTGGATCTCTGGGCTGCAGGCCTGTCTGCGACTGCCAGCTAGATGGTCAGGGGCATGTGTACTGGGGACAACCAGACCGTCCTTCCTCCTAACCCCCTCAAAACAGGACCAGCTTTGGGGTGCCCTGTTTATGGAGAAACTGGAAAAAAGGGCAACAGGGCAGTAGAGATAGGGGACTGGAAGGCTAATGAATGGCCCCTAAAAAGGATTATTCAGTATCATGGCCTGTCCACCTGGGCGGAGGGTGGTACCGAACCCCAAATTACATGCTCGACTGCATCACAGGGTTACAAGCTGTACCTGAGCTTATCACGACTGACACCACTAGAGCTTTAAATCTGCTTGCCTGACAAGTCTCAAAGAGGAGAAATGTCACCTGTCAAAACTGGCTGTAGACTACCTGCTACACCAAGGAAGGGGAGCATGTGGGGAATTCAATCCGGCTGACTGCTGCCCGGAGACTGATGACGATGGTAAGGCTATCGAAGATATAACTGCCGTTATTCAAAAGTGAGCTCATGTCCCGTCCAAAGCCGGAAGGGGTGGCCTGCAGACTCTCTTCAGAGGTTGGTTTTCATCCTTTGGAGGGATCGAGACTAACAGGAAAAATCCAAGCTATCCTGGGAGTTGGCGTCATTCCCCCTCGCTTCTTGCCCTTACTTGTCAGAAGCATTCAGTCAGCTATAGAGACCCTGGTATAGAGACACAGCATTACCTGTCTGATGGCGTGGACCGAGTACCAGCTTCTGCCTGACAGAGACCCATCTCCCCAAACAAGGTAAATACAGATGGCGATGATGATGCTCCCTATTGAAACTTCTTCATAAAAAGCCTCAAGGGAGGAATGAAGCAGAACTTGGAAGAAAATCAGTTTTTCTTAAGCAGTTTCTCCCAGCTTCCCACAGTTTCCCCTTCAGATTCCTCTACCCCTACCTGCTGGCCTCTGTTACCGATAAGGTAATTTTAAAAATTCTTACAAAGAGTCCTCTGATGTTCTAGTTTCTCAGGAATCTGCTCTCCTTCAAAGCTGGCTTCTGCTCTGGTATTGATAAGGGAGACAATTATATTCCTGCAAAAAGAATCCTGTGGCATCTTAGAAACTGTTTTCTCCCAAGAAATACAGATAAGGTTGACAGAGTTGTGTTCTTGTCATGTTGACATCATAAAATTCCTGATGTCTGTTTTCTTTCAAGGCTGACCTGTAAACTGTCACTGAGTAAATAACTACTTTTGTCTCATTTTGCAGTAACCCCTTCAACAAAACGCACACAAACTGGAACCTTGGCTTTTTCGGGGATTCAGCCTTCAGACATGAGTCTGCTGGGCTCCTGTACACCGAAAATCCTGGAATAAAATCCTTCTGTTTCCTAGCAGTCTCTCCCGTCTCTTAACCTCTGCAACAATATGAGTGCTCCAGCACTGGATGCATAAGCTCATAAGTTTTATTTCCTCTTAATTTTCCTTTTATCATGTACTTCTTTATCCATTTTACCATTTTTAATTTAAAGTACTTTTTCTCATGTAAGCCACTGTTCCTGCGCTCACTCTTAGTTTCCACTTACCCAGAATACCTTTATCTACCCTTCACTTTTAGTCTGTGTGTCTTTGCTGATGAATAGATTTTTTTGTGTGGTCAGTGTATAGTTGGGTCTTGTTTTCCTTTTTCTTTTCTTTTCTTTCCTTTTTTATTGTTTTACTTTAGTCTTTTCAAGGAAGCTAAACACATGGAGTAATGTAGTATGTAAAAATTTAGGAGTGGCTGTTTTCTTTTTGTTAAGTTTAATTTGTTATACCTCTTTGCACTACATAAGGATTACATTTGTTGTGGGGAGTTACTACATGTACATAACACATCTTGATTATATTATCATCCCCCCATTTCTTGATCCTCTTCCCTTTTGCAAAAGATCTAGCTCCCTATTATCCATATTTTATGTTGCTCTTTATTTATATTTTGCATTTCTCATGTAAAAGAAACCATGCAATATTTAAGCCCATGCATCAGATTTATATCATTTAATATTATGATCTCAAGGTGCGTCCATTTTCCTACAAATGACTCAAGTTTATCCTTCTTTATGGCAGAGTAGCGCTGCATTGTGTAGAAATACCACACTTTCTTCAGGGACTGGCTATTTTCATTCAGCATAATTTCGTAGAAATTTGTTCAGGTTGTTTTATGTATCATTAGTTCATTCTTATTAACAAATAGTATTCTATGGTATGAACGTATCAAGAATTTATTTAAACATTTATGCATTGAAAGACATTTGGATTGTTTCTAGTTTGCAACTTTTGAGAATAACACTGCTATATAAGTGTATATACAATTTTTTGAATAAATAAAAAGTATCACTTGTCTCTGTTACGTGTTCAAGAGTATAAGTACTGGTTCATATCATAGTTGCATTTTTAGTTTTATAAGAAATTGCCTACAGTGATGTGAAGATACTGAGGTACTAGTCCTTGCGACCTGTGAATGTAAATTTATATGGCAAAAGAGATTCTATAGATGGAATTAAATTGATCATGTTAATAAGGATAGATTGTTCTAGAATATTATGGTGGATCATAAATGTAATTACAAATGTCCAGAAAGAAAATATGTTTAATGATTAGAAAGACAATGTGACCATAGATGCAGAGGTTGGAGTAATGTGACCAAAGTCAAGGAGAGTTGCTGCTGTCACCCTTAGGACTTGGCAGAGACAGATACAGGTTCTTCTCTGGAACTTGCAGAAATTCCAGCCCTGCAGGTTTTAAGCTTGTGTGATTTTAGTCCTCTGACTCATTTCAGATTTCTGACCCCCAGAACCCTAACATAATAAATTTCTGTTAGTTTAAGCCACTGCGTGGTAACTTGTTAGATCGGCAACAAGAAATTCATACACTACCAAGGCTTTGTTCCGGGCTGTCACTGAGCCCAATGGCCAGTATTACCTTAAATAGCCAAGCCATTTACGAAGTAGAGGTACCATTTTAGACTCTAATTAATAATTCATGGTTTGCTTTCTCCACACCTTTGCCAGCATTTACTGTTGTTTACTTTCTTTTTTAACCATTCTAATAGGGACAAAATAATGTTTCATTGTAGTGTTAATTTACATTTTCCTTTTGGCTAATGATGCTGAACATATTTTCATATGTTCATTTGCCTTTTTCTGAAACACCTTTCATGTCTATGTCTATTTCCTAATTGGAACTTTCTGTTCATTACTGTCTTTTTTTGTGTATTTCCTTTGTTTTCTATTTTATACTTTATTACTATTAAGTATAGCTTAGTACTGTTTGTTTCTTTGTAGAATATGTTTCAAGTACATAATAATTACATTCAGCATGGGGAATTGCTACTTGTACATAACGTATCTTCATTCTTTTTACTTCCCCCTTCCCTCCTCTTCTTTTCTCCCTCCATCTCTAGATACCCTACCCTTTTGCTAAAGATCTGTCTACTTGTTTCCTATTGTCTGTCTTTTATTTTGCTCTGTATTTATACTTTGGGTTTCTCATATAAGAGAGGTCATGAGATATTTAAGCCTATGTGTCTGATTTCTTTTCTCTTAACATTAAGGTTTCAAAGTGCCTTCATTTTCCTACAAATGACTCAGATTTATCCTGCTTTTGGCAGAATAGTACTCTGCTGTGTATAAAGACCCTACTTTCTGTTGATGGGTATATTGGCTATTTCCAAGATTCAGCTATGATGTGTTTTACTGCTATATACATGGGAAAGCACATATCACTGTAGTATAATGAGCTTAACACTCGAAGAAAAATACCTAGAATACGAATAGCTGGGTTGAATGGAATTTTTAAGTTTGGGGGTAAAAAAAAAACCCAAACAAAAAAGTTTGTTTCGAGGAATCTCTATACTGATTTCTATAGTGGGTGTAATTTACATTCCCAAGAAAGATGTAAAAAGATGCCTTTTTCTCTGAAGACCTGCCACCGTTTATTATTTGATTAATTGGTGATAGCCATTCTTTCTGGAGTAAGATGTAATCTCAGTGCTGTTTTAATTTGGATTTCTCTACTGGCCAGCAATGTTAAAGAGTTTTTCATTTTTGAGCCATTTACATTGACTCCAGACTCTGAGACCACAGCTTTTCGTGCACACTGAAAAGGACCGGGGAGAATCTGTTCAGCTGCCACTGAACTCCCCCTTGGGTCCTATCACCCAATAATTCTCAGGGTGAGAAAAACCCATTTCAGGTGTCCTGGAAGCCTAATTCCCTGAACCTTGAGTACTATGACCGTGAAGACAAATACAAACACAGATTCAATGTGTCAGAGACCTTTTTTTTGAGCATCATGAATCTCACTATGGAAATGAGTGGACTATATGTAGTGGAAATCAAAGTCCATTCAAGAAAATCCCACAAGGAAGCCTTTAGACTCTAGGTGTATGGTAAGCATGGTTCCATGTCCATCCAGGCATCCCAACAACCACTTTTCTAAAAGAAGTTAGACAAAAATCAGATTTTTAAAAAACTAACTCCTCTTTAGGAGTTTTTGCATCTTTTTTGATGTCCTAAAAATGGAAACTAAATTTTAAGAACACATCTTGGGGAAGACAAGCCAAAATTTTTTATAATATATAAAAAAATACACATGGAATGGGGAGGAAGGAGCCAATCGAAGAGTAAAACTTTTCTTTAATCATTAAATACTGAAAAATTACTAGAAGCACAAACATCAGAAATGGCCTTAATTAGTTAGTTCAGCCACTGATTTAAAAAATTTCTGATGGAAAGAAGTGGATAAAAGCAAAAAAATAAAGCTGTACATTGAAAAAGATTTTTTTAAACCACTTAGGGCTGCAAACATGTTCAAAAATAAATAAAAGAAGGGGGTCAAGGGATGGGTCAAGGGGGAGGGAGGAAAAGGAAAGGGGATGAAAAAAGGAATTTAAAATAAAATAAAACTAAAACAAAGAAAAAAAGAATCACGGTGTGTTATGCACATGTACCAACTTCCCACAAAGAATGTAAACATTATGTACTACTTACATGTACTAATAAACCAAAATAACAAAACAAAAAGAAAAAAGTCAAAGGAAAAGAAAAACAATTCCATTAAAAACCACTGGGGGCAAAAACACACTGACAGGGAAATTGAATGTTACAACTGGTCATTAGGTAAAATACTCCTAGGCCAATTCATGTGAAGTCCAGTTGCCCAGTTCAGAAAGCAAAACCGCCCTAGACCCAAGTAGATCCCTGATCTTCCAGGCCAAGGAGAAACCGTCAACCTCCCTAGAAAGCAGAGGTTGGTGGGCAGATGATGCAGTGGAGAAAGGGGGAGAAAAATGGGGAAAGGGAGCAGAGCCTGAGGGTCTCGGGCTCCCAGAGCACTTTCCCAGTGCTGGCTGCTCTCTGCTTCCCTCCTTCCTCCCTCACCTCTGCACCAAGTTGAGCAGCAGCCTCCTCACTGGCCTCCCTGCTTCTAGTTGGGCCTTGGGCTTTCAAGTCACCCTCCCTACAATTGCTATGTTTGTCTTTTAAAGATGCAGTACTGTTCCTAATGTTCCCTGCTTGTAGGGAATCAGTGCTCCCCAGCTCCGTGCACCACAGTGACCTGGCGCTCAGGAAGAGTGCGACCCTCAGCATCTGGCTGCTGGTTGCTGCTCCAGCCTCATTTCCTGACACTTTTCCCCATATGCCACTGTCTGGATTTGCTACCCTGTACCTCACCCCCCTGGCCATTCTGATGTGTGCTGGTGGCTCTTCAGGGAAGACCCACCTCCTCACCCACCCTGGTGACAGGCAGATCCCCCCTAGTGCACATGGGAGAAGGGAGAGGGACTCCGGTGGGAGGTGGGAACACTGAGATGGGGCAACGGCACTGAGTGTCCAAGGTAGGTTTTCCTCCAGCTGCTCGTTGGTCGCCAGCCCGATTCCTGACCTTGTTGCTCACCTGCCTCCTCAGCTGATCAACTCTTCCCATAGCTTTCTCAGTGACAAAACTTACCCACACTGTCTCATCCAATCTAGGCGGCAGCAAGAAATGGAAAACTGCTCAGATTAGGTCAATAAAGACAGTTTTCATTGCAAGATACATAGATCTCATGTAAGCTAAGATCAGTAAGAGACTCACTTTAGCCCTCATGCCGGAAGTAGAAAGCTGATGGGCACTCTCCTCACTGTAGGGGACACAGAGTTGGTCTGTCTGTCTGTCTCTCTCTCTCTCTCTCTCTCTGCTCTCTTTTTCCTATCAGTTTGATTCCCTTGGACTTTCCCACACTGTAGGCAGCATGTCCTCTTGAAATGTGGGTCCCACCTACCAGAGAGGGAAAGGAACTTCCTGGCCCACTCCACATGGACAGTGTGAAGGGACGACTCTCAGGGCGTGGCTTGGGTCACATCCCCACCCCCGGGTCAGCCATTGCCCACAGGACCAGCACATCCTATTGGCAGATGTGGGACGCATGCCACCCTCTGAACCTAGAGCTGGGTGCTGCAGTCAACAATCACATTAGAAATACAAGGCTGGAGCAGAAGAGAGGTCACCAGAAAAAGGAGAAGTGTGACCAGCCGGTTTCCCTTCATCTTGCTTTCCTTTCCTGATGATCCACCACTGCCCAAATCAGAGCTTCCCGCCACACTTGCTCCCTCCTCACTGCCGGCTGCTCTAAGGGCTCACCTCGGCGTTAGGGCCCTCTGCTGCTGATGCCATCCCTCCCCTTGTTTCTAGGCAAGCACTAGGCTGGTGTTAAAACTTACCTTTGGGTTTTCAGAACGGCCATGTTCTAAATCATGATTTTTCTGCTCCTTCTAATGCTGAAATGAGCTTTTCCATTGCAGAGTCTCAGCAATGCTTTTCTTATTCTCTGTCTGTACTGGAGTAATTTCTGTGGGTCCACTTTCCACTTGACAGCAAGGTTCATGCTTTATTTTCTTTGGCCTCCACCTGGTATGTAGCTCATAGAGCTCCAGTGGATGCTCGGAAAGTACTCCCTGAATTGCTAGATGTAAGCAATATTTAAAGTTTACCTGCAAACATTTCCCTAAATTTCTGTTCAAGCTTGACATTCCTTCACCCATTGAGAAGAATATATCATAAAAATTCATATAAACGAATTGTTGAGTGAATAAATGCCTAACAGCGTACACTTCCTAAACTCTTCTGTCTCAGAACATTTTGTAATAGACATTACATTTAACTTCATACTTAAATTATAATCTATTCATTAAACCAGGCTCTTTATAGGAGCTATGTAAAAATATTGTCTTCCCCAGGCATGTCATGCCCAGTGACTCTTGGGCAGAGGCCAAGAGTTTACACTTTTAGTAACTGACTTAAATCTGTGATTGGCAAATTTGGGCCACAGGTCAAATTGAGCCCAATCCCTTTTTGGTAAGAAGAGTTTGATTGGAATGCAGCCATATTCATTCCTTCACTATAATTGGCTGCTTTACATGATAAAGATAGTTTTGGTGCTATCAGTCTTTAAAACTCAAAATATTTCCTACTTCACCCTTTACAAGAAAGTGTACCTGCCCCCACGCTAGAGGATTCTGCTGACACGGCAACACCACAGAACATCACAAGATTATGATGAGAATGAAATGGGTGAATGCGAAGCCCTTGGGCTGGGACTGGAAACAGGAGTGATTAAACCATGTCAAATGTCTACACTTTAAAAATTATTACAGTAAAAGACACATTGCTATTAATCCCCCTCAAAACACTCCCTCTTGTTTCAAACACGTATGCCATCATTCTTGTCACTTTCTGAAGCAGTTCTGGATGTCCTCTTTGGTGTCTTTGGTTATGCTGTTGTGACTCTCTCTCTCTCTCTCCCTCCCTCCTTCTCCCTCTCCCTCCCTCATTCTTGAATTCGTTTTTCATTTTTTCCTGCACATCCTTGAGGGTTTTTTAGAGGAATAATTAACCTCCCAAGCACTTGTGCATCCTAACTTGTGCTTCTAGCTTAATGTTAGATGGAAAGTTTGTAAATTCCGGGTTCAAATCTATTTTCCGACCGAGGCCACTCAAAACCCCAGCAGGGTGAGCTGATGGAGCCGAGGAGTCCTAGGACTGAGGTGAGACCAGAGCAGTCTGGGGAAGTTCGAGGATGTGATGCTCATCACGCTCCTTGAAGCAGATAGTGAACAGGTGCTCTGCATCCCTTCTCCAAGCAGGAAGAGCCCCCACCATGGGCCCCTGGACTGGGAGTCAGAGCCCTGGCTGAAGTGGGGTTGGCTCCTTTCCCAGGTGAGTGTTTAGAAAATGCTCATCCTCACAGCAGTGTGTCACACAGGGGAGTGTAGCTGAGTGTAGCTCAGGTGAGCCTCTAGTCCTGATGCTTAGCTTCTCCTTTGTCTTCTCTCATCCCAGAGCCCATCCCCTGGCCCCAAATTCAGATTCATTTGTCATCCAAGACATCAGGCTAGTGCAGCATAGCTGGAGTGAAACCCCAGGGACCACAGAGACTGGGGCAGTGACCTGGCTGAGCACAGACCTGCTCAGGGAGCTGGAGCAGAGAGGGACGCTGGCCACAGCCCTCTGCTCCAGAACCCTGAGGCTGAGCTGCCCCTGAGCCAGCTGCATACTGACCACCTCACCTGTGGCCGCTTCAGTCCCCGGGGCCATCAGAATCCAGGCACACTCTTGTCCCCTTCCTCAGGCTGCCCCTCAGGGTGGGCTGCACAAGGCCCAGGCAGGCTGACAGAGGCACAGCGTTTCAGCTGCTCGCCGGACCCTCCCTGCCCAGAACGGTTCCTGACTCCTGTGAGCAGTGTGGGCACCTGAGTCACAACCAGCTACCACGATTCATGGCAGCCTTCGGGCTCACCTAGATGTGCAAGGGACAAAAATTGACCTAGGCCACAGCAAGACTGGGCCTGGAGCCAGAGTCCCCACCTGCAGCTCTGACATCCGGCTGTCTTTGACCCCAGGTTCTCTCCTGAGCAAACGGTTGGGGCGTGGATCTGGAGGAGGAAGAAGATGAGGACTGAGAGGGTAGGCACTGGGGAGACCCTGTGGAATGGGGGTACTCTGGAGAGGCAGTAGACTCGAGGGTGGGTAGCTGGAGAAGACAATGGGCAGACCAGGGTTTTTCCTGGGGGAAGCTGTGGAGCATTCCCGAGGATGAAGTGTGTGAATGCCCTGAACGGAAGGGTGCTGGGCACAGGCTACAGGGTGGGGTCCCAGACCTGCATTTACAGCCCAGGGAACAAGGGCTGCCCTTGGGCTGGGCTCGTGAGGGTCCCCTCAGTTGGGTACTCTCACTGAGTGTCTGCTGGGTACGGGTGGGGCCGCTCTCCTGCCAACAAGGCCAGCTTCAGCAGCTGCTCCTCAGACCCTTCCCACAGAGGACTGCACTGCCCTGCAGACTGGTGGGCTTGACAGCCACAATGCACCCTGTGCGGAGATCAGCCAGAGAGACGCCCTAAGAAGAGTCTAAGAGAGTCAGGTCAGGGCAGCCAACATGCTTCCCCAGAAAGTCTAGGACACTTGGCTTGGCTCTCAGAGCACCCAGAGCATGCTGGGAGCTGTGGTCCAAAGGGAGGTCGCCTGGCACGTGAATCTCCAAATCTACATACAGCACTCGCCAGAGCCTCACTGCACCCAGTGAGGCGGAGGTAAGTGAGGTGAGTGGTGGACCCAAGGGCATGAAACCTGGTAGCAGAAGAGAGAGGAGAACCCTGGAGGGCTCCTCACTTCAAGCTGAAACTAAGGCCGCAGGAGAGGCAAGAGTGGAAGTGACCGCGTTCCGGGAGTACAAGACCCAGCCGGCCTTAGCTGGGCCTGGAGGCAGGACAGACTCAAGGGTCTAAGGAGAATGAGGAAATCATCACCTTTCCCGACCCCTCTGGCTCTGTCTCTCCTCCCTGCCTGAGACCAGCCACCCCTGTGTGTCAGAGCTCTGAAGCATCCTCAGAATGGCACCTCAGGGGCTACTGGCCCTTTGTCAGAAGTTGGTGCGATGGTCCTGGGGACCTGCAGATGGGCTGGGCAGGGGAGAAGGCCCTGGAGGTTTGTCAACATGGAGATTGTTGGGCCCACTCCCAGAGTCTGTAATTCAGCGAGTTCCAGGATAGACTGGAAGCTTCCATTTCTACCAAGCTCCAAGGTTCACCATTTGGAGCTGGACTGAAGAGCCACTGAGGGTGAACAGGAAGAAGGCCAGAAGAGCTGCATTCTGCACTCCCAGGGGCACCAGTGAACGGTCCTCTTTTGACCATTCTTTGACCTCTCTAAAGAGGGGATGACTCCAAATCATTGGGGCTCACAGAATGAGGACCTTAGAAATCCTCCAGTCTAATAAGCAGTTTGTAATGGGGCAAAGTGGGACTGAGGTGCATCACTGGATCCCAAGAGTGACCTCAAACACAGCAGAACAGGGGTCTCCTCTGTCCCAGCTTATGTGCTATTCCTAACTGCCTCGGTGCTGGTCACACTGTGGCTTCTCATCTCAGGCTCCTTGAGTTGTTTCCACCAAACCTGGGCCTCAGGGGACTCCGGAAATGGCTCATTTGGACCCCAGCCACAATCTCCCACTACCAGAGAACCACAGGAAGAGGGGAGTCATAGCTTTGGGGAAGGAAAATGAGTCAGGCAAGGCAACCCAGACAGTTGGGCCTGTCCTAAAACCCTTCCCACCTCTGTCCCTGCCTCGGGAGCTCCCAGCCTCTTGGGGAAAATGAATACACTCCCAGGATACAGGGACACAAGCCCTGAAGAGGGCTGGGTTTCAGGAAGGAACAGAGTCAGCCGGGATGGGTGTGAGACTCAGCTCTGATACTGACTTTTCCACCTTAGAAGCACTACTTTATCTCCGTGAATCTAGTTTAGTCTTATTAAATATAGATAAAAATAACAATACCTCACATTTAGATAGTGCTTTGAAGTTTTTCAAAGTACTTTTGCAGTGGGAGCCATCAAGCTGAGGTACAAATTTGTCTAACAAATTTATCTAACAATTATTTATTGAGTACCTACTGTGTTCCTAGAATTTTTCCAATCTGGTCTACAAAAGAATAAAAGTCCTTCCCCTCATGGAATACATACTTCGGGGGAGGTGGGGTAAGGTAGAGAGAATGACAAATAAAATAAATGAGCAATGCATGAAGTATCAGGCGACAGTGAGTGCTAAGGAGGAAACAGCAGGGAATAGGGACAGAGAACACGGTGGTGGAAGGTTTCACAGTTTTCACAAGGATGTCAGAGCAAGCAGCATGGAGAAGAGAGACCGTTAAAGAGAGGAGGGAGGGGCACTGTGGAGGTGTTCGGTACTCAGAGGGGAAGTAGCATCCTGGGTAGATGGTGTTCAGGAGAGGGGTCTGGGCTCCAGCTGTGTATCGGGGAGTTACCAGCTCAAGAGTCAGCTACCTGCTTGGGCAGAGGAAGCACACAGAGATGGACAAGCACCTTACCTGACTCTGAGAAGCTGACCGAGGCCTCTGATCAAATAGTTACTCAAACTAAGTCTCAAACCTACAAACTTAATGTAATGTGATGTTTTCATTTTCCTGACTCGAAATCACTGATGTTGTAGATTAAGATGAAAAAAACCGGAATTCCACATCAGGATGGAGAGCAATGTAGACTTTTACGCTGTTGGTGGGAGTGTAAATTGGCATAGCCACTATGGAAAACAGTATAAAGTTTTCTGAAAAACTGAAAACAAAACTACACTATGATCCAGCAACCCCACTATTGGGTTTACATTCAACAGAAATGAAATCATTACATAAAAGAGATATTTGAATGCCTGTGTTTATCTCAGTAATATTTACAATAGCCAAGATATGCAATCAACCAAGATGTCTGCTGGTGAATTGTGGAAGACTAGATGGGAAGAATGGGGCCTAATCGGCCTTCTCAGTGAGCACTGAGAAAGAAGAGGACATGCAAGCCTGCTAATCCGCTGCAGGGAAAGCTAAAACACCTAAGGCTAAGTTATTCCCTGGAGAAGTGCTGTGGAGGCCGGGAGACAGACGAATCCTGTGTGACTAATTGCTCGTGCCCCTGTCTGAGTGAGTAAACCAAGGTGTGCCAGTCTCTCAGGGCTCTATGTTGAAGAGAGACATGAGCTCCCTGGCACCCCAGATTTTAACCTGTTCCTCTGTCTCTTCATTTTGCACCCTTGTCACCCCTTAGTCAGGTTGGAGCTCATCTGCTAGTTCCTACGAGTGAGCAGGGACCTGGTCAAGGAATTCTGCCCCAGGGAAAAGTCTAGGGAATGAGTGTCTGGGACTGCTGCAGTGTAGAGTGCTGGCTGGCAAAAAGAAAACGAGAAAAGGAATGTGAATGCATGTGGTAGAGTTCGCCAGCGTAATGGAGCAGAGTTCATTGACTGAAGCATAGCATCATGTGCCTTGCTTGGAAATTCCGGCGCACCTGTCTGGCACTCAAGTCAGTACCCACTTAATTTCTCAGATATCACAAGATCTTATCACACATAATTCTTGGTTTCCTCAGATGGGTACATTTGATGTAGGAGTTGGGATCGGGTAAGAGAGGGTTTGGAGCGTGCTTGTACTCAGAGCTTTGCTATATCCCCTAAAGCTTTCTCCACATGAAGCTTGGAGTGGAGTTCTTTGCCCTTTAACTGTGGGGGAACATCCTGCACCTAGTGCACCCTTGGGAGAAGATGAAGGTGAAGGTGAAGTGCCGAGGTGCCCTCCTCTTCCTCCTCCTCTTCCTCCATCTGTGGTTGAGACAGAAGTAGTGTCTTCTTACCAAAGATTGGTTAGACAGACTGGGCTTAATGGAGAGCCTTTTGGTACCTGTGCATTTCCAATTACTATTCACTCTGACTGTAACAATCTGCAGCAAAATCTTCATGACCACAATTCTTTGGGGTGTAAGTTGCCCAACGAGTTAAAATCCAGTGTCATGAACAATGAATTTCAAGGACCTTTCATGATAGGACTATTGGAGTCTGTCCTAGGAGCTGTGCAGTGACCTCTTTTAGATATTAAGCATTTAGTTAAGTCTTCTCTACAGGGCAATACTTAGCTTTTCATGTTAACCTTCAAGAGTTAGCAGCTCCACAGAATCAGACAGCAGGACACCCAGAAATTGCAGAAGAAACACTGGTGGGAACAGGTCCGTACTCAGATCTAATGGCATAGCTAACACTTCTGGGACCAGGCATATCAGTAAATGGCTTTTATCATGTAACGAGCCTCGGTCACTATTTCTGAGGATGGATTCCCACTCACTCCTTCTTACCCATTCTACAAGGGCCTGGAGAGTCCTGTGTCCAGTTTTTAGCCAGATTGCAGGAAGCTGTCCAATGACAGACTCCACATGCCCATCCCCAAGCTGCAGAAATCGTGATGCTGCAGCTGGCTTTTGATAATGCTCATGCGGACTGTGAATGAGGGCTAGGTAGGGGCTGTCCAAGTGACTAAAAATCTCAGAGCCTACTTGAAAGTGTCTCAAGACGTGCGTACCCAAGGCGGTAAGTCCCCTGTTGCCCAGGCTATGTTTGCTTTAATTAAACAAAATCAAGCTTCTTCAAAGATACAATGTTTTAATTGTAACAAAACAGCACATATTCATAAACAGCACCCTCAACCCCAGGCAAGGAAGGGTGCAATTGTCTGTCCCCCAGGAGGAGAAAACCCAGAGCTTTTGCCTGAGACGCTACTAGGGAAATCATTTGGCTAGTCGATGTCAAGCAAAATATCATCGAAATGGCACCCCACAGTCGGGAACCTATTAACCTCAAACAACGTACTCATTTACTACAAACCTCCTTAGTTTGGCAGAGAGCTTTTACAGATTCGATAGGGTTAGTTGATAATCATTATCCTTTGGATAAGTTTGTACAGCTATATTGTCCTTATTCGTTTATTTTACCTAGAAATACTCAGCTAACTCCCCTTTCGAATCCTTCAACATATTTCACAGATGACTCCTCTCAAGGTTTTGCTGCTTCCTGGACTAGGCAAAATCACCAGAAAACTTCTACCCATGGACTCTTGGCTCAAAGATCAGACTTGGTTGCTGTGATTCCCTTATTAGGATGTACTTTGGCAGAATCTGTTAACATTTTATGTGATTCCACCTCTGTAGTTATTATCACTAATTGTTTAGAGACAGCCATTGTAAAAAGTACTTTAGATCCCCCTCTGTTTAATCTGTTTCTGCCATTTCAGGAAGCCACCTGGAAGAGGACCGCTTTTATATGAGTCATCTGTGCATACACTCTGGTCTTCCTGGACCAGGGGCAGAAGAAAATCCCACTGATAGACTTAGGGCTTCGATTTTTCAACAGGAAATAGACAGATGGTGTGGGTACCCTCTAGAAGCAAACAACCATGGAGAAGTCCTCCCCATGACGAATCTGTGGAGGAACTCAACTCCACTCTCAATAGTGAAAGACTTCCCTTAGACAACAACTGAAGAAAACTACTCAAGAGGCAGAAAGACTTATTCATGCCCACCGCCTACCTGAGACAAGAACACCTGGCATCTATTGAGGGCCCTTTGAATAGATCCTCTGGAGGGATCTCTGACTGCCGATCACAATTACACCCCTCTCAGCAGAAGTAGTGAGAGAGATTTGCACACATTACCCCCTCTCAGCAGTTGAGGGGGGGACAGTTAAGTGAGTCATAGTATAAGCAGTCAGAGAGGGCAAGGCCCTTAAAAAGAGCCAGTACAGATACATTATGATTCTGGGTGGAGGTAATAGTCATTATTGATACTTATATACTGCACTTAGGGATAAACAGCTGTGACTGATATTCAAGCTGCTGTTGTTCTAAAATAAAAATGGGGGAATGTGGAGATCAGATGGGAAGAATGAGGCCTAATTCCCTTCCTTGGTGAGCACTGAGAAGAAAGAGGGCATGCAAGTGTGCTAACACACTGCAGGGAAAGTAAAACACCTGAGGTTAAGTATTGTGGAGGGTGGGAGACAGATGAATCCTGTGTAGCTCTAATTGCTTGTGCCCGTGTCTGAGTGAATAAAGCCAAAGTGTGCCAGTCACTTGCGGCTCTATGTCGAAGAGAGACATGAGCTCCCTGGGCCCCCAGAGTTTTACCTGTTTCTGTGTCTCCTTATCTCATCCTTGTCACCCCTTGTTCAGGTTGGAGCTTGTAGGCTGTATCCTACAGTGAATAGATGAAATAGTCACTTCTATACAAAATGGAATAGTATCCAGCTGTAAAAAGGATAAAATGCTATCATTTGCAACATGGGTGTAATTGGAGGACATGTTAGACTACTTTTTTTTTTTTTTGATACTGGGGATCAAACTCAGGACCTTGCACTTTCGAGGCAGGCAGTGATGCCACTGAGCTAAATCTCCGGCCCTGGAGGATATGTTAAATGAAATAAACAGGCACACAAAGACAAATGCCATGTGTTCTATTCATTTGTGGAAGCCAAAAATACTGTATCAATCACATAGCAGTAGAGAGTAGAATAGGGGTCACTAGAAGACAGGAAAAGGTGATACTGTGTTGGGAGCAATTCTACATAATGTTTTGGGAAAATCATTTCACAATTAAATTATGATTAGGCCTAGCTCTCCTGCCTACAAGTCAGCTATGGCATGTTGAGACAGAACTCCATTTTCGCCTCCAGTCATAGCTAAAACCTCCGTGATCCAGTGATGTGATGCTTCAGGGCAGGATTACACCAGCTGAGGACATCTGAGAGAGGAACAAAATCTTTATCTGCATGAGTTCCTTATTGTTCCAGGATTATTGCCTCTGCCCTCTGAGCCATCTGTTACTCCCAATGTATGGAATAAAGGTGCTGCAAGCTTGGGGTCTTTTGTCTTTGCTGCCAAGAGCAGCACTGATCAGGCCCAAAGCTCAGCTTCTTCTCTAAATCTCTTTTTCTGTTTTAATTCATTAATTTGCCTTGTGCTGTTGTGGCTCACAGGAGACTAGGACTCACTTGGTTCTAGAAATGTCGCCTTTCCCTGTTCCCTACAATAGTGAGAGGATTGATAGTTGTGGGGAAGTTGTTCTAATATTCCGTAGTACAACAGGACAAGAAGAGTCTCAGTGTTTCCAAATTACTAGAGGAGGAGGTTGGTTACCAAAGCATGGAAATGATATTTGAGGAGATGAAAATGCTAATTAGTCATCATTATACAGTGTATACATGTACTGAATTACATACTGTATCCCATAAATAAGTACAAATATTTCACATAAATTAGAAACTACACAAAAATATCCTTTAGGTATTTAATCACAGAATGAGAGACTGAGGTAGGAATCAGAAGGTCTGAGCTGCCTGGTGACTCCAGTACACATGGAAGAGTCTGTCTGGTTGGAGTTCAGCTCTGCACCAATTACATCAGAATCTCTGCCAAGGGCCCAGAGAGCAGTGTGATTGTAATGACCCAGGTGAGGCCAAAGTCAATGTGTATAATGTGCAGCCGAGTCTGAGAATCGGTGATGTAGAATGGAGCCATCTGCCCAGAGGAAATGGCATGGACTTTGAACTCCAAGAGGCCAGGCAGGAAGCAACATGTGGTGAGAAGTGGGCCTGAAACTAGGAGCCACGTGGGAGGTCTGTGTAAGGAAGAGTTAACCTGCAAGCTACCTTACAGTCCAGGCCAGAACACCCCGAAGACAGGCATTTCCTTCTCAGACATCAGCGACGGAAGGTGCTTCTAAAATCAAACCGACCACACCAAGAAAAAACAAGCAGACTGAACCAAACCAAACCAAACCCACCGAGTGTACTTTCCCCAGAGACCTAGTGTGGGACTAATGAGGCCTCTGGGAAGGCTCTTTCGTTCTGACATTTAGGAGTTCCTCATCATAAAAACTAGCTCCTTGCCTCCACCCCACACAGAGTAGCCTGGATCTCTCTTAAATAGGAGAGAACAGGAATCCCGGATAGGCAAGAAAAGCTGAGGGAAATGCCACAGCACCCTGGGACAGACGTCATTCTCGGTGAGTTGGTGACATCACTCTGTGGTCGTGGCTCACAGGTTCACATCACCCCCACGCCCCAAAGGAAGGGGAGAGGCAAAGCAGCAGGGGAGATGGTGACATCCATAGGGTGTTGTCGTCTCTTCAGCTCAACAGTACCTAGTATAGACAAAGTGCTAAGTACATACATACTTTCAGGCTATCTTGATGGAATCACTGATCGATGACGGGTTAAATTGTGATTTTTGCTAGTATATTTCATTTGACATGTATGCTATACTATCAAAAGAGAAAATAAAAACAGCTGTACTGTTCTGTGTGAGACAACTAGGGACTGTCCCCATTTTACGAAGCTGGACAGCTGAAGGCTAACCATTCTGGTCATGAGGAGCCCTTACACGTGGGCCATGCCAACAGTTAGCACCCTGCCTGGGCTAAGTACCTCAGAGTTCAGAGTTAAGGGCAGGTGGCTTCTGACCCATGGATACATGGGGCCACGTTCAGTCTCTTCCCGATGAATCTACACACCGCATAGTTCCCTGAGAGCTAAATCCTCTGCACCACACAGCAGCGGTCTACAAAGCCCTTCACCCCCTGAAAGAGAAGCTCTTGGGCATCATGACTATTTTCCCATTTTACAGCACTTGCAAAGCTGTGAATTGGTCAACACGAGGTCTGCAAGTTCCACAAGAGGCAGTGCCCACCCTAGGCCCTTCTCTTGAGCCTTCCCCACTGAAGATCGCTCCAGGTCCACATTGCCCCATGAGTGGGGGGCGCTCCCTCAGGAAGAAAGACAGCTTCAATAGTTAGAAGCCACACTGGGGAACAGATGTCAGCTTCCCTCAGGCCCACAGAGGCTCCCTGGCCTTGGCTACCTCAAAGTCGCCTCTGGACACACAGCAGCTCTCAGCCAACCACAGCCACCTCCTTTTGGCTTAGCGAGTGGCACACAGAGCTGCACTGCTGCTCCAGCTCCAGCTTGGACCTGCAGAGGCTGCTATCTGAGGGTGATCAGTCCTCCAATCTGCCTAGAGAGGGGGCTGGGAGTGCTGAGAGCTGCCAGTGCCAGTGTCAGAGTGGGCAAAGACAAAGGCACTCTGAGCTGGCCGCTATTTACTGGGCACACAGTAATTGGATGGAGTACCTGGTGACTCAGAGGAAGGCAGGAATCTTATGTTGATGAGGATCTTAGGACTGTGAGAATGGCAAAGCATTCTTATAATAGTAGGTGGGACCAGAAAGCAGGGACCATAGGTGAAATCTTTCTCTCTTTTTCTATTATTACTTGGTTCTGAAAAAATTGTGATGTCTTCAGCTGACTTAATCTTGCCCTTCAGCATGACAGCATCACGGGACCGTTGAGGCCTCAACTTGTGACTGGCGGTACAGTTTCCGCATACCATAGCCCAAGGCAAGGTGACATTGGGCCTCAGACAGTCCTAATTTCATAATTATGAAATGATTTTTCCCCAAAATTATGTAGAATGGCTCTCAACAAGCTGCTGGCCTGAAAAGCTTAGCTGTCTCCAGCCAGGCTGGGGCCTTCATAAATTGTGAGCTGGAGGCTCCAAGCGCATGAGAGTCACATTCTGTCCTAAACCACAAACCGACAAAGGGCTTGACTGGTGCTCAGGCCAGCATCCACCCAGGGCTCCTGCCCAGCCTCCAAGGGTCAGGACGCTGCTCTGCACTTCCCTTGTAGAGAAACAGGAGCCCAGCCACACAGGTTTCTGAGTTCGTCTTGGCCCAGCGGTTCTCAGCGGCTCCCTCTGTCCAGGGGAGGAGGACAGACCTCATCCCTGTGCGGGGCTCAGGGCACAGCTCTGCACCCCAGGGAAGGGTGTGGCTCTGCAGACCCCACCCTCAGCCCCAGAATGGACCTGCAGACCTTGAGGCCCCTCCTGATGGGACAAAGAGGGGAGGGGAGGTCCAGCCAGAGCTAATAATCATGGAGATGGTCACCCCTGCTTATGAGGGAATATCGATCCCTTATGGACCTCACAAGGACACCCCATTGCTCTCCATGCTGCCCAGTCCTCATCCCTCTGACTACGGCCCTTCCCTGCTGGCCCTGCCTGGTGCCTGCTGGCCCTGCCTTCGCAGGTCACCTCTGACAGGATAGGTGGGCTAATTCTGACCCTGCCCTCTGCTTCGGGCCCTGGGCCTGTGAGCAGCAAGGCGGAGGACCCTCCCTCAGGCTCCTGTGAGTGCAGGGTGGGTCCTGCAGTGAGTGTCTGGGCCTCACCCAAGTCCTGGCTCTGCAGGCCCTGGGGTCACAGATGCCCTGAAAGCAGCTGTCATTTTGAGCAGGTTTCCACCCAGCAAATGCTTACAGAGCACTCCTGTGCCTCGCCATGGCAGGGCCTCTCTGCCCTCCTAGGGCTGCAGCCCCCACTCCCCAGAGTGCATCTCAAGGGCAGGGAAGAGAGCTCCTCTCAGCCCTCCCAGGCCTGTTCAGGTCAGAAGTCTCCCATCTGGGTCAGGCTCAGCTCTGAGTCCCTGAATCCTCAGCATCCCAGTTCCCCATGGTAACCCGAGCCCCAGCCCAGGTGTGGACATGGAGGGAAGGAGCCAAGCCCAGATCTGTCCTAAGGGGACCCTGGCCCTACTGCTCCCTGGCACATCCCTCCAGGGCCTGGCTCATACTCCCTGGGCCTACAGACACATGTCTGTTCTAAACTCCCGCTGGCGACCTGCCAGTCACTCCCAGATTCTCGCTCTAACTGCTCCTGTCACCTCCGGGGTCGCTCTGGGAGACAAAGGAAGAGACAGCATCCCAGAGCCACCTGCAGCCCTGCCCAAGCCCCTCAGAGCCGCCCACACCACCTGTGGCAGGGTGCCAGCTGCCGGCTGAGCCCCACACTGCAGCGCTGGGTGTCCTAGAGGAGGCCTACACCATCTGCTCACCTCTGGGCAGACCAGTTCTGAGCACCTACTGTGTGCAGCCGCCTCTGGGCACAGGCCAGAAGCAAAGCCTTTGTCCAGGAGGACCCCCAGCTGATGAGGGGTAGAGTCACAGCCAGCCAGGGCAGGGCATGAGTGGGAGCTACAGGGTCCCTAGAAGCAGCTTCTGTCATCAAGAGACAGAGCACCCCAGGGGCCTGAATGCAGCAGGAGGACGCCCTGGCTGGGAGAGCAGGGCACAGCCCACAGGAGGTGAGGGGACCCAGGGGTGGGTGGGAGGTGGCTGGGGCCAGGCCCAGGTCCGGGCACAGATGGAGGCCAGGCTGACACAGCCTGACAAGGCTGAGCCCACAGGGCTGGGACCAGGGCCCCTGAGCCGCAACGCAGTGTGCTCAGTGTGTGGGAGCCAGGCCAGGGTGATGTCCCTGAGATACTAAGAAGAGAAGAGCAAAGCCCAGCTGCTCCTGCACAGCTTGCCAGCAGTGAGACCATCCTGGAGAGGACAAAGGAGAAGTCAGGGCACCTGCAGCTGCTGGGGATCCCCCAGGCCCACAAGAGTCAGGGCCCCACAAGGCCAGAGTCGGGGCACAAGGGAGGGAGCACACAGGGCTTCGAGCGGGCGAGCCAGTGTCCAGAGGGTGGGTGGGAGCCGAGGGCCAGGTGCAGAAAGGGGCAGCTTCTGACAGGACAGAAGCCCAGGGTCACAGCCAGGCCAGCACCACGACCACGGAGCAAGGGGAGCCCTGGCCCGGAAGACTCCAGGTCAGGTCAGGTGGACGGGAGTCTGTGGGCTCCACAGGAGGTGGGGTCTGAGGCCAAGGCTGCCTACAGGCCCTTGGGGGTGAGGCCTGAATACACATTTGCAGGATGTGAAGGTTCCATGGGGAGGGAGGTTTAATAGACACGAAGCAGAGTCAGGACCGCAGGAGGACACGGCCACACCCTCCTCTTCTGCACTGTGTGGCTGACACACTGCTGTCCTCCCCTCTCTGCAGCCCCAGAGCCTGGCCCGTCCTCGCTACTTGGCTCCGTCTATCCCATATGCACTGGGGCAACTGACGGCCGGGCCCCTGGGGTCAGAGTGGGCAGCTTCCACCTGCCGAGGAGAGGGGCCAGGAGGCACAGACACTGGGGAGGTGGGAAAAGCACCACCGTGGTGTGGACAGTGCACACTGCAGGCCTGGGAAGGGCCCTCAGCTGGCACAGGAAGGAGTTTGGAGAAGTGGGGCAGAGCTGCAAAGACCATGAGCAGGTAGAACCTGCACAGGATGGACGACCCGTTGGCATGTTTGAGACCAACCTGAGGGACTGGATGGGCCACAAAAGGTCAGGGCTCCGCAAAATGTGCGCTGCAGCAGGAGGGTGACTTAGCAGGACAGCAGCAGGGCTTTTGTGTAACAAGAGAGCAAAGCAGTGTGGGGCATCACGGTCACATGTGTGGTGAAATGGCAGATTAAAGCACTCAAGCTGATGTTCCTACTGCATGAGGGACCGTGAATGTTGCAGAAGGAACCTGTTCTGGCATTTCCCAGATTCAACTGAACCTTCCCCTCTCCTCCTTTTTCGAAAAGTGTCTCTCAGAATACATGTCCACTGGGTCATGCTGAGAACTCCTATGTAGGCTCTAATGGGGTGATCAGTTTGATGACAGAGAGGCCAGAACTGAGCTATGTTCTGTTTTAGTGTGTCCTCATCTGCCCACCTGGAACAGATCATCTGCTTATTGTCACCCTCAGGGAGGCCCTGTTTCAGTCACAATGGCTGCGCCACATCTCCACACTAAATACCAGCTACTGGGGTGGACCTGTCTTTCCCCAACCCAGACCCTCCACAATGGTGTCCAAATAGTTAAAGGAATCACACAACCCCCTGCCCTCCTCATTCCATTAAAAGGAGAAGGGCTCATCACAATAATCACAGTAAAGAAGGAACGGTGAGTCCCACCCCTTCCTTCCCTGCAGCCCCATTTGAGAAGCTGGGTCTCTAGAGCAGGGTCTTGTGCACACCCACTTGCCTGCGTGCCCAGGGGCTCTCTAAGCTCATGATGTTAGTGTCCCCCAAGCCAGGACCGGGACAGGCCGAGAGCCTGACCACCCCTAGCTGCCTGTCACAGTGACCCAGGCTCCAACCATTACCACGCAGTCAGTGAAGCACCACGTGTCACCCCGTGACAACATCCTGACTGAGCGTAAAGCAAAGGGGAACCCGGCCCCCAGCTGCCCGGGACTTGAAACACCAGACTCTTCAACACTGCCAAGGACCCATGGGTGTCCATGAGCAGGAGATCTGGGACCCCGTGATCACCTTCCAGAGTAGTGGGCGGCCCGAGGATCACAAGGGCGGATACGAGCCCTTTACCCGAAACAAATAAGGCACAGCCCTGTGCAACAGGATGCACCTGCAGGTGTCCAAATCTCCCCCGGGGCCCAAGAAAACCTGGACCCTGCTGTGGTTCAAGACACGGCTGTGCAATCCCCCTCCGGGCCTCCCATCCGTCATCATCGGGATGAGCAGCCCCACGGAGCCCATCACCCAGAGCAAACGTGTCTCCCGGGGCCACACAGGAGACCTGCACTCCTCCAGTGCGATGCTGCAGGACATGCAGACTGACTACAGCTGCAACACCTGCTTCCATTTCACCCACACCATCCAGCAGAAGGACCCGTTCACTCTCAAGGTCCTCACTACCCCGACAGCTGCAGAAGGGACACCCAGCTTCGCGTGTCCTCAGGGTACCTCAGGCAGTCAGGTGGTGCTCTGAGGCATGGACCCCTGCTGGAGCGTGACGCTTCTGGGGTCCCAACACCCAACGCTGCATGGTACATGAAAGGCAAGGACCTCCCATGTGACAGTGTCAAGTTTCAGAACTTCAACACGTCTCTGAATGTCACCAGTGTCTCAGGGAAGACTCTGAGGAGTGTTTCTGTCTGGCCTCCAAAGAGGGGGGCCGCACCTGGCACACGATCTCAGGTTGAGTAAAGCCTGCTTCCTACTGGCTAGATGAACCGAAGAGCCCGATCCTGGCTCCTGGAGAGGACAGAAGAGTGTGCAGGGCCGATGGGAACCCCAAATCCAGTGGATGGTGAATGGGAAGGGAGCCTTTGCAGTCAGGACCACCTGACCCGAACCGTGAAGTGTCCGGTGACACCACCAACTTCCAGGACAGGCAGAGCAGTGGCAGGGCCCTGAGCCAGCGCAGCATCTCCAATGAGCACGGCCACCTGCTGGCCAACGCCTGTGTCGGCGTGCTCATGCTGTCACCGTGGAACCAGCTCTTTCGGTGAGCTCTACAACCAGACCCAGCTGCACTGCCCTTTCTTTGTGTCTCTCATTCCCACCCTCCGATGGCTTAAGAATGGGCAGGAAGCAGCCAGAATGGTGGCAACTACCATATCTGTGAGACTGGCAGCCTGGAAATTAAGAGGATCCGCAAAGAGGACCAAGGCACCTACACCTGTGTTGCCACCAACATCCTAGGCAAGGCTGAAAACCAAGTCCGCCTGGAGGTCAGAGACTCGGCCAGAGCCATCTGATGTCCGAAGACCAGGAGGGGCACCACAGCGCAGCAGAGTATCATGTGAAGCACGGCCCCTGGCAGAGACTCAGCGTCTCCTGGCTGTAGGACACTGACCAGCTCTCATTGGAAGCAGCCTGGAGGAAGCAGACGACTCCCTGCCTCACCGTGCTAGCTGATCAGGCCACTGGCTGCCCTGCCCAAGGGACGGCCAGACCCCCGGTGACCTGGAGCAGGGACCTGGCTGAGCAGAGCGTGAGGCTGACCTGGATTCCAGGAGAGGACCACACAGCCCCATCAAAGACTATGTCATCCAGTTCCAACCAGGGTCTGGCCCGACCATTCCAAGTGCAAGACAGTATCAACCCAGCTGTCCTCAGCCTTCCCCGTATGTCAACTACCAGTTCCAGGTCGTTGCCATCAACGAGGTTGGGATCAGCCACCCCAGCCTCTGTCCGAGCACTGCCAAACCAGCAGAGCTCCCCGAGTCTGATCCCAGCGATGTGAAGGAAGAGGGGACCAGGAAGAACAACGTGGACCAGATCACATGGATGCCCGTGAATGCCGCCTCCACCTCTGGCCCCAGGCTGCGGTACACCAGCAAGCGGAGGTGGAGAGAGACTCGAGAGACCTGGAACAACGTGGCGGTGTGGGGCTTTCGCTGTGTGCTGGGGCAGACCCCGCTGCGTGCCTTGTAAGATCGGAGTCCGGGCTGAAAACGGCATTGGGAAGGGCCCAGAGCCTGACACTGTCATTGGGGACTCTGGAGAAGACCATCCCAGGCTGTGCCCGCCGACCGTGAGGTCGCAGTCGTGAACAGCACAGCCATCGGCCTGCAGTGCAGCTGCATCTACTCCGACATGGTCCAGGGCCAGCTCCAGGAGTACCGAGGGAGGAGGCCGCTCCTGACCCCCTCAGGCCCGCCGTGCTAATGGGGGTGAGGGGTAACAGAGCTGGGACACAGGGCACTAGGGATGTCTAGGATGAACTGTTCAAAAAGTACCCAGAGGAAGATATGGACACAGCCATGGATCCCCTAACCACAGGCGTGAGTCCTGAGAAGTGCAGCATTAGGCCATCTTGTCATGGCACCAACAGCAGAGTGCGCTGATCCAAACCTCCCCAGTGTAGATGTCACTCAGGGCGGCCTCGGTGCAATCAACAGACACAGTAAACACAAGCTATGTGCTGCCAGGTCACACAGCACACTGTTGCACAGGAAATGCTTTTTAGAGCAAACGGATTTTTAAAAAAAGAAGAAGAAGCAATGGTGTGGTGTGTTAGAAGGAGTCAGGGGCATGGGAAGGAGTGGGGAAGGGAGGAACAGCATGGGGGATCAGAACAGGCTCCAGGGAGAAAGAGGCCTTGCAGCAAAGAGGGACCTCAGCAAGCGGCCAGCCAGACACGGAGAGAGCAGCGTTCCAGGCAGAAGCGCAGTCCAGGTGATTGTCCCAGGCAGGACACGGCTGGTGTATCCCAGGAACAGGCGCCAGGACGCCAGGAGCGGTCAGGAGCACAGGAAGGGGAAGGAGTCTGAGATCAGGGAGGAAGCGGAAGCCAGATCAGCGCCTCCTGACTCAAAACCTCAGATCCTAGAGCCAAGAGGCGCCTCAGAGACAGTGTGATAACCATCACTTGCCGGGCAGAGGCGCTAACCAGGGGGGCAGGGTGGGGCCGACTTCACCCACACATGGGGCCCTCGTCAGCCTCTCTCCAAGCCACTCCCCCCAGAGTGCACCTCGCCTGGGCTCGCGCAGGCTGTGCTCTCTCCTCCCTCTGGACTCAGCCCCCGGCCGCACTACTCCCTCCTTCTCCATCACCACCACCACCAAGACTTCCACCACCTCCCACCCGGTGTGTTAGAGAGGGAGCTCAGGAGACCACGACAGCGGGGCCGGAGGCCTAGCTCCTCAGACTGCCACTGCAGGAGCATCCACCAGAGGGCGGTGACGCCACACACAGCTTCTCCCTGCAGCCCCCAAACTTGCCATTGTGGACTCTGCCTTGCAGACTGCACACACTCTAACCTTGTACCCAGTGCATACAAGGTCCTCTCCCACCAACTCCTGCCCACTACCTCGGTGTCTCTTCCCCTGTGCCTGGAGTAGGAGGTGGGAGAGCCCAGCCCTAGGAAGAGCCCGGAAGGAGGGTCCCCAGCCTGGGTTTTGAGGGCAGGAGAGTGCGGGGTAGGAAAAGGCAGGCCTGGCCTGACGCCCCGGGAAATGTGCCCATCACAGGGCCCCCCGCTGTCCTCCCTGGGGGCTGCTCTTGCTCTTCCCTTGTTGTTTGCTGCAGAGGTTCCCCGGGGGCTCGTTTGGAGCCAGGGAGCTGGGGGCCCAGGCGAGGCAGGGGGAGGCTCGGGCAGAAGGAGGAGCCCATGACCCCTGTGAAGCCGGTGCCAGGACAGGGGTCCTGCAGCAGGACGAGTTCCTCCACAGCCCGTTCGCAGCGTTAGCCCTGCCGCAGCAGCGACCCCGGGAGGGGAAACAGAGGCACAGATGACGGACGGCCCCTGGACACGCTCCTTCCTGCCCCTGAAGCCCCGGGGTGGGACCCCCTGTGGACTGTGCCCACAAACCTGCTCTCCTCTAGGGCCGCACTAGGGGTCCCCTGGGTGGGGGGGTGGGGCTGTGGAGTCCCCCCATCAGCCCCAGGATGAAGGCGCTGTGTGCCCAACCACACGGCCTGGCACGTGTGCCCCACGCAGGACAGCAGGGACGGTCCCGGGAGCCACTGCCCCGACCCAGGCCGGGCTCAGGGACAGCGAGAGCGAGGTCTGGGGTGCGGCAGGGGACCAGCCTGGGTCCGTACTCCACAGCGCTCCGTCGGCAGCCCTTCCCTCTCCCCTGGACGTGACCTTGCTCTCCAAGTGCAGAGACCTGAGCCCCGGGGCCTGGTACACAGGGCAGCAGGAGTCCTGGGCGGGCCAGGGCACAGGCTCCACCTGAACTCAGGACCGCTTCCTGGCTGACGCGGCCGAGAATAAGGCTTCGCCCATCCCAGTCAGACTTCCCGGGGCTGAGCTGGGCAATCCCAGGAGCTGGGCGGCCCCTGCCCCAGGGACTCTGGGCACCCAGGCATTAGTACAGTTGCTCTGTCCTCCTGGCCCCAGAGATCCCATTCTGGCCCTCAGTAGCTGCCAAAGGCTCCTCCTCCCGTGCTCCCCAGTGGAGGAGGGGACAGTGCCAGGCCCGGCCCAGGGCAGCAGCCTCATCTTCCCCCAGTGCGCAGCCGCGCCTCTCTCTGCCCTCCTTTGCGGCTGCACCGCCCCCTCCTGGCCAGAGCCAGGCCTCCCCTCCTCCCCTGGAAGCTCCGCCCTGACCCCTCCAACCCAGCTCACCCCAGGGCTCCCCATCCTCACCGCCTTGGCCAAAGCGCTTCTCCTGCTGGGCACCACAGGAGGCTGCGCAAGAGCTCCCCACACCGCGGGTCCCGGGGTGCGCCCAGGCCTCTCCCTGATGTCGGGTCACGAGTGAGAGCGGGGCCGCTGTGGGCGGATTCTCACAGTACAGACCCTGGGGACCTGGCCCCATGGCTCCACCAAAACTGCCTGTGCCTGACCTTCCCGTCCTGCCTTCCCACTCCCCGGACGCTGCGCCCCGGTTCCACCCCTCTCAGGGCTGCCAGACTGGAGACCTCAGAGCTGTCTGTGTGAGTCGCCCAAGGGCGGACTCACAGGGGGCCCTGCCTTTGGCAGGCTGCGACCCCAGCACCTCACTGAGCCCCAGGCCCTCCGGCTCCTGGGCACTTCCGGGGCCTGGGTGAGTCAGGGACGGGGTCACAGAGGAGGAGTGAGACACCAGCCTGCCTGGATGAAGTCCCAAGCCTCAGACTGAGGAGCACTGCACTGGGGCGCAGGGCTTTGGAAGTAGCGCTGGACCTAACTCAGGCCAGGGCAGGTGTGCTGCTCCTGTGTCCTCCTGGAAGGAGTGGAGCTCTGGCTGTCTAGGTGCAGCTGGGTGGCCTGGGACAAGTTCCCCAGCCTCTGGGCCTCTGTGTCCTCAGCAACAAGGTGGAATGACAACAACCGTGCAGGGTCTGGGAGGATTCGCTGTAATATCTAGCATTTAGTAGCTGGGGTTATGCGCCAAGCCCTGTCCTGAGCATTTTACACACATTATGTCATTTACCCTTGTGATGCCTTCCCTATTTTCCAATGAAGAAACTGAGGCTCGGGGATGTTAAATAAATTGTCCAAGGTGGCCCAGCTAATAAGGATTGGGGCCAAGATTAGATGTGAGACAGTTTCGTGACCTGATCCTACTCACCCCTGCACCTTCATCTTTACAGCGATTGCACTAATAGCTAACTTGGTTGCACCACTCTGTGCACGACTTCTCCATGTTGCCTTTGATTTATTTGCATCTGAGACCTAGAACAGCCCCACATAGGCAGGGACTACTCTATAACTCCACGTGTACAGGAAGGTTCAATAGCACCCAAGGTCACACAGCGAGGACTCTGCAGAGCCACACTAAATGCGTCTCCCTGCACACGAGATCGCCTGTCCTGGACTCATGTTTGTGGGGAAAGGCAGGACTAGCCAGCAGGGACCAGTGCCCCAGGCTCCCCCTGTCCTGCCAAAGGTTGCCCCTGAGGAGGGAACTCACCTGGCCCCAGGCTGGGCTGGGTGGGGTTGGTGATGTGCAGACTCACTGCAGAGCAGTGATGCGCTCACTTGGTGAGAAGTGCCCGGCAAGCTCCCCTCTACGTCAGCAGATGCCAGGCCTGGGACCCCTGGCTCTCCACAGTCACCTCCCAGAGCCACAGCCCTGGACCAGATGGCCTGGGAGAGGGGAGGGCCGCACCGCCAGCCCGGAGACCAGGCGCCTCCTGCAGTATGCACCCTCCAGGCCAGTGCCTCATCCTAGTCCGCTCCTGAGAAAACAGCTCCACCAAGACCTGGCTTTCCTCAGAGTGGCTTTCTGAGCACTTGCTGCAAGCCAGAGCAACTGAAATGTCTACCAATTGGCGGGTGAGTGATCATTTGGCAGTACAGCCACACAATGGAAGAGCACTCAGCAACCAAGAAGAATGAACTACCCATACACTCACAAACATGGAGGACCCCAAGGCATTATGCCAAGTGGAAGGAGCCAGACACAAAATACTACATCCTGCGTGATTCTTTTTTTATTCCCTTCTAGACAAGGAGACGCTCTAGTGTCAGAATCCAGATCAGTGTGGCCTGGACTAGGGACATCCAAAGGGAAGGAGAATAAAATAAAAATAAATCAATAAATAAAATAAATAAAAACTGGGGATGTAGCTGAGTGGGAAGCCTCAGGTGTGTGTGACACACACACACACACACACACAAACACAAATAATTTGGGCCAGGGATTTAGCTCAGTGGTTTCGCTGCCTGCTGCACAAGCGCAAGGACCTGAGTTCGATCCGCAGTACCAAAAAAAAAAAAGTGCAACAAAGGGAAGGAGATAAATGCCAAGGGTACAAGGCAGTGTTGGGACGTGAAGGAAGCATTTTGCATCCTGTTGGCAGGTTTGACTGGTGTGGGAATGGACACAGCATGGGACCTTCCAAAGGTGGACAGACTGTGTCAGACTCCTGAGACGAGGTGGGGCCCCGAAGTCTCAGGGACAATGTGGGACCTGACGGAGACTGACCCCAGATGTCAGGGTCTTCTAGCGAGCCCCACTGATGTCCACAGCCCGAGGGTGGGGGAAAGGAAAGGTCCCCGCACTTCCGCCCTGGCCGGCTAGCAGCGAGACAGCAGGCTGCGGTGAGACCTGCACCTGCACAGAGAGCCAGGCACAAAGAAGCAGGTGCACAGGGTCTTCCCTGCAAAGAGCAAATGCTTCAGGAGCAGAGTGCAGTGCAGAGGCTGGGTCTGGGGGAAGCAGCAGGGAGCTGGGAGAGCGTGGACATGGGATTCAGGGCTGGGAATGGCGAGGGAAAATCCTGGGGTGGGAGGGGCAGGAGGGAGGAGCAAGAGTCGTGACTTGGGGGCCGGCCGCTTGTTTCAATGCAGGTTTAATTTATGTGCAGTAAAATTCATCGTTTTTAAGGACACACACTGTTCTTGCATTTCTAAGAGAAAATTTTTAACTTTTCTACAAGCGTATTGCATTCATGCAGTATTTTCTTCTCTTACAGTGGAATGAGGACAAGTCGGTCTGTCATTCGCCTAGAGATACTGTGCGTGAAACCTCACCTGCCCTGTGTGTTTGCGTCTTGCCCTCAGGTCCTATCCCAGAAGTCAGGTGTTGATGGTCTCTGTTTAGCTACTGGGCGTGAGAGAGGGCTTTGGAGCCCAGACTGTGTGGAGCTGCATTCTAAGAGCTCACATGCTAGTTTTTCTCTGAAGTATTGGAAAGACTCACACCCGAGGCCCATGCTGGGATTGTATTCCCCAGTGACAGCAGTGCTCGTGCATGTGTGTACATGTGTGCGTGTGTGCGCACACGTGCGCACACATGTGTGTGCATGTGTGCGTGTTGTGTGTGCACACGTGCGTGTGTTGCGTGTGTGTGTGTGCACGTGTGTGCGTGTGTGTGTGCGTGTGTGTTGTCAGTTCTGAAGCCCCCAGCACCTTCGTAGCCAGTGTCACCAACATGGTTATCTCCGGGTGCACAGCCGGAGAGAGCAGAGGGGACAAACACTGCTCACTTCCACGCCTTCTGAGAGAAATGCCTCAGTGAGCATGAAGAGGTTGGCAAAAGTCACAGATCTGTTTTATGGAACAAAAGTCAGAAGAGGACATCTTGGCTGTGGCAGGGCTGAGGTGTGCGTTCACCTGGAATGAGAGCGATTGCTCACAACTGCATTACAGAACACCACACGGGATGTGGGACTTGCACGGGACATTTGAAACGTCTTCAGCAGATGCGACTCACGGTCTCACGCATCCTGGCCTGTCCAGCGGCATCGCAGGGAAGGACCAGTACCTGGGGGAGGTAATGGAATCCTTCTCCTCCTACTTCTAACTTTCAGCAGCCAGGAATGGACAGGGCCCTGGCATGGATTCCAAGTTTCCCACTGAAGTCTCAGCGTGAGATGCTGTTCTGCTGAGACCCCTTTCAGGCCTCGAACTCTGAGATTCAGGCTGAGCTGAGCTGAGAGGGGAGGAAGCACAGACATTTGGCCTGAAGGATGAGCCCCAGCCTCTGCCGCTCTCGGTTCTGGGGTGAGTCATCTCTGACCCAAGGGCCGGGAGCCGTGGCTGTGGAGAGGCCTCAGGGTGACCAGGACCTCCACGGCAGGGCGGAAGCAGCTGCACACCTGGCTCATGGCCCCTGGATCATGTGGGGAGGGGAAGCACACCTGGCAGTTTCTGCTCCCCAGGGCCTGGCTGGCAGTCATTGGTTGAAGACACAGGAATACATTGGTAACTCTTGCAGTGGTTTTTGAATTTACACATAACACTTTTAGAGAAATACGTCAAAGAAAATAACATTATAATAAATACTGCAAGGCATTTTGTAAGACAGGGCATGAGTGAGATGGATTTTGGGGACTGCATTCTTTAGTTTAATGGTTCACCAAAATACTGGATGAATGGCTAAAAACGTTTTAGACACAAATTTATAAATATGAATCAAATGATGGCCTGTTTTGTGTACAGTAAATAGATTTAAGTCTAAAACCAGAGAATCAAAAAATATGAACACAGTTTAGTCCTGTTAAACTCCAATCCGCAACTTCATAGCAGAGACACTTCACTGGCCCATTCATGTTTATATCTTTTATTCTTTAGTTTCTACTTTTATACCTTTAAATTGTACTGTCTGGAGGTAAGCATAAGGTGTTAGATACTGTGTTTGCATATCGTTGACTAGTGTGATAGTTACAGCATGTAAATAGAACTTGCTCAAAGTGGGCCAGGTTGGACATTGATTGAAAAGGAACCGCATTCTCGAGCAAGAGACACCTAGTGGATGGCCATAGAACTGCAACTCCACTGCGCAGGCTGAGGAGAAACATGGGCCCCTCTCAGGTGAGTCAGCTTCCTCTGCAGAGGCGTTGCAGTGAGGGGCCAGCAAAGCCCCGGCCTCCCATACTAAGCTATTCCATGCTGGACACCTTCAGCTATGTGATGCCATTCTATGGGGCGGGAGTTAGACTTGGTGGAGTAGGAGCAGAATGTGGAAACAAGCACTGATTTTGAGTTTTCAGGAAGGCGTTTGTAGCAATGAGAATGCTCCGCCCATGTCCACAGGGCAGCGAGAAGGCCTCCTGTCTTTGTTTCCTTTTGGAGCACCAGCCTTCCTTGACCTTGGGCCCATGGGGAATGAGCTCCCCTCCACCAGAAGCATTCAGACAGCAGCTCATGGAGTGCGGCCCGGGTGCCTACCTCTTCTGAGATTGGGGGGAGGATGGGTCACCACAGCTCCAGGTCCCATGACAGCCCTGTGACTCTGCACTCGGGATTCAGGAGGAACTGGGGCTGAGTGCAGGCAGGAGGAAGTGGCCCGGCCTAGTGGTCAGTCTCTCTGACCCCTGGCTGTGTTGGTGTCACAGCCCCTTGTGCTGGGTTCCCCTCTGAAAAGTGCCCTTTGAGTTTCCATGTTCACTGTCTCTGTGTCCCTTCAGCCCTTGTTAGGACCAATTCCAGGATCAATCCTTAAAGTCACTGTCCCTCCTAGGGGACAGAGCTGCCTTGTCCCAGACCATTCATAGCCCAGGGTGGAGGATTCATTCCAGTGTCCAAGAGGTCCTTTGCCAAATGAGCCCGGAAGTACCCTGTAGCCCACCGCTTGGCATATAATCCTGTTGAGGAACACCCCTCATACCTAGTTGGAGAGAGGCTTCCTTTTCCTGAAAGCACCTAGCCTGATACATTTGTCTAAGACTAAAAATCTAGTCAGTGGCAGGTGTGGTAGCACACAACTGTGATCTCAGCACTAGGAGTCTGAGGGAGTATCGAAAGTTCAAGTCCAGCCTGGGCTACATGGGATTGTGGTGTAGCATAGGGACTGTGAGGCTCTACACAGCACCACGGAGTACGTATTATAGTGTGCGTGTGCACGCACGCGCATGAGTGTGTGCGTGTGCACACATGCGCATGAGTGTGTGTGTGTGTGTAGTGGAACTGAGATTCAGACCCAGGGAGTGTAGTTCCAGAGCCCAAGGTGTAACCACTTGGCTCCATTCTGTCCTCAGGACTGTCTCAGAGGAAGGCAGGAAAGTGTCTCAGAGGTGCAAAAGAATGGGTTAGGCAGATTCCTGGCTCATGCAGCACCCAGTCCTCTGTGGCTGGATGTGTTCATGTACTCCTGTAATTGCAGCACTTGAGAGGCTGAGGCAGGAGGATCACTGTGATTTTGAGGCCAGCCTAGGGTACACAGTGAGTTCAAGGCCAGCAGCCTGAATTACATAGCAAGACCCTGTCTCAACAAAACAAAACAAAAGAAAACAACCCCCCAAAATAGCAAGGACTTCCTAAGGCAAAATGAGCACAGGGTCCTAGGCTGTCAGTGTGTAGGAGACAGAGCAATTAAAGATACACAAGAGCAGTCACAGAGAGAACTCACTGGACTCCGAGGACTGGAGAGCTTCGGAGGGGTATGGCACTTTAAGGTGGGCCTGTCGATTTCGAACTGACTGGGGACCCTCTGGCAGCCCACAGGTTCCAGAGACCCCAGCCCCAAGCAGTTAATGGAGGGGCAGCTACACCACAAAGCTGCCCTCACCCTGTGCAGCCAGGGGACAGGAATGCTGACTTGCTATCAGGACACAGTGCAGAAGCAGGGTGGCAGCCCTGGGTCAGCAAGTGACCACAGACAGATGGCTGCCACGGGACTAGGCACTTTTTCTTCTGTTTTTTTTTTGAAACAAGGTCTTTCTATGTAGTTCAGGCTGACCTTCAGCTCACTGTCACCTTGGATGGCCTCAACCTCGCAGCGATCTTCCTGCCCCAGCGTCCCAAGTGCTGGGATTATAGGCGTGCACCACTATGCCCAGCCCTGGGCCAGGCGCTCTTGAGCAAGAGGCTGTAGGTGTGAAAACTGGAGAACAAGGGGCCACTGGGATCTGCACGGAACAGGGGCATCTGGGATTGCAGGTGTGCGCCACTACACCCAGCTTTGGTGATTTCAATGAATCGAGGAATTGTGTCCAGGACACGGAAGGACCGGGGGGGGGGGGGGATGCAGCAGTGAGGTGAGGGAGGAGCCCGCGGCGGCTTCACAGAGCCAACACCAGGCCGCCTGGGTCAAGGTCTGAGGCTGTTAAAGCCACACAGGCGCACGCGCACGCACTCTGCCTCACCGCCGTCCTCCCGCACACACACACACTCCCAGTCGTACACGGGCCCAGCCGAGCTCGGCTTCTGGGCTCGGGCACCCACAGCGTGCGCGGGAGCGCGGGCCAGGTCGGCTGCGGCCTGCAGACCTGAGAAGCCCGGCCTCCCCCAGGGCTCCGGCCGGCCTGCAGGGGGCGCCCGAGAGCCACAGGCCCCGGGGACAGCGAAGGGGCCGCAGAGCCCCCTCGCAACGCCCGGGAAGTGACTGGCATCACCTACAGTCTGAGATAATGGACCTCCGCGAGGCCGCGGGTCCATAACGATAATGTCCTGGGAGCCTGTGAGCGCGGGCCAGGAGAGCACTGAGTCATTTCTGTCCGCACGTGCGACGCGGAGCGACCCCTCTGACTGCCGGAGAGCACGGGGCTGTGGCCCTGCCTATAGAATTCCTTCAGAATGTGTCTATTTATTTGAATAGATATCTTCCAAATATACAAGTTGCAGAGGCACAGGATACGGGCGAAGAGCTTCTCTCACTGAGCCTCCCCGGGTGCTCAGGGCCCCATAAGACCTGACCCGGTTCTGAATTTTCTTTTCTTTTTCTTTTCTTTTTTTTTTTTTTGGTACCGGGGATCGAACTCAGGTTCTTCCCCTTGCGGGGCAGGCAGTGAAACTGTTACACCCAGCGAGAGAGAACCAACCAGAGACCGATATTAAATCCACACAGGAGTTTATTACCGGCCGGGACCCGAGCCGAGGACTCGAGCCCCGGCTGGGGGTTGACAAACATGTTTTATACACCTTTGAGGCCAGCAGTTTCTAGGCCCCCCTCCATGGGATAGAACTAGTAAAGCAAGCAAAAGGTACAGAAGCGGAACGTCCTGCTGTTAGAACATTTGTAAAACAGTAGTTGATTAATTGTTTCTAAAGAGACTTTCTAAGGGGAGGAGGTTTCTAAGCTTCCTCCTTCTGAGTTCATCTAAAGGGCAAGCAGGTGGGTCAAGCAGCAATATGGAGTCTGTCTTGCTAACTAGGGTCCTTCAGAAACCACTGAGCTAAATCCCCAGCCCATTGGTTCTGAATTTTCTATGCACCCTCCGTGATATTTCCATCAGGTACAAACGATGGGGTCAGGGATTTAGCTCAGAGGCACTGTGCCTGCCTTGGGAGCACAAAGTTTTGAGTTCAATCCCAGTACCCAAAACCAAACAAACACACAGAAACGATGTACAGTCTTCCTTTTTTATGCAGTCAGCAGCATGGTACAATACACAGCAGTCAGGACCGCTTTCCACTCGCCTTAGCAGCAACCTCTTTTAGACCACTTCATCTCCTTCCTTCCTCTTGAGAGCACTCGGTGTCCTCACCATTTGTCTTGGACTCCCTGAAATCCATCCCTGGAACACACACACACACACACACACACACACACACACACACACGAGGACACTGCCAGAGAGGCAGGGTTGTCATGGGCCTGGGGGAGCTACCTCACTGTGATAAACTATGCACAACATAAGAGATAAGACCGATCACTTGGAGATGTGCAGTTCAGGGATATTAAGTGCATTCACAATGTTGTGCAGCCATTATCACTATCAATTTCCCTAACTTTTCATCAGCTCAAACCGAAATTGAGTCTGGCATAGTGGTGCATACCTGAAATCCCAGTTCTCTGGGGGGCTAATGCAGGAGGATCACAAGTTTGAGATCAGCTGTAGTGAGACCCTGTCTCAAAAAAAAAAAAAAAAAAAATTAAAAAGGACTGGAGACGTAGCTCGTGTGAAGGCTCTGTGTCTAACCCCCAGTATATAAAGGAACAGACATACAAAACCAGAAAACAGAAAACAGTAACAATTTTTTTCTTGGGGGGGGGGAATCAAGCCCAGGGCCTTTGCTCTAAGTTACATCCTCAGCCCCATCCCTTTAAAAGTTATTTTTGAGAATCAGGCATGGTGGTGCATGACTGCAATCCCAGGACTCAGGAGGCTGAGGCAGGAGGATTACAAATATGGGGCCATCCTGGGCTACATGGTGAGTTTAAGACCAGCCTGGAACTACGTAGGGAGATAGTGAGAACTTGTCTTAAGAAAGACAGACAGACAGACAGGCCGGGGATTTAGCTCAGTGGTTCTGCCACCTGCCCTGCAAGCACAAGAACCTGAGTTTGATCCCCCGTACCAAAAAAAAAGAAAAGACAATCAGACTGGGCGAACCGGGGACAGAGTTCAGGGCTAGAGTGCTTGCCCAGCATGGGTGAGGCCTTGGATTCCATTCCCACGAACACCTCTCCCTTCTACAGAGCACATCCTGAGAGGGGTCTGGGAAAAGCAGGCAGCGCCGAGAACGCGGCGGACACACGAGCTCGTGCCCACAGATGCTGTCTGCACAGTGAAAGCCTGATGCCCGGGGACCCCTGCAATTTCTCAATCCTCCCCTCTACTATCTTCCCTTCAATCCAGTCCCAATGGTCTCCTTGAGGTTTTCCAATTAAGGAACCTAATCCAGCCTTAGTAGAGGGCACTGATTTGTTTTCAGATATCATTTTGTCAGTGAGGCCTTCTCTGATCACTTTTTTTTTTTTTTCTGAACTGGGGATCGAACTCAAGACCTTGAGCTTGCGAGGCAGGTGCGGGACCACTGAGCTAAAACCCCGGGCCCGGATCACTTTGTTTTTCGAGACAGGCTCTCAGCACGTAGCCCAGGCTGGCCTGCACCACCACGCAGAGCTGTTATCACGCCTTTTTACAGTAGGGTCCTCCCATCCTTTGTCCTCCTTTCCTGCTCTACTCTTTCATCATTTACACTTGTTAAACATGTCTCCTTCCCTCCACACACTCGCTCGCGTGGTCTCACTCGGTAGCCCAGGCTGCACAGGACTCAACGGCGATCCTTTTACCTCAGCTCAGAGCTGGGATTACAGGCTTGCACCCGGCAGCAAATAACTTTTGCATGGTGAATGAATGGTGAGGAAGCCCAGTCCAGCTATCTTACTTACTACCCTCATTAAACAGACGAGGAAAACCAATTTCAGGAGAGTCAGCGGGGCATCCAGGGTTTTACATTCTTTTCCCGAGTTAGAATAAGTGGTAAAGTCAGTTCTGCTGGGGTTGTACTAACATGCTAATCAGCTGTACGCGAAGAGAAGGAGCCAGGGTAACAGACTGAACATTCCCACCCTCGTTCGCTTTCGGCCCTTGGCCTCAAGCCCCACATCACCTACCTCCCAGGCGTGCGTCTCCCGGCCCGTCGCCCGGCGAGCAGCCCTCCCATTGGTCGTGCGTCACAGGGCCCCATGCTCACACGAGGATAAGTAGCCAGTCAGCGCTGCCGGTCTCCGCCGCGCCAGCCGCGCTAGTTCGAGTCGTCCCGCCCCCGTCCAGGGAACGCCGGGAGTCGTAGTCTAATGGTCCATATTCCTGCCGCCACCTAGGGGGAACCGAGAACTACCCGACCCAGAGGGCCCAGCGCCGAGCGCGTTTCTTAGTCTTACCCAGCCAACAATCTGGACCAGGCTGGAACTGCGTCCTGAACAGGTGAGAGCTGTCGAGCGCTGGGGATACATGCAGAGGTCCCAGACCTAGCCTTATTTTCGGCAGTATGTGCGGCGCAGAGTCCAGCCTGTGTGCCGGGCCTGATTTTCTAGGAGTCGGTGGATCGGACTGGCTGGCCCCTCTGTGCTTCAGGAAACTTCCTAACTCTGCCCATGTACTGTCACGAAGCCCGGAACTTGCCCGGTCCCCCAGTTAACTCCTGCTGCGAGCCCTCCGCCCGGAGCGGTTCCGAGCTCACCTGCGCGGTCCCCGCTCTCCTGTGAGGCCCGGGTCGCTCGTTCCAGTGCTGCAGACCATGTGTCCTTAGCACCCACGGGTTCCAGCTTGTTATCGTCCGCTCCCCGGGGCGTAGCTCAGAGCCTGGGTGTCCCTCTTCACTGCCGGCAAGGTAGACCTGGGTACTAGCTTTGTGGCTGTTTATCTCCCGGAGCCTCAGTTTGGCTTCTGTACAACGGGTGACTTGAGGCCTTCCCCAGCCCCTTGTCCCTGGTGCTCTCTTGCTGTGTGCCATCGCCGCCTTGTGCAAAGAAGCCTTGAAGGCATTCAGTTTTAGCTGTCTTATTTTAAGTGAAGATCTGTCGGATCTCAGTCACCCACATGTTTTTTGTCCTCTACATATGCTTTTGCTGTAATTATACCCAAATATTGGCCACTACAGGGCGGGAGATTCTGGGCCCGGAGGCAGAAGTTTGGCGTGGGGGTGACACAGGTGTTGTCCCCGCGCATCTGCCTTCGGTGCTTGCCCCTGCAGGGAGTGCTCGCGCCCCTTCCCTATGCCACCCCCACGATGCCCCTGTCCCGTTTGCTGAGATCTGTGGGGGTCTTCCTGCTGCCCGCCCCCTGCTGGGGACCCAGGGAGAGGTGGCTGGGTTCCCCGCGGAGGCCCTCCCTCCTGGGGGCCTGGCACGGTGCCCGCTGCTGGTGCCAAGTGTGGACAGAGCAGCCTCGGTGAGTGTGCGTGGGAGGGGCCTGGGGGAGGGGAGCCCCTGGCTGGATTTCTCACTGGTTCTTCCTTTTCTCAGAGCACTTTGCTCCTCTCTCAGGATGAGTGGAGACCAGAAGTCGGATGTTTATGCTCAAGAAAAGCAGAATTTCATCCAGCACTTCTCTCAGATTGTCAGGGTGCTGACTGAAGAAGACACAGAGCACCCAGAGATTGGAGATGTCCTAGCCCGGCTCAAGGAGGTGAGGGATTTGTGACTCAAGGAAGTGAGACTTGGTCACTGTGTGTGGGTGAGATTCAGTGAGGGCTTTGGGGGATGGCGTGGTGGATGTGGATGAGGCTTTCACCTGGGTGACTCAGGAGCCTCAGGAGTGGGGGGCCTGGGCGGGTAGATGCACACAGCCCATCGCCCTGACTTTTGGCTCTGTAGAAGGTGGGCCGTTCAGAGTGCTTTCCTGGGAGTGGAGGCCTCAGACCTGGTCGATCTTTGATTCTGGGTCCTGAAACCTTACAATGCTCCCATGGCAGACAGCTGGGGGAAGGTCAGGGGGCTGAGTGACTCCCCAGAGACCGGACTGTGTTGAAACCCTGTTCCAGGACAGGAAGGACTGCTGTAACACCTACGTTCTTTTATTTTCTCTCCCTTTTACTTTCATGAAATATGGAGTAAGATTCTTTTTATGAATGTGGTCTCTCGTCTGCCTGAAGGGAACCAAGGCAAAGGGAGGGGCCTTGTCTGTACCTGGATAAGGACTAGGAAGAACATCTTCCCTCTGCGTTGGCTCTGGATGGCAGCAGGGCAGCAGAGGGAGGAGCCACTGGAGGAGGGGAGATGCCCCCCAGCCTGGGTCTCCTCTGCCCAGCTGGAGGAACCTTGTCTTTAACGCAGGCAGGCGTTTCATCTGCAGATGGGTTGAACTGTGGGGAGGAGGAAATAGTTGGGATGGATGGATTGTGCAGAGGAAGTGTGTGGGGTGCAATCAGCCTGAGGGACTTGAGCGAGTCAGCTGTTTCTGTGGCTGTGTTTCCCTGAGTTCTGGGTTTGGAGGATTTAGTCTGCAGGAGCCTTTGAACTTACTGGGGCAGAGAATGCAGAGGGCATGGTTAGGCACTGGGCCCTTGGCAACTCTTCCAGCTGTGCTGCAGGATGCTGGGGACAGAGTAGAGAGAGAAGCAATCCTAAGGTTCTCGGGGCAGGGGGTGGGGGTGGGGGTGGGGGTTGGGCTGGGGAAGATGAATTTATGGGGTTGGAAAGAAGAACTCACAGTCACTGCTCCCTGTCCCTCTCCCCTGGCTACAGGTCCTAGAGTACAATGCCATTGGAGGCAAGTACATCCGGGGCTTGACGGTGCTGGTAGCATTCAAGGAGCTGGTGGAGCCAAGCAAACAGGATGCTGAGAGCATGCAGCGAGTGCTGACCGTGGGCTGGTGTGTGGAGCTGGTGAGAGGCCCTGAGTGCACCATGGCGGGTCGGGCGGGTGTGTTTCTGTCTAGTGCTTCAGCCAGACTCAGGCAGTGAATTACTTAAGGGCTGATTACTCTTTTGCCAAAAGCAACATAGAATTGCCAACGGGGTGTCAAGGTTTTCCTTGGGCAGAGGTCAGCTATAAATTGTCATGTTCCTTCCAAAAGATTATTCTAAAACAGAAGCAACACTGGACACCCACTGAGTTTTTGAAAATGTTTAAGCCTAAATCCCCTAAGTTTCACACCACTGGGTTGGCAGTACCCTCCTATAATCCCAGCTACTCCTGAAGCTGAGGCAGGAGGATTGCAAATTTGAGACCAGCCTGAATAACTTCCTGTCTGAAAATAAAAAATAAAAGGCTGGAGATGTAGCTCCGCACTCCCTGTGTTCAATTCCCAGTACTGCAAAACCAAACCAAACAGAAACCCCCCAGATTTCTGGCATTAGTTGGAAAACTGCAACCTCTGGGTCTGTGTATACAGCAGAGCTGTCTGAAGCCAAGTGGAGCTGCTTCCTTTAGGCCCCCAAGGCACCCAGGCTTCCTGTGTGGCTCCACTCAGCTCCAGTCCTCACAGCTCCTTGTCTTCTCTCTCTGGCTCCGGGCCTTTGAAGGGGTATGGTTGTTGGCCTGGCCTAAAGCCTGCACTAGGAGAGGAGTGCTGAGTTCTCATAATACATATTTTCTTGTAGTCCTAGGAGTGGAACTCTGGGCCTTTGGTCTAAAGTATGTCCTAAGCGCTCCCCACCCCAGCTGTTTTTTTTTTTTTGGTCCTGGGGATCCAACTTGGGACCTTGTGCTTGTGAGGCAAGTGGCGGCACCACTGAGCTAAATCCCTGGTCCCCCCTTTTTTATTTTTTAAGACAGGGTCTTGGTAAATTGCCTAGATTGGGCTCAAATTTGGAATCCCTGTGCCTCAGCCTCCCGGAGTGCTGGGATTACAGGCATGTGACACCATGTCTGGCTTATTAGTGTCTTCAGTTGATGAAATAATCTTTTTTAAGCATTCATTGTAGTTTTTGCCAATCGTACCTTATGTGAAGGTGTTTTATCATCCCGCTGGGACCAGGGACAAGCTGATTAGAGATTTCACAGATCAGATCCACATGCCTGTAATCGTAGAGCTTGGGAGCTGAGTCAGGAAGATCTCAAGCTGGAGGCCAGCCTGGGTACAACTCCCTCTCCCCCAAATAGGAGATGTCAGAGATCAGTTTCAGCTGTTACCCTGGAAATAAGTGTTGTGGCCCTGTCTTGTAGATGGGGAGTCTGAGCCAAAAAGGTTTGTCACTTTACAAGGTCTTCGCCACTAAAGCCCTGGACCTCCCCACGCTGGCATCCTTCCCAGCTCCGTGTGCATCTAAGGCACAGTAAAGGGCCTGGGTCTCTTCCTTTTCCTAGCTGCAAGCTTTCTTCCTGGTGGCAGATGACATCATGGACTCATCCCTGACCCGCCGGGGACGGGCCTGCTGGTATCAGAAGGTAATGTGGGGAGGTGACAGCATACAGCCTGGTGGCGGTATCTGGGTGATACTTCCAGGTAGGAGCGAAAGCCAGAGATGAATGACTTGTTTTCCCCATGCCCCAACAGCCAGGCATAGGTTTGGATGCCATCAACGATGCTTTCCTTCTGGAATCCTGTATCTACCGCCTGCTGAGGCTGCACTGCCGGGAGCAGCCCTACTACCTGAACCTGCTCGAGCTTTTCCTGCAGGTGCGCTCCTGGCCGATGCCCGGGCCCAGTGGTCACCACAGTGGCCTTGGCCTCCAGGATGTGCTCATCCAGATCACCTGGCAAGGTGGACCAGGGAGGGCGCTGGGAGCATGCAGGAGTGGCGGAAGGCTCCCCAAGCTGTGGGATGGGAAGATGTGGTAATGAGGGGCCCACATGCTCGTGGGCCTGCAGTTTCCGTGTCTCCTGCTCAATGTCCGACTGCCCACTGTCGGCTGGGACGGAGCGTGGGATGCAGGCCCAGATGTCAGTGCTCCTGTATCTGGAGGAAGCCTGGCTCACAGCCGTGTTCCTCTCCCTTAGACTTCCTACCAGACGGAGGTCGGGCAGACTCTGGACCTCATCACAGCCCCCCAGGGCCAGGTGGACCTCAGCAGATACACTGAGAAGAGGTGAGCCTTGGACCTGGGTCTGGCCGGTGAGGAGGGTGCAGAGTGGGCACGGCCTTCTGAGGGCTTTATCTGGTCCCTCGACTCAGGTACAAATCTATTGTCAAGTACAAGACAGCTTTCTACTCCTTCTACCTGCCTGTCGCTGCTGCCATGTACATGGTGAGTCAGCCTCCTCACCCCCATGCCCCACATGGGCAGAGTACATAACTGGGACAGTCATGTGCCCTGCTGAATGGCTGTGTGACCTTGGGCAAGCCACTTAAGTCTCTCAGCTTATTTTTATTTTTGGTGTTTTGAGACAGGGTCTCACTATGTAGTTCAGGCTGGCCTTGAACTCACTGTATATAGCACAGGCACAGTGATTCTCCTGCCTCAGCCTTCCAAGTGCTGGGATTACAGATGTGCACCCATGCCAGCTCTGAGTCTTTCTCCTCAGCTGTGAGACTGGGATCAAATTCCTGCCCCACAGGACTGTAAAGATGAACCTGGCACATAGAAGCCGATAGATCCTGCATATGAGTGTGGGGAGGAATGAGGAGGTAATTCTGAGAGGCTGAGAGGGAGAAGGCTGGATTCAAATGCTGTCAGTGGCATCACTTACTTTCCATCCTGAAAGGCACTGGAGGTGACAGAAAGCTTAGGAAGAAGGCTCAGGGTGACAGAGGCTCCCAGGGGCCTCAGAATGGGCCAGTCTGGAACCCACACCGGATGGGGGCGTTCTGAAGCCCAGCTGAGATAAGTGGGAGAGGCCGGCCTGTTGGTCGGGCTTCCTGCATCTGGGTCGGCAAGGACACCTGGAAGGAGAGACCCTTGGGCGCTGCAGTAGGGCGAGGCCGCTGCAGGCTCCGGGAACATGAGGCCCTGTGGTGCCCGCTCCCCTCCCTGCAGGCTGGCATAGACGGGGAGAAGGAGCACAGCAGCGCCAGGGGGATCCTGACGGAGATGGGCGAGTTCTTCCAGATCCAGGTGGGAAGGCCCAGTGGCGTGGCAGGGGACAGGGAGCAGCCCTCCTCTTGGCCTGTCTGGAGCCCCTCATCCTTCCTGTGCTGCCCCCACCCCACCCAGGATGATTTCCTTGACCTCTTTGGGGACCCCAGTGTGACAGGGAAGATTGGCACCGACATCCAGGACAACAAATGCAGCTGGCTGGTGGTTCAGTGCCTGCAGCGGGCGACTCTGGAGCAGCGCCAGATCCTGCAGGTGCCCAGGAGCAGCCTGGGGTCTCTGCGGGGATGAGAAAGGGGGTAGAGCAGAGGTTCTCAGTTGGGGCCGACGTCTGGCAAAGACGACATAACTTTGTCATCACAACTTGGTGAATGCTTGTGCTAAAATGTGTCTAGTGGGTAGAGGTGAGGGCGCTGCCAAACAGCACCCAGAACAGCTCCCCCAGACCATGACCTGGCCCAGAATTCCGGTGCTGCCCACCTAGGGGACCCCTGGCCTGAGGACGGTGGGCCCGAGCCCTGGGGCGGTGGAGGAGGAGCGCGCGCAGAAGGCCTGGAGGCGCCGGGGAAGCCGAGTCCATTGTTCTCCACTTTCCAGGAGAATTATGGGCAGAAGGACGCCGAGAAGGTGGCCAGGGTGAAGGCGCTGTACGAGGAGCTGGACCTGCCGGCTGCGTTCCTGCGGTACGAGGAGGACAGCTACAGCCGCCTCCAGGGCCTCGTCCAGCAGCACGCCGCGTCGCTGCCCGCGGCCATCTTCCTGGGGCTAGCGAACAAGATCTACAAGCGGAAAAAGTGACCTGGAGACCACGGGGCGGGAGGGCGGCCGCTTAATAAAGTACCGCGAACCCCTCGTGCCTGTGTCTGCCTCGCTCATGCCGGAATCAGGCCGTGGCCGCCTCGTGCCTCCGACCGGCGGGGAAGCTACGGGCGGGGCCTGGGCAGCCACGGATCGTGACGTCAGGCCCCGAGTCCGCCCCGCCCGCAGGCCAAGGGGTGCGGCTGCGCGGCCAGCGGCTCTTCCCGGCGCCCCCCCCTCCGCTCTGGACCCCGCTGTTGGGGACCCGGGAGCCAACAGCCGCCCTAGGCCCCCGAGCGGCTCAGGAGGACCCGGTGAGGACAGCGCGGCCCGCGGGTGCTCTGGGCGCGGCAGGGAAGCCGGGAAAGCGCTAGGGAAAGGATGGGCGGTGGCTGATGATGGAGACCGGCGGAGAACGGACCGGCGGCTGAGCCAGGGGTGAGGGCACCCAGTGCGAGCGCTGCGGGCTAGAGCCCACGGAGGCCGCGCTGTCCGCCCCTCTGCTCCGCCCCGCCCCGTTCCCGCATTCACCTCTACTGCTTCATTTCAGGGCACCGGGGCGGGGTCTCTGCGGCTTCCCCAGGAACGCCGGGTGGGCTGGAGGCCAGGGCCGGATGGATGCGGAAAGGATCGGGGTCCCTTGGGCCCCTCCTTTTCCAAGCTCCGAACCCCTGCGGAGAGCCAGAGCGCAGCCGCATTCTCTGCCCTCCCTTCTGCGTTCCCGGGGATTTGCATCCGGCTGCACCTGCAAACACCGCAGTGGAAATTAGTGGCCAGTCGAGGGGGATCTGCATCTCAGTTATACTCCCAAGCAGCCAGCGCCTTTCTAGGCCTGCGCCTGCCGCCTATCAGTCACCTCGCTGTCCTTCCTGCGGCCCTCGCCCTCACTGGCTGGCTTCTCCACTCTTGTCTTCCAGGTCTGCATCTGCGTGGCCAGGTGGGTGGATGCGAGAGGCCCAGTCCTGCTGGTTCTCCAGAGGCCACCGGGTCGCGGCAGGCACCATGCTGTCCCCTCAGCGGGCGTTACTCTGCAACCTCAACCACATCCACCTCCAGCACGTCTCCCTGGGCCTGCACCTGTCCCGCCGCCCCGAGCTGCGGGAGGGGCCTTTGAGCGCGTCCCCTCCCCCGGGCGACACCGGGGGCAAGGAGAGCAGCGGCCCCTGCGGCGGGACCTTGGTGGACGCCAACTCCAACAGCCCCGCAGTGCCCTGCCGGTGCTGCCAGGAGCACGGGCCGACGCAGAATCAGCCGGGCCCGACGCAGGAGGAGCACGGCGTGGCCTCGCCCTCCGACCCCGGCTGCTCATCCTCGCTCAGCTCCTGCTCTGACCTCAGCCCCGATGAGTCCCCCGTCTCCGTCTACTCCCGGCACCGGCCTGGCGAGGAGGATGCCCACTACCAGCCCAGCGTCGTCCCCTTGGAGCAGGGCTTCCCACTGGCCTTGGCGGTCCCGGGCACCTGCTCCCCAGACAGCTTCTGCTGCTCCCCCGATTCCTGCTCCGGAGCTTCCTCCCCACCCGGGCCTGGCCTCGACTCGAACTGCAACGCCCTGACCGCCGGCCAGGGCCTCCCCTCGCCGGGCCTGGAGGAGGAGGACGATGGAGGGGAGCAGGACCTCCCCGCCTCCGAGCTCTCCGAGGAGGAGGATGGGAAGATCGGTGCCGGGAGAACAGAGCCTAGTTGGAAAATTAACCCCATTTGGAAAATTGATACAGAGAAAACTGAAGCTGCGTGGAAAATCACAGAGAACAATAACTGTGGTTGGAAAATCAGCGGAAATACTGACTCGGGCTGGAAAACGGAACCTGGAGAATGCCATGGTTGGAACAGCAACACAGGAACAGCCGATTCTGGCTCGAAAACGGACGCGGGGAAAGCGGCCGGGGGCCGGAGGAGTGACGTGGTCGAGGAGCCGGCGCCCCACCGGACCGTAACGTCCTTCCACGAGCTGGCCCAGAAGCGCAAGCGGGGCCCGGGGCTGCCCCTCGTGCCGCAGGCCAAGAAAGACCGCAGCGACTGGCTCATCGTGTTCTCGCCCGACTCGGAGCTGCCCCCCGGCGGCTCGCTGAGCGGCTCCTCCGTGCCCCCGCGCGAGGTCACCACCTTCAAGGAGCTCCGGTCCCGCAGCCGCGCCCCGCCCCCGGCGGTCCCGCCCCGGGACCCCCCGGCCGGCTGGGCCCTGGTCCCGCCCCGCCCTCCGCCGCCGCCCGTCCCTCCGCGGAGGAAGAAGAACCGGCCGGGGCTGCAGCCCATCGCCGAGGGGCAGCCGGAGGAGGCCAGCGCAGCGAGCCCCGCGGCGGGCGAGGAGGTCCCGGGAGCGCAGGAGGCGGAGCAGCCCGGCCCGCGAGCCGGCCGCGAGGGTAAGGGCCGCCGAGGAGGCGGAGGAGGGCGGCCTCGCTTGGCCTGCCGCGCTGCCCAGTTCCCGCCCCTCCGCCGGGGCGCTGGGAAAGGGGACTGGGCGCGGCTCAGGCTGGGCACTAACTCTCTGCTCCCTCTTTCTCCCGCTCCTCCTCGCCTGGCTGCGCGTCCCGCTGTCCTCCTCCCCCTGTGCCTGGCCCTGCCAATCCCCGCCTGCAGCCGGTCCCCTCCCGCTCCCGGGGCCCCGGGTTCTCCGGTTCTCGGCCGACGGGCGCCCCCTGTTGGAGGGCGGGGGCGCGGGCGCAGCTGGGTCCCCGCCCGGGGCGCCTCGGGCCGGGTGGCCGCTGGAGGAGCCGAGCCCCCCCTTGGAGCAGCTGCTTCCGGCGCGCCTGTCCCCGGTGGGCGCGTACGCGCCCCCCGCCCGGGGCGCCCTGCCCTGCCTGGACAGCCCCGAGCTGGCGCTGCTGCTGTCCCCGCTCTTCCCCAGGAATAGCGCCTTCCCCGCCGCGGCCCCCCCGCCGCCTCGGCCGCCGCGCCCGCTGAAGGCCCCGCACCGGACCCGGATCCCGCCACCCGCGCCCAGGCTACGTAAGACGGAGCGGGCCTCCCGCCGCCTCGCCAGGCGCTGTCCGTACCTCCGAGGGGCACGGCTGGGTCCCCCCTTTTAGCCCGGGCCGATGCCCTGCGGCTCTTCAGGGCGGGGAGTCCGCTGGCCCTTGCTGGCGCCCGTCTCTCTCCCGGCCTGCTCCGGACCAGGAAACGCGGGCTTCCGCGGCCAAGCCGTGGTTAGGGACCCGCTCACTCCTGCCCGCGGACCGCCTCGCTGCGGACTGGAGGTGCAGCCCTGGCGCCCTGGCGCCCCGGCGGCTCCAGCAGGGGGCGCCCTCCGCTGGCTCCTTGGCGGGACCCGGCTCCCTTTTCCGGCGCCCGGGGCCCTCGGCCCTCCTCCCTGGCCCGCCCGTCTGTCTGCCCATTGGCCCCGGCTCTCACGTGCCCCTCGCCCGCCGCCCGGCCTCTTCCCGCCTCCAGGACCCAGCGCGCCGGAGGGGCTCCCGGTAGCCTTCCCTGCCGGCAGGCGGCGCTCGCGCGTTCCGCAGGGCCCTGGGGCAGCCCCTGAGAGGCACCGGCGTCCTCGGCAGCCTCCAGCCTCGTTAAGGTCTAAGGTCGCCGCGTCCTTCTCCCCTCACCCAGTGCGCAGTTCCTGGTCATTCGCCGGCGTCCCCGGGGCCCAGCGCCTGTGGATGGCAGAAGCCCAGGGTGGAGCTGGGCAACTGCAGGAGCAGAAGAAAGGTCGGTGGAGCTGACCCCCGGCCTCGGCCTCCGGCGGGCGATCGGCCTCTCAAGGAGGCGGCCCTGGGCCCCGAGGGCCTGACGGCGGGAACCAGCCCCCCCCCCCCCGCGCGCCCTCGGTGCACCTGCCCGGAGACCCACCCAGCTGAGTCTTCCCTTCCTGACCCCCAGGCCTCCTGATAGCTGTCAGCGCCTCGGTGGACAAAATCATCTCGCACTTCGGGGCTGCCCGCAACTTGGTCCAGAAGGTAAGGGTGGGGGAGGGAGGGTGCTGGGTGCAGCACCGGGGACGCTGCAGCTTTGGTGGGCGGTGGCCGGGTGGGTCTCGACCCACTGCCTCGCGCGCCGCAGGCCCAGCTGGGAGACAGCCGGCTGAGCCCGGACGTGGGGCACCTGGTGCTGAGCACCCTCTGCCCGGCCCTCCACGCCCTGGTGGCTGACGGGCTGAAGCCTTTCCGGAAGGATCTCATCGCCGGGCAGCGCACGTGCAGCCCCCTGAGTCTGGTGCACGGATCTGTGAAGCCAGGTGAGGGGGGGGGGGGGGGGGGGGGCGCGGCAAGCAGGGCGGGGCCTGGCTGAGCGCGCCTCCGACCGACCCGGCCCGCCCTCTGCAGGGTGCAGCACGCGGGCCCTGGGATCCCTGTACAGCCAGGTCAGCCGCCTGGCCCCTCTGAGTAGCAGCCGCAGCCGCTTCCATGCCTTCATCCTGGGCCTCCTCAAGTGAGTGGCCGATGCGGCGCGGCGCGGTGCGGTGCGGACGCAGCAGTGGGCCCTGCAGCTCCACTCCGCCAACTTGCCTTCCCTCCCTTCTCAGCACCAAGCAGCTGGAGCTGTGGTTTTCCAGTCTCCAGGAAGATGCAGGTCAGAAGCTGGGCTGGGAGGAGACGGAGGGCGAGGGCAAGGGATCTTTCTTGCTGGCTCCCATAGACGCCACAATATGAATCCAGATCTCTGATTTACTACTCTTTCTCCCATGGGAAGAAAGATTGAAGCCTTGTTGCCCGGCCCTCTGCTTCCTGTTAGCAGTCTTCCTGTTGGGGCTCTGGGCTCCAGGGTGGCCACCCGTGCTGCTCCTCTGGCCTGCTCCCTGGCTTCCATTCAGCCTGTGGGTCCCCACAGGAGGCTCCCAGCCCCGCTGTCCTTGCTCTCACTGTCTCTCTCCTGTTCCCGCCCTGGCTCTGAAGCTCGGATCCACAGGGGCAGGGCTGTATCTCCTGTGGGTCTGGCTCAGGGCGGGTGGTGACGTGGCCTCTCTCCCAGGCCTGCTGTCTGTCCTGTACCTGCCCACCGGATTCTTCTCCCTGGCTTGGGGCGGCTGCCCATCCCTGTCCACAGAGCTGCTGCTTCTGCTGCAGCCCTTGTCGGTGCTCACCTTCCATCTGGACCTGCTCTTTGAGCACCACCACCACCTGCCCCTGGGCCCGCCGCAGGCTCCTGCCCCTCAGGTCCCCCCTCCGGCCCTGCAGCAGACTGTGCAGGCTGTGCTGCACTGGGGGGGCCGCCTGGCCCAGAGTCTCCGGGGGGCCGCTCCTGCCCCTTCTGCCCCTTCGAGTCCTACATCAGGCAGCTGGTGGGAGCAGCTGAGCCAGGCCTCCCAGGTCTATGCCTCTGGGGGTTCCGAGGGTTTCCCTCTTCTCCGGTGGGGACCCAGGCGTCACGGAACTGCAGCTGAGAGTGCGCAGGAAAGACCCCTGGCCGCAGAGGAAGCAGCCCCAGGCAGAGGCGCGTGGCTGGGGAGACTATTTGGCGTGCCCGGGGGCCCCACAGAGAATGAGAGCGGAGGCCAGAAGTCCAGGTATCGGAGAGTCTTGTCCGCTCCGGGACCCCCGACCCCCCTCAGAACCCCTAGAGGCCTCATTTGAAACTCTAGTGACTCATGACCCTTTAGGTAAGAGGTTGGCCGTGTCTTTTAACAGCCCTGAGCAAAAGGAAAACAAAAGCTTGCTGGTGCCTGCTCTGGGGTTGCCCAGCAGGAGCTGCCTGGGTCTCCAAGCCAGGACAAACCCTGCTGGTCGCACAGGTCCCATGTGACTTTCCATATTTTAAGACATTGGTCGTCGTCTTCCTGATCACCCACAGCTGCCACTGCCCTGAGCAGTGCCAGCTCCTGACCACTGGGAGCTGGTCAGGACCTCGGCCTGGCTCCCTGGAAGCCTGGCTTCCTGGGTGAGCCCCGTGACCGTTCTTCCCTGCAGGAGGCCATCCAGCTGGCTCCCCCCGGCGGTGAGTGTGTTGGCTCTGGTGAAGCGGGTCCCGCCCCACGAGACGCCTTCTCCCAAGGAGCTTGAGGCCTCAGCACCCGGCGCGGCTCAGGCCCACAGGTGAGGCCTAGGCACTGTGTGGCTCCATGCGCTGGTGCTCAGAGTGGGCGGGAGGGGGTGCCGGGCTTTAAAATCGGAGTAGTTTATGTTGCTATTTGCTTTTTCTATGGATTACTGGTGTGGCACTCATTTCTTTGAGCCTTAGTGGGGTTTTTTTTGAGCCTTAGTTTGTTTCTCTGTAAAAGTAGGGTAATATCTTTGTTACGGTTGCTCCGAGGACAAAACGTAATTTCATAAAAGCACCTGGCACAGTGTAGGTGTGTGTACAGAGGAATTGTGTGTCTTTGCAGCGGAATTTTCAGATTTGTGCTTTTACTAAACGGAGTTCTTGATTTTCCATTCATCCAGCGATGTTTTCAGGTGTTTCCTGGTGCCACATGTTAATGCCAGGAGGGGATGCAGGTCAGCGTATCAGAGTCTGTGCTTCCAAGGAGCTTGTGGTGTGGTGCAGATACAAATTCATAGCCCAGGAAAGGCCATGTCCCAGGCTTGGCGGCTTGCGGGAGGCTCGGTGATGGCATGGGACTGTGCTGCTGGCAGGAGGCGCAGGAGGCACTGGTGGCCAAGTGTCGGAGGGGTCTGTGGGCAGCTGAGGAGCCTTTGAAGGCCCGTGAGCCTGGCAGTGATGTGCTGGCTGTGTTTTGCCGAGATCTCTGACTGTTATGTGGAGAGCAGTGCCGAGAAGAGACGCAGGGAGAAAGACGCAGGGAAATTCGCAGATTATGGACCCTGGTCCAGAGGCAGAGGAGAGAGGCACGAACTAGGATATTGAACTGACGGTGACAGAGCACTAGGGTGTGCGGACTCCAGACGAGCTTTGGTGACACTGGATGTGAGGATGGAGATGCCGCTTTTTTTTTTTTTTTTTGGTACCGGGATTGAACTCCGGTCCTTGCGCTTGCGCAGCAGGCGGCGAAACCACTGAGCTAAATCCCCCGCCCAAGATGCCGCATTTTTGCCAGGAGCAACTGAGTTGAAAGGGAGCTGTTTCCCTCCGCCAGGGACGGGAGCTGGCCTGGTGGGGAGTAGGAGGTCGTTCACCACGTCAAGTAGCAGCTGCAGACTGGGCCAGGCGCTGGAGAGGCGATGGTGGATAGATTCCGAGCCCCTCCAGCCCCAGCCTGCGGGATGGCGGGGCCGCCCCTTCACCCCAGCATCTCCCTCTAACCCCCAGGGCGGTTCGGGCTCTGTGTGACCACACTGCTGCGGGACCCGACCAGCTGAGCTTCCAGCGCGGGGAGGTGCTGCGCGTCGTGGGCACCATGGGCGAGGACTGGCTCCGCTGCGGACGCGACGGCGCGGAGGGGCTGGTGCCCGTGGGGTACACCTCCCTCGTGCTCTAGCCGCCCCCATCCCTCCTGGTGTCCCGGCACGGGCACGGTCCCAGCAGCATTTTTGCCGCCTGCACAATGACACATCCATTTCTGCTATTTAAAATAAATTTTACTTCTTCCCCCCATGCCCATCTGTAAGGTGAAACCTGCTCCCCCAGCGTGTAGGAAGGAGCCCTCCGTGCAGCCCCGTCCCTCTCCCGAAGTCCGCCCCGAGTGCCCTGCCCACTCCACTCCACCGGGCCCTGGTCTCTGACCCCACCTGCACTCCCTCTGTACTCCTGCCGGCCGCTCAAACCTGGGCGTCCGGGGGTGAGCCTGTGGTATGGTGTTTCCTCGTCTGTCCCAATAAAGCACAGGAGTCGAATATGTGTCACTGCGGCTTCAGGACAGGCTGCTGGCAGGTACTGGTATGGGGCCCAAGCCCGAGGTGTCCTGCCTAGTGCAGGTGGTCGGTCATCTTGTTTCCAGCACTGTGTCTCAATCCGAGGCCTTCACACTGGGCTGCATCTCCACCCGCACCCCCTTTTAAATTTTGAGGTGGAGTCTTGCTAAATCAGTAAGTTGCCCAGGCCGGGCTCCAATCCTCCTTCCTCGGCCCCCAGGAGTGCTAGGATGGCGGGCGTGTGACACCACTCAGGCTCACGTGCAGCTCTCAGGGTCCCCTGAAGGGTGGGTAAGTGGCCCTGCTTTGTGCCTGAGCGCTCACAGGTGCTTCTCTCTGTTCTCATTTTTTTTTTGTTTTTTGTTTTGGTACCGGGGATCAAACTCAGGACCTTATGCTTTCGAGGCAAGTGTGGTGCCACTGAGCTACATCCCTGGCCCTCCTTTGGTTTTTTGAGATGGGGCTCACCATGTAGCCCAGGCTGGTCTTGAACTCTGTGATGCTCCTGTCTCGACCTCCCAAGTGCTGGGATTACAGGTGTGCACCACCACACTTAGGCAAGTGCTTCTCTATTCTGAGGTTTGTTTTTGTTACACTGATAGAACACAAGCTTGAGTAAAAATGATGGAGGACTGGGGATTTAGCTCAGTGGTTTTACCGCTTGTCTCGCAAGTGCAAGGTCCTGAGTTTGATCCTGGTACACACACACACAAAAAAAGATGGAAGATTTAGACCTTAAAATTATGCTTTCTAGGTGAAGGGAAGGAATAATATTACAAAAAGAAGTGCCACTTTATGAGGGGCCTAGGATCCTGCTTGCTAGGCCAGCCCCACCTCCACACACCATTTTCCTCTATTTAATGCTGCTACTCTGTGGCAATGTAACATTAAGAAAAAGCAAAATGACTTGATGTCTATTACTTTTTAGGAGTTGAGTTTCCTTTCAGCCTTTGGACATGAGAAGAGCTAAAGCATTCCAGAGGCCAAGGATGGGGCTGGGAATCCCTCCTGGGTTGTTTAGATAGGAATCAAAAAGCTAAAATAGAAAGCCCTATGATAGATAACCAGGCAGCTGGAAAGTTAGAGGGAAACTGCGCTCTGAGATGAAACAGGGTACCCTGAAGTCTCTTCAGTTTGGGAAGGAAGCTGATGGCAACAGGGCAGTAACAGGAGCGGGTGCCGGCGCTCTGTAAGCCTCAGGAGCAAGGCTGGCCTGCCTTTGTCCCCTTCCCCACGGCCAGTTCGTGTTACTCACTGGCTCCTTCAACCTCTGACCTGCCAGTGTGTTAGAACTCTCTACATTAATGTTTCTCATTCTGAATCCTGAGGGCCTCTGGGAATCCTGTTACAAGATTTGGGTTCTTGAGTTTATGAAGCTCCTTCAATCATAAGTTATTACCACAAATATATATACATATATATATATTTTTGACAGGGTCTCGTTATGTATTTCAGACTGGCCTTGAAGTCAGAGTAATCTTCCTGGCAGCAACAAATGAAGTTATATTTTCATGTTTAAAGTTAGATGATGAGCCAGGCGTGATGGCGCATGCTTGTAATCCCAGCACTCGGAGGCTGAGGCAGAAGGAACTCTGAGTTCAAGGCCAGCCGGAATTACAAAGCAAGAGCCTGTCAAAAAAAACAAAACAGGGCCGGGGATTTAGCTCAGTGGTTCCGCCATCTGCTCTGCAAGCGCAAGGCCCCAAGTTTGATCCCCGGTACCAAAAAAAACCCAAAACAAAACAAACCCAAAACTAGGCACATAACTCAGTGCAAAGACCCTGAGTTACAATCCCAAGCTAGGACTGTGCTTCCCCCACCCATACAGAAGACTGCTGTTACTTAGATACTACAAACAGTACTTCTCCAGATCTGCAGAGCCGTCTTAGGGGCCCATGGCATCTCAGGTTTCAGAAACAGTAATAATAGCTTGCATTTCTCATAATGCAACTTGGTTCCAACTCGTGTTCCCATGTGCTTGGTTTTAGAGTGGGTGATCTAAAGTATGAAGAGTCCCAGCAAACTGTCAGGGCATCACTAATGTGACATGGCCTACATAGTAACAGCAGGGGGGCCTCCTTGCAGAACATGAAATAGGCCAAATAGAAAATTTAGTTTTGTAACATTATCATCATATATCTAAGTGCAGAATAGCTACAAACAACAAAAAAGCAAACCAGGGATGCCTGTAATCCTCACACTCTGGGAGGCTGAGGCAGGAGCATGGCAACTTTGAGCCTGACCTGGGAAATTTAGCAAGACCACATCTCAAAGAATTAAAAAGAAAAAAAAAGCTCACTGGGAAGGCTGAGTTCAATCTGTACAAAAAAATAAAAACAGCTGCCAGGTGTGGTGGCACACACCTATAGTCCCCGCACTTAGGAGACAGAGGCAGGAGGAATGCCATGAGTTTGAGACCAGCTTGGGCTACACAATGAATCCTGTCTCAATAAACCAACCGGGCCGGGGATTTAGCTCTGGCACTGTGCCTGCCTCACAAGTACAAGGTCTTGAATTTGATCCCCAGTACCAAAAAAAATCCCCAAAACCCCCAACCAACCAACCAAACAAAAAAAAAAGAGAAAGATAAACTTAAGAAAATTTAACTCTAATGCATCATTTTTATGGCCAAGGCAGCACTGGGTGCCTTGATCTGAGTGAAGTTGTAGGAGACAGAACTTTTGCAGTCCATTGTCCTGTATTCTACCTAATCTCCTTATCTAAGTGCCTGACCCATGTCTGGGACAAAATTTTGTCCTTTCAGTTATTGGCAGGAGTGGGTTTATTAATTAGTAGTGTCACTTGGTTATTTCTGGAACTTTGCTGTATGAGCACACAGACTGGGGTCTTGGCTCCAACACAAGATGATCTTTGGCAAGTTACTTAACCTTCCAGGCTTCAGTTTCACTTCTACAAAATGGGAATAGTAAGCTCAGAGGGCTACTGTAAGATTAACCAGCTGTGTGATCTGGGACAAGTAACTGAAGCCCTCTGTGGTTTCATTTCCTTTATAAAGCTGGGTTTCAGTACTTACCGGAAAAGGGTGTTGTGAGGATTAATAAATGAATATAAGGAAACTGCTTCTAACAGAAATGTCCCAGTACACAGCTGCCTAAAAAATGTGGCCTCAAGTTATTGCCAGCTTCAGTGGTTGTTCGTGAGCATTAGGTTAGGTAATGTATGTGTGTGTGCAAAGGACGATGTGCAGGGCATCAAGGCATGTCTGAGAACAGCTGGCCGCGCAGTGAGGTGACTGGTGTGCTGCCTGGGCCCAAGTGAACAGACCCCAGAGCTGGAGAAGGCTGCAACCCACAGCCAGCAGTGAGGGTGCTCGTGGGCGCCCGCATGCACACGGCGTGGTTTTAGAGCCCTCCTTGGAAGCAGGACAGAGAAGACGCTGGAAGATAAAAGAGAAGGGTAGGGAAGAGGAAAAAAACAGCAAGCTCACCACTCCGCAGTTAGGAAAAGTTTTTTTCCATTTAATACTAGACTTTCAAGGATTGAGATGCAAGCTTTTTATGCAATTACATCCAATGTTAAAATTGGTAATACATAATTTACAAAGATTAACATCAAAACAATCATCTATTTAGATATGCTTTTGTAAAAAGGAAATATATTAGCAGCATTTATATTTTCCGCAATCACACAGCCTACAGACATGCAGACTACTCTGTAACTATTTGCAGTGATGTAGTGCTTTGCCCCGCATTTCAAACACCAAAACCCACCTGGCAGATGGGGGGTTCTTTTTATTTTGTTGTTATAAAATAACTGAAAAATAAAAAAAGGCATTAATTTCTACACCAGTAAGAAAAAACAAGTTTTTGCACTTACCTAACATTTGATTGTCTAAAAAACATTTCATTTTTAGTCTTTCAACAAAAGAAAGATAAAATGACAGAGCGTAGTGTCTTTTGCTTCTGTTCTCACATTTTACAATTTTTTTTTCTTTTTCGTCTTTTTTTTTTAAAATTTTAGTGTTTAACACTATTAAAAGAAACATTGGGTTTTAATCTCTTTCTTGTCATTTTCTTGCTTTTGACTAAAAGGAGACCCCCAAAATGCCCCTAGTCCCACTCCCTCCCACCCAGCCCGGCAATGTAAAACAAAAGAAACCACTCAAACGGGCTTGGACATGCGATTTTTCCAGCCCCACACGTATCTTATACCCAGGTCTCTTAGTAATGTACAGTGCTTCTCTACAGTAAGAAAATACTCCAAACTATTTTCTTAATTCTCTTTTTTAATAAAATATTTATTTCGCTTTTTCTCTGCTCAAGGGGACCTATGGCATCCCATCTGTTTTTTCCTCAAGAATGACACAGAAAGGAGAAAAAGAAAAAAGTCAATGGAATGGAAGGCGGTCACTGTTTCTACCTAAACGAGTCAGAGTGTCGTCATCATAAGGGGAAATGTACAATTAGGACAGCATTGGTCCGATATTAGAAAAAAGTAATGGGGACATGTTACTATTGTATTGCTTACCAATCACACAGCAAATGCATATA
>NW_004624885.1:961771-1000767 GCF_000247695.1 Heterocephalus glaber
TATATATATATGCACACACACACACAACTTGGCACATTTAAAAACGCTCTCTCTTGTAAGAACATTTAAAACGTAGATGCATATGTATGTCTGAGAAGACAACAAAGCAAAGCTTTTTAAATTTTATTTGTAAAGAGACAGTAGAGCCCTGGCTTCTGGCCAAGAGCATGGGCAGGAGGAGACACCCTGGACATAGCTCCTGATGAGGAAGTCATTCAGGAGGGCAGAGGGAGAGGGGCTGGGAGTGAGAGAGAGCACCCTGGCTCTCAGAGAGATGGACATCAAAACTGTACAATTAAGAAAACAGTGTAGTGTTTTCAACTGATAAATCTACACTCACGACAAATACTCGGGCGGTGAATGCTGCCGAGCAGTCTGTGGTGGCCTGTGGGAGGAAGAGAGCAGTGTAGTGTGGCTAACATGACCGGTCTGGAGTGGGTCTTCACTGGCACAGCGCAGCAGACACACAGGAGCCACGGTGCATCAGGGCGGCGCTGTGCTGCGGGGCCTGGCTTCCTCAGGGAAACAAACAAAACCATACTCCGCAGGTGATGAAAGTACAACAAAAACAATGATGAGGACCGACCTTCTGAGCCCACGGGGGGCCTTCCCAGGCCTGATTCTGTTCTGGGGAGCAGAGGTAGGGAGGGCAGCCGCGACAAGTCCTTTGAGTGTCAGCTCCTGTTTTACTTTGGACCTGGCCGGGCACGAAAGGAGAGGGACTTACCCAGCCAAGGAACTGGGAAGAGCCCTAGCCACCATCTGTGTCCTAGGTCTGGGCAGCTCTTAGAGCCAACAGAGGACAGGGGAGGGCTGGGGACCTTGGCCTTTCCCTTCGGATGCTGAGTTATACCTGGGTACAGGAAGCAGCATCTTAGCCGTGCTGTGGGATCAGAGGATGATCCAGAAAAACCCAAGCTGTGGGGAAAGGAAGTTTTGTAAAGTACCAACAGGTTCTGGTCATCCCCAGTGTGGTCCTCCCTCTTCTCTGCATTAAGCCTTAGGGTGAAGCAATGGAGAGGAAATTAATTAAACTTGAGCCGCCTCAGACAGATCAAAGGGATCTTCCTCTGCCTCTCCACTTGCTCTGAGTACCTAATAACAACATGGCCCCATTCCCATTGCCTGGGTGGACCTTCCTGCCCCAGCCTACATCCAGAGAGCAGGAGGCAGGACTGACTGGCTCCACTGGATCCCAGATGCTCGAGGTTCTCATTCTTTGAGGGTCACTTCCGAAAGCCGCTTTCTGGGATGAACAAAGTACGTCTGCGCAGTTTCCTGCCTGATCCTTCTTCCAGCAAGTAAGTAACATCGATGGCTGAAAACAGAACCAAGAAGTTTCATCAAGTATCACTCTGCCACTCCTTACACCAGACTGAGCTTCAAGGGACACAGGAATTCACTGAGTCCCTTTTGGACTGAGAAGCAATTCAGGCTCCCCCCAGCCCTGCACGGAAGGAGGTCGTCTCCCCTGCCAGCCTGTGAAGATTCAACCAAAGGCAGGCATGTGACAACTGCTCTGTTTCCTTTCTTAGCACATTTTCCATGCTGGACCAGTAATTAAAAGTTGTCCCGGGGAGAAAAAGTCTTTCTGGGGTCTGAGGGTTCAGTGGTGAAGCCCTGGGTTTGACTGTCAGCAATCTTTTTCGTTATCTCTCAACCTATTTCTCGCTTGTCTTCAACCCTACATATGAGCCTGATTTTTCTTACCGTTTTTCCCAGGGATTTTTTCAAGGAGATTGAGCAAGATCTGGTTGAGTCGTTCCCGCTGGCTATGCCGTCGTTCCTCAGGGGTACAGGCTGGCTGGGGATCCTGAGCACTTTCCTCTAGTTTCTTCTCACCCTCGCCGACCTCAGCAGGCGTGCCCTCCCGCTCGGGCTCCTCCAGGCTTGGCATCTCACTGGCTGCTTGCTCCTGACTGGCCAGCACCTCTTCAATCAGGGGCAGAGCATCGTCCTCCTGGCCCAGGTCTTTCAGGGGTGGCTTTGAGCGCTCAGACTTCCAAGATGATCTGCCAAAAGGGCACGTGCGTTTAGGACAAAACCCAAGAAGACATTTGGGGAGGAGAGGAGGGTAAAGGGTGGCTTAGATTCTGTTAGTGCCTCCACTCAATGTAAGAAACTTGACTGGTTTTCACTTTATTATTATTTGAATAAGTCACTACCTTTTTTTTTTTTTTTGGTACAGGGGACCAATCTCGAGACCTTGCAGCTGCAAGGCAGGTGGCGGAACCACTGAGCTAAATCCCCAGCCCTAAAATTTAATTTCTATTCACAAAATTAAATATTTCTCTTTTTCTCATGGATCTGAGGCAAAAATGAGATAGAAATCCATAAAATATACCAGGGCTGGTAAAACTGCTTAGGTGGCTCCGCCTGCTTCATAGAGAAAAGTGTGGCACCAGCTGGTGATACCAATAGGCTACCCACAGTGCTAAGTAACAGCAGCTGCTGCTTTTTGAGAGTGTCTTGCTATATACTCCAGGGCGGTTTGAACCCATGAGCCTCCTGCCTCACCCTTCTGAATGTGTGTATCACCATGTCTGGCTCTTTTTTTGTACTGAGGATCAAACTCAGGACCTCGTGCTTGCCAGGCAGGTTCCGTGCCACTAATCTACATCCCCAGCCCCTCCTTTGGTTTTTTTCAGACAAGGTCTCACTATATAGTTCAGGCTGACCTTGAACTCACTATGTAAGCTGGCCTCTAACTCGTGAGGATGTTTCTGCTTCAGCCTCCCAAGTGTTGGGATTACAGGGTGTGACACATGCCCATGCCTCACTGCTGTGTGTGTGGTTCTGGAGATGGCACCCAGGGGTGCTGAGCTACATCCCCAACTCACTCCACTTAAAGAAACTTGTATTAATTTTTTTAAAAATTTGATTTGACTTTTTTTTTGGTACTGGGATTGAACTTGGATCCTTGTGTTTGCGAGGCAGGCGGCGGAACCACTGAGCTAAATCCCTAGCCCTTTTTTTTTTTAAATTTGAAAAAAGGTCTCCTAGATCCCTCTGGCTGGGCTTGAATTTGAGATCCTCCTCCCTCTGCCTCCCAGTGCTGGGACTATCGGTGTGTCACCGTAACTGGCTCACACAGGCCTTGACATGGAGTTTCATTTTCTGAATCCCCTTTCACATCTATTGTCTAGGATTCCTCCCCAATGGGAGCTTCTGCTGTGGGAAAGCAGGTGTTATGCCCACTCAAAAGGATAAGGAAACCGACGAGGACGCTTCTGTGCAGTTTCTCCAGGAATACCCTTCTCCTGTAGAAACGAGAACTACACATCTGGGTACAGGCAAGCAACAGTAAAATCTATACAGCCAGGCACTGCAGTGGATCCCAAGGTCAAACCCAGCCTGGGCAACTCACAACCATTCCCCCCCAAAAAAAAGGATGGAAAGGGGCTGGGCATGTGGCCCAGTGGTATAGTGCCTCTGGGTTTGAGTGTCACTACTGCAAGAACAAAACACAAAAATTATGAGCCCACACTGCACTCCTGACTGCATCTTAACCTGACACATCTTAGCCGGGCATGGTGGCGCATGGCTGGGAGGCTGAGGCAGGAGGATCACTGTTGATCACTGTTGTTCGAGGCCAGCCTGGACTACATAGCAACGCCTTGCCTCAAAACAACAAAAACCTTGAGGTAACAGGAAAACTTGTAGACATCTAAAAAAGACTTTTTTGGGTCTACCTGGAATTCTGTTGCAAATCTTTTTCCCTTCTGTCTGCCTCCCACCAATCCAGCCCTGTCCAGCTAAGACTGCATGACGGGAAGACGTCAGGTTCTTGTGTTAGAGCCGTCACCCCACCGGGCCTCTGCAGGGAGCCGGGTCCTGGGTGAGGGGCTGGGTGGACAGGGTTTGTTCTCAGGCCCAGCCATACTCTGGGCCAGGCCCGTAGGGTCCCTCGGTTCTGCCTGGGACTCACCTCCCTCCATTCCTCTTGTAGTTGTCTGGAACATAGTGAGGCTGCAGGGAAGAAAAGGAAGAGGTAAGTGTCTGGCGGAGGCTAGCAAAGCTAGATCTGATCTGGGGCCACTCAGGGTAAGGCTGAGTTGTTTCTTTTTTGGTACCTGGCATCGAATTCATGACCTTGTGCTTGTGAGGCAGGTTCGGTGCCACTGAGCTACATCTCTGGCCCCCAACTGAGTTTTTGAATGAACCCAGGGCCTCTGCAATACACTACATCCTCAGTCTTTTTTTTTCATTTTTTGAGTCTCACCAAGTTACTAAATTGCCCAGGCTGGGCTTGAACCTGCAAGTCTCTTGTCTCAGATTCCCAGAATGCATGGCGTGCACCACCATGTTCAGCTGGATGACTGTGTTTTAAGGTCAGATTTCAAGACTTATAGCGATTTGTAGGCCACAATAGTTTTTAGCAATTTTGTAATCCCTGAATGATAGCAGTGATAGAAGAGACAAGCTCATAATTTTCTTTGCCCTAGCCTATCTTTGCAGTTTTTTTTTTTTTTGAGACAGGATCTCACTCTGTATTCCAGGTTGGCCTTGAACTTACTATGTAGCCCAGGCTGGCCTCAAGGTCATGGCAATCCTCCTGCCTCAGCCTCCTGAGTGCTGGGACTACAGGCATGCACCACTTTCCCTGGCCTACCTACCTTTCAAATAGGTAAGATTAGGGTTTGAAAGCTAACTAACAAGCTACTGATTGAGCAAAGAAGACCAAAGAAGTCTGGATGAGCGATACAGAGCTGATGGTAGGCACAGAAGAAAAAAAGACTGGGGAACCCCTCCCCCCCAAAATTAATGGAAGAATAGCATTGTATAGCTGAGTATGGTGGCACACACCTGTTAATCCCAACACTCGGGAGGCTGAGGCAGGAGGATTGCCATGAGCTTGAGGCCAGCCTGGGCTATATAGTAAGTTCAAGGCCAACCTGGAATACAGAGTGAGACCCTGTCTCTAGAAACAAAACAAAAGAATAGGGATATATAGGTTTGCTTTGTAGACTAGTCTTAAGCATTCCAGGGTGACAGCTATGAATTTTGACAGATCAACTGCTACAGTTTGGAAATGTCTCCCAAAAGCCTATTTTTTTAGGGCTTGGTCCCCAGTCTATAGGAGGTGGGGTCCAATGGAAAAGAGTCGTATCAGCAGGGAGTACCCTTTAAGAGGAATTTTTTTGGAGACAGGGTCTCCCTGTAGTTCGGCTGGCCTTGAACTGACTATGTAGCCCAAGCTGAGATCAAATTCAGGTGATTCTCCTGCCTCAGCCTTCAGAGTGCTGGGATTACAGGTGTGCACCACCACAACCAGCTTGAAGCATCCACTGGGATGTGCATCTTTTCCTTTCCCTTTGCTTCCTGACTGCATGAGATGAGCAGCCTCCTCTCCCAAGTGATCTCCACCATGAAGTACTGGACCACCACAGGCCCAAGCAGTGGGGCAGAGAACATGGACTGACACCCCTGAAACCATGAGCCAAAAATCACTTCTTCCGGCTTTTAAGCTGATAAATCTCAAAACTGAGGACTCTGTCAGGTGTAGCTTTATTGCAACAAACAGATCAATGGATGACCAAAATATTTACATAATGATGAATGAAAATCACTAGCATATGTCCTCAACAATTTGAAAGAAAATATATTCAGAAAAGAGACTGAAAATATGTTAATAACAAGTACTTTCTAGGTAATGGGTTAATATATAATTTTTTCCCTTTTCAAATTTTATTTAATGAACATCTTATATACTTGTTTGTTTGGGGTTTTTTTGGGTACTGGGGATAGAACTGGGGACCTTGTACTTGCGAGGCAAGTGGCGGAACCACTGAGCTACATCCCCAGCCCCTTGTTTGTTTTTTTGAGACAGGGTCTCGCTATGTAGTCCAGGCTGCCCTTGAACTTACTACTAGCCCAGGTTAGCCTGGAGTTTGTGGTGATACTCCTGGCTCGGCCTGAGTGTACCACTGTGCCCTGTGGCAAAGATCTTTTTTCACAAAAGATTTTCAGGGTTCTTGCCATTCTTTCTACTTCTTAAAGGCAGGAATATGACGGTAGTGTACTTGCCTTGTGTGAGTGAGGCATCTGGACCCCAAACAAAAAGCTAAAGATATGGGGGTCAACAGTAAGGATTAGAGTGGCAGAAAAAAAAAGGAATACCAATAGAGTAACACTATAATTAGCAATTTCTTGAGATATATGTTAGGAAGTGTTTTTCCTTGTAAGGAAATGGATTTATGCTGCTCAATTATCCCAAAGAGAGATGGAGATTTCCAGTCTGAGAAGGAAACAGAGTGAAGAAGTAGAGAGCCACTTGAAGATTCTGAGATTCCCATGCATGAACCAGACAGCCCTGATGACATTAGTGCTAGGAAGGTGACTTACTGAGAAATCTCTCTTAGGAGTGAGCTTCTTAGGGAAGTGATCAAAGGCATAGGGTTTGGTGCAGACAGGATAGCGGTTCCGATGGATCTTGTAAAACAGGTGTGCTGACTTGTCCAGCCGATAATCACAGATGTACACATCTTGTTCCTTTACTCCTTTGGGTCTCCCTGTGAGTCCAAACACTGTTAAAGAATCCAACTTCCCCTTCGATTTCCCTTAGCTGCCCAGAGGCCAGCACAGACCTGTGGGAGAGCAGCTAGACCCACAAGAGGAAAACACTGTAGCTACCTGGAATGGCTGTACAGCTAAGCATTTGGTATTTGGAAAAGAAAGAGTAATTCTCAAGACACCAGTTTCCAAAAAAGAGACAAAATATAAGCGCAAAATGGAGTAATATAGGATAGAAGGAAACCAGAAATACAGATTGAGTGTTGCAGAGATTCTTGAGTAAATATTTTGAAGGGAAAACAGATTTTGGGTGGAGTCATGAGAAAAAAGAGGAGATATAAATATGAGGGAAGGAACACTTGTTGTTTTGGTGAGACATTATGTAGCCCAGGCTGGTCCTGAACTCAAAATCTTCCTGCCTCAGCCTCCCAAGTGCTGGGATTTCATGTGCTCACCATGCTCATCTTGGACACAAACATTTTTCTTTTTCTTTTGAGACAGGTCTTGTCAAGTAGTTCAGGCTGGTCTTGAACTCACTATGTAGCCCAGGCTGGCCTCACACTCGGGGTGATCTTCCTGCCTCAGCCTCCCAAGTGCTGGAACTAAAGGCATGTGCTACCATGCCCAGGCAGAAACACTTTTAAATAGGAGGAAGAGGTGTCATCAGTGTTACAGAGCTGCAAGCAGTTTGTCAGTTTTGGAGTAGAAAATTTTTTTAAAGTTTATTTTATCCCATTCCCCCTTCAAGCCTCCTCCTCTCCCTACATACAAAAGCTTTGTTTGGAGTGGAATATTTTGACTACCTTGCTTTGTAACTGAACTCTGCTAATGAAGACAATAAACTATAATCAAACTTTTATTGTAAGTCATAAACTGAGCAAGTACTTTTATGGAGTATGTAATCTTTACCATACCCCACTCCCTTGTGCTGATCAATGAACCCCGAGGCTTCACAGGAAGCAACATCCTTCCCCTTCTCATTTTCTGAGACCGGCTCCTGCTAAGTCCCTAAACTGCACAGGCAGGGCATGAATTTGCGATCCTCCTGGCTCAGACTCCCAGAATGCTAGGATTACAAGCATGTTCTTTAAAATAAATATTAACACTATCTTCTGTAAGAAAACACTTTTATGCCTGTAAGCCCAGCACTCAGGAGGCTGAAGTAGAAAGACTGCTGTGAATCTGAGGCCAGCCTGGGCTACACAGAGTTCAAAGCCAGACTGAACTACATAATGAGACCCTCTCTCAAAAAAAAAAAGGGAAGAAAGAAACGAAGAAAGGAATGAAGGAAGGAAGGAAGGAAGAAAGAAAGAAAGAAAGAACCCCCTAAGGTCACACAGGTAAAATGTGTTGAAGCCAGAGTTTACAATTAGCACACAATATTTGAAAACTTTTGGGCTGGGGATTTAGCTCAGTGCTGCTGTGCCTGCCTCACAAGCGCAAGGTCCTGAGTTCGATATTTGGTACCAAAAAAATTATTTTTAAAACTAAATTTATTTATTTATTTTCTGTTACTGGGGTTTGAACTCAGGACCTTGCACTAGTCAGGCAGGTGCAGCACCACTGAGCTACATCCCCAGCCCTCTAAATTTTTTTTCTTTTTGGTACCGGGGATCAAACCTCTAAATTAAAAAAAAAATAGTAGGAATGAACATTTACTGGGTACCAAGCACTAGATAAAACAAAGAGAAAATGGAGTATTTTTCTCTGAAGTTTCACAGCTAGCACTCAATCTTTCATTAGACAGAGACAACAAGAATGAGGTGATTAACTATAGATCAGAGAACAGGGGCTATGCAGTTGGTTCTTACGCAGCTGAAATCATTTACCTTTGCAATAAGTATAGAGGTCCAGCACACAGCAGGTCCCCACTACAGCCTCCAAGGGAATGATCTCATAGAGCGGCACCCGAAAGAGCTCATTGTGATAGAACCGACGGGATGGAGAGTGGTGGGTTTCATGGGGACGGAAATAATGGTGACCAAAGGCAAACCTTTCCTCTCTAAATAGAAGGAAAAAAAAGAAGGGATAGATTTAGTTGAGTAGCAGGATCTAGTGAATACTTCGGCCCTGCTGGTGGGGTACAGCTGGAAGAAAATGAAAAGAATACAGCACATACTTTTCATTCTTCCAAAGCTTCTCGATGCGGAAGATGTCAAGTTTATCTCGGTTAATGTGAGATAACAGTCGATAGGACTGCCGGACAGGGTGGCCATCGGGGGTGCGCCGACTGTCCCTCATCAGATACACACAGTCACCTAGGAAGGCACAGACCAAAAGAGAGGGTTAAAATAATTTCCATTTCTCTGACCCAGGGTCTACAAAGAAACGACTGACTCATCTAAAATAATACATAGATGCAGAGATAAAACAGTGTAACAGTGATGATAATCAATTTTAGACTATAAGAATGACACGAGAGAGGTCTTCCATCTTTTGGACTTGAGTGTCTTAGTTTTTTTTTTGAGACAGGGTCTCACTATGTAGTTCAGGCTGGCCTTGAACTTACTATGTAGCTATGTAGCTCAGGCTGGCCCCAAACTTGCAGCGAACCTCCTGCCTCAGCCTCCGGAGTGCTGGGATTACAGGCATGTGCCGCCACGCCCGGCATTTTCTTAGTTTTAAAGTTAGGTCTTTTTTTTTTTGAGATAGGGTCTCACTTTGTAGTCCAGGCTGACCTTGAACTTGCTGTGATCTTCCTGCCTCAGCCTCTCTAGTGCTGGGATTACAAACACGCACCACAATGCCAGACCTAAAGTTAGCTTTACAAACCTCTCTCTGTACAGATTAGAACAGTGAACCCTCAATTTAAAACCAGCCTGACATATGAACAATTTGGGTTATGACTGAAATTTTATTTATTTTTTTTTTTGGAGACAGGGTCTTGCTATGTAGCTCAGACTGGGCTTCAACTCACTATGTAGTCCAGGCTGGCCTTGAACTTGTGGCAATCCTCCTGCCTCCGTCTCCAGAGTGCTGGGATTACAGGCATGCGCCATCATGCCCGGCCAGAATTTTAGTTTTAATTTATGACCAAAGTCTTAAGTTACAACTCCAATGCTGGCCGCTTGTGTTTCCAGATGGTCTCAGATACAGATTTAACCCTTAACGAGTTCTGGAATGAACATTACAACATCCTTTCCAGTCCCTTCTCCACAGTCAGGCTTCCACCAACCGGAGTGATGGCTTACTAACTACATAATCTCTTTTATTTCTTTCCAGATCCTTTGTTTTTGTTTTTGCGGTACTGGGGATCCAACTCAGGACCTTGTGCTTGTGAGGCAGGCACAGCACCACTGAGCTAAATCCCTGGGCCAACAACATCTTTTCCTGTGTGGGGTTAACTGAGAAATCCTGGGCCAGTGTCTCTCTAAAGACACTGAGATCTGCCTGTGTACAGGAGAGAGACTCTAAAGGCTGTGCAGAGGAAGGAGCCTGAGCCTTACCTGACCATCTTCAGTTACAACAAACCCTCGAGAATGCATTGAGATCCTAAATCAAGGGTCCACTGTATTATATGGTAGAGGCATGATACTATGTAAGCATAAAGTGTACGAATCTATATTCTATTGCTAGTAAAGGCCATATGGAGGGCCCGGGATTTAGCTCAGTGGTTCCGCTGCCTGTCTCACAAGCTCAAGGTCCCGAGTTCAATCCCTGGTACCAAAAAAAAAAAGGCCACATGGGACAGTAACTACTACATGAATAGCAGATACTTCCTCCCAGTTCATATTATTATTATTTTGTTTTGTTTTTAGATTTATGAGTTTTACTGATAGCACTGAAGGTCAGATTATAATTATTACTTTTTTTTTGAGACAGGGTCTTGCTATCATGTCCAGGTTAGACTTTGAGCTCACTATGTGGCCCATGCTGGCTTTGAACTTGTGATCCTCCTGCCTCAGGTTTCTGAGTGTTGATATTACAGGTGTGTGCCACTGTAGCTGACAAAGGTCAGTTCTGACAGGTGGGGTTGGTTAGAATCTGTGTACACACCTTGACGAAGCAGCAGGTCGTCTCGAAGCAAGCAGATGAAGTAGACACAGCCGGGCTGGGCATAGTGGGGCCGTGGGATCATGGGTACCTCCTGGTAGGGCAAAAAGCCATGGGTGAGGGCTGGAATCGATGCACCAAGCCTGCTGATCTCCAGTCAAAAGAAGAGCCAAATCCCCAACCCTCAGGCCCACCATTAAGTCATTTCAATACCCCACAGATAAAAGACAAAAGCAACTGGAGTTATTAAATTTGGAAAAGTGGAATTAGAGGACAAAGCTAGCAGTCTGAGCATCTCAATCAATATTTTAGGGAGAATGACTGTGTGGTTGCTCTGTGTTACCTAGGAGACACCCAACGATGTGTTAAGTCAGCTTTGATTACTGTAATGACTGGGGGTGAATACACCGGTATTCAGAGTTCAAGGGCCAGGGAAGCCAAACTTTCTGAAATGCATCTTGTACAACAAAGAGCTGTCTACCAAAAAAGGACAGCAACAGCACTGTTAAGAAACACTGAGCTGGGCGGTGCAACCGTAACTGTCCAGGAATAAAAATCGGTGTGCCTAGAAGCAGATTTTAAAGGTGGTTTCTCCCTCATCTCTTTTCATACCACCTGATAAGCTTTTTGATATATCATGGCAGCGGCAGCAGCAGTAAAATGGGCGATATCAAAGAGAGCTATCTTGAAGCATTTATTTCCAATCCAAAATGGAGCTTTATCTTGTGTTTGTTGTAAATCTACGTATTCATCTCTTCCAGATGACTATAACTGCAAAGTAGAGCTTGCTTTGACATCTGATGGCAGGACAATACTATGCTACCACCCTTCTGTGGACATTCCATATGAACACACAAGATTCATCCCTCAACCAGATCCTGTCCATAATACTGAAGAAACACATGATCAAGTGCTGAAAATCAGATTAGAAGAAAAAAGTGAATGCCTTGAGCAAGGACCCATGATAGAACAACTTAGTAAAATGTTCTTCATGACCAAGCACCGTTGGTACCCTCATGTGCTGCATCACAGATGTCATATGAAACTGAATCCTCCAAAAGATAGATGATATTGAGGTTCTTGGAAGAACTGGAGAAATTTTATCTTGTGCCTCTTTTGCCATTGGAGAAAATACACTCTGATACTGTGGTAATAGTAAAGTAATAAAATGTCATTTCATTAAAAAAAAAAAAGAAAAAAAAAGAAACACTGGGCTGGGAATTTTTAGCTCAGTGGTAGAATACTTGCCTAGCATGTGCCAGGTCCTGCATTCAATCCCCAACCCCTCCACTATCTGCACAAAACCTGCCTAAATCTCTTCTTTTAGAGAGATGTGCCCAAGATCACACAGTAAACATGGCAGCACCAAGACAACAACCCATGTAGTAACTTGGGCAGGTTATGAGACCTTATGTACTGTAGACTAGGCCAAAGATGAACCTTTGCTGATTCTGAGTCCAGTACACTTTTCTCTTAACACTGCCTAATATAAGCGCTATTTACAGTACCAAGTTCTGTATTTTATAAGCTACTCCTCATATGGACAACTGACAGTATTTATAAAAAAACTTATTTTATTTTATTGTTTTGAGATAGGTCTCACTATGCAGTTCAGGCTGACCTTGAACTTAATATGTAGCCCAGGTTGACCTCTAAATCATAGTGATCCTCCTGCCTCAGCCTCTTGAGTGCTCGGATTATAGGCACGTGCCACCATAACGAGCTAAAAACCTTAGTTTTATATAATACCATTCCTTCTTCAGATTTCTAAGTATTTTCATATTCCCTTTGATCATATGCCTGAGGAAAGGACGGGTAGAATCACTGCCCTCGATATAAAACTTAAGAAACAGGCCCACAGGGTTGAACAACTTAAAGGAAATTCTGTGTAGTAGCAGTAGGGTGGAAAAGATACCATGTGCTATATCTTCTACTTACAGACCAGAGTTTTCTCAGGGGATACCTTACCCTGTCCACAGGCCTGGGGTCACACTGCTCACAAAGATAGTGCTCCACATCTGAGTTCACACCCATACAATCACAGTGCTGCCACACCTATAGAAAAGGCAAAATTGAGGAGAGAATAGGGGAATTTTGACTTACTTAGTAAATCTTAGGGGGCAGCTTGGTATGCTGGCACACAACTGTGGTCCCAGTACTTGGGAGGCTGAGGCAGGAGGACCTCCATGAGTTTGAGGCCAGCCTGGGCTACAGAGTGAGTTCCAGACCAGCCTGAACTACATAGTGAGACCTTATTTTAAAAAAACAAAAAAAACCCCCAAAATCAACAACCAAACAAACAAAAATGTCCTAGAAGCTAAGAATAAAAAAAATAGCAACAAGACAAGGTAAAGTAAAATAGGAATTCCCTGTTATTGGGGGGCTGAGGCAGATGGACAGCAAGTTTAAGGCTAGCCTGAACTACATAGTGAGACCCTATCTCAAAAAACAAAACAAAACATAGGTAAATAAAATGGGGAGATGATGAATAAAAAGACAAATGAATATACTCCGAAACTATCACTTATTAAAAACATATTTATGATGGGCCGGGGATTTAGCTCAGTGGTTTCGCCGCCTGCTGCGCAAGCACAAGGACCCAAGTTCGATCCCTGGTACCAAAAAAAAAAACCATATTTATGATGTAGCCACTATGAAAGGCTTTACAATCATAAAATGTTTTCACTTAGCCTTCTTTAAATATCCTCTCAACACCCTATGTGTTATTCATAGCTCCACTTTACACAAAATGTAAGGAGTTCATGTGTATTAAAGAGGAGAACAGGGCTCAAATCTAGGCCTTGATTCCTCCATCGGCAGTCTTACATGGATTTATGTATTACAATTTATCAGTACCCATACTATAGAGATTATATTATCTCTAATGCTTTTCAAGGTAAAGCATTACTCTAAATACTATCTTCCTTGATCTGTATTATGAGATGAGTACAGTGAAAAGTGGTAGAAAGAATGGGAGGTAGTTTTCTTCATATGTGGAGTCTAGGGGGAAAAAAAAAGATGATATAAATATAGAAAAGGGGAGGGTGAAGAGAAAGGAAAAAGAAAAGAAATGAGGTATGTTAGGTACATGTAATAATTCCCCACATTGAATGTAATCATTATGTACTATAAATATGTACTAAAAAACAGGCCTGGTGTGGTGGTGTATGCCTGTAATCCCAGGACTTTGGGCTGAGGCAGGAGGACTGCTGTGAGATTGAGGCCAACCAGCACTACATGGTGAGTTCAGTGCAGCCTGAAGCAGACAGTGAGACCTTGTCTCAAAAAAACCAAAGCAAAACAAAAAAGTGGAAGGGAAACTATTCTGGAAAGGGAAAGGGGACAGAGGAGGGGTTGGGACGAGAGGAAACAGGGAGGTAGATACGATTGAAATAAATTATATTATGTATGAAAATGTCACAGTGAAACTTAATATTCTGTATATTCCATATGTGCTAATAATTATAATTATAAAGAATGGGAAGTAGGGCTGGGGATTTAGCTCAGTGGTCGCCGGCTGCTGCACAAGCCCAATGACCCAAGTTCGATCCCCGGTACCAAAAAAAAAAAAAAAAAAATGAGAGGTAGCAAAAAACAGGAAAGAGTAAATGAGAGATATAAAAGAGGAAAGAGTAGGTTCAATGGTGAGGGTTAACAGATGCCAAAGCTAAGTTCCAGTTCATAAAAACCCTGTCAAGCCAAGAGAGGTATGGCTGCTTCTTTGAATAAGGTCACTAGGCTTGCATTTCACCTCCTAGCCCTCACCATGCATTTGTCACACTGGATCATGAGGCCTTCATCCTTGTAGAGGCCACAGATACAGCGGATAATGTCATCGTCCTTCTCATGCCCGTTCTCTTTCTCAGAGACTGAGGTTTCACTGCTGTCCGCTTCACTTGCTGTTTCTCCCACAATCTCGTCAATCTGGGCTGATGCCTCATGCCGGGCATTGTAATAGGCCTTACGTAGGCGGCAAACACCTCTTCCAATTGGGGATTTACGCCCGTAGTACTTCTAAAGAAAGCAGAAGAAAAATTTATGTTTGGTTTTATTTTTTTTTTGTTTGGTTTTAATTTAAAAATACACCTGAATAGGTAGCATGATTTATACATTCCCACTTTGGGTAACAGATTTTTTTTTTTTTTTTTTTTGGTACTGGGGATCGAACTCAGGTCCTTGTGCTTGCAAGGAGGCAGTGAAACCACTGAGCTAAATCCCCAGCCCAACAGATTTTTTATAACATCAAATGTAGACAAGCATACCAAAAAAAAAAAAAAGGTAGACAAGCTGGTGGTAACAACTTAAACTGAACTACAATAAATTAAAATTTCTATCTGCATGTATTTTCCCATTTTCTCTATTGCTGTATTATTCAGTTCCAGGCAAAGGCTTTATTGTCACCAAGATCAAATATAAAGTGATCACTGAATAGGAATTACTATCTCATGTATCGTAAAGGTTCTCTATGTGGCTTTGTCTTGTAGATGTTTGGGACAGACTTAGATGGTGAATGAATGTGAAAGGTGAGTTTCAGTAGAAAGAATGCTGTAATTCAAGAATGCTCTTCAATCCCCCGTACCGGAAAAAAAAAAGAATGCTCTAATTCTCACTTGTCTGGTATTCTCTCGCTTTGTCTTTCAACCTCTTGTTTTTTTTTTTTTGGTATTGGGGACTGAATTCGGGACCTTGTGCGTGCAAGGCAGGCAGCGGAACCACTGAGCTAAATGCTCACCCCTTGTCTTTCAACTTCTACTCATCTTTTATCTAGTAGCCTCTTCTGTCCTCCAAACACTCTCTTTAAATTTACTGAATAATTTTCTTTCTATGCACTATACAATATTCTATCCTGTCCTTTAAATCATTTCAAGGCCATGGTGTCTCTAACTGGATTCACCTCTTCTACAATTTATCAGTATAATTCCCTTCCAGATGTATTTTCTAACTATTTACCTACACATTTTTTTGTGTATTTCATACGTACTTATTTTCTTGAGAGAAAAAACTACAGATCTGCCTCAAATATAGTAAAATGACTATATAACATAAATATAAAAGTTCAGGGCCAAGTTACAATTTTACAAAAATTGTTGTTCTGGAGGAATGATTTAATCTTCCATTCTAGAATGTCTTTATTATATAGGACTCTATGGTACTCAGCACATTATAATCCATACACCAAGAATATTCCATAAAAATGACTGGTTTTCCTAACCAGAAACATGGAAGATGATTGAGGGTAAAAATACCCACCCACCCCTTTTTTGGGTACTGGGAATCAAACTCAAGACCTTGCACTTGCAAGGCAGGTGCAGAGTCACTGAGCTACATCCCTGGCCCTTGAGAGTAAAAATCTTAAATTTCTAGAATAGTTCTATTTAGAACAAACTTCTTAAACCTGTGCTTGAAGCCAGTGAATTATACCTCAGCATTCCGAAAGACCTTGAGCATGTCAGCATCAAAAGCTTCCACTGTCTTATAATAACCAATGAGAATCTGCTTTTCTATGGTGATCAGATCTAGAGGGTCAGAGATCTTCTCATAATAGTCAGCGTTCCTAGGGGGAAAAAAAGCCAGGTCGTCAATCTGGTTCACTTAGTACTTTTTAAAAACTCAGATGATTACCACAAATGTGAACCTACTTTTTCTTTGAGGGGAGGTTCAAAAGTGGAGCTGCCAGTGTTTGTCGGGAAGAATCTGCAAAACAATGCAAGGTTTAGTAGAAAGAGTAAGGTACAAGAAGGGTAAGCACATCTCCTTATTTTTTAGTTTTTATTTTTGGTTTGAGACGAGGGCCCAGGCTGGTCTTCAATTCATAGGCTCAATCCTCCCACTTCAGCCTGCTGAGCAGCTAGGACTACAGATATGTGCCACCATGTCTGTCTTTTTATTTTAAATTTTTTTGTATTATTAGGGATTAAAACTCAGTGCCTTATGCATGCTAGAAAAGCACTCTTCACCTGACCTATACCCCTAGCCTACAAACATCTTCTAACTAAAAAAAGCAGAATCCCCCAAATGAAAAGTTAGAAAATAATACTATTTGTTGTTGTTGTTATTTATTTATTTATTTTTTGGTACCAGGGATCAAACTCGGGACTTTGTGCTTGTGTGGCAGGCACAGTGCCACTGAGCTAAATCCTTGGGTGTTTTTATTTTACTTCTGGTACCAAGGATTGAACTCAGAATCTTGCGCTTGCACAGGCAGGCGTGGTGCCACTGAGCTAAATCCCCAGCCCTGTCTATTTTTTGAGATAGGGTCTCACTACATAGTTCAGGCTGGGCTTGACTTCCAGTGATCCTCCTTGCCTCGCCTCCCCTAGGAGTACATGTGTGCATCACTGTGCCTAGCTAATTCTAAATTTTTTTCTCTTGAGACAGGATCTCACTATGTAGTTCAGGGTGCCCTTAACTCACTACGTGGCCCAGGCTGGCCTTGAACTCACAGTGATCCCCCTGCCTCAGCCTCCCCAATGCTGGGATTACAGGCATGTGCCACCAGACCTGGTTGAGAACTTCCTATGAAGAGAGGGATGGAAACTTACTGAGACAGCTGGATGGCTGATGGCCAATTTCTACTCAAATGGTCTCGTAACAACAAAAAGTTCATCTCATCCGAAGAATGCTTTCCAGTTCTTCTTGTTAGCCCATAACTAATGCTACTTTGTTGGTTTGGATTTGATTAAGTTCCAGATAATGAGTAATTAAGCCTGTGACTATTTCTTGAACTCGTTTTCCTACACAGTTATTCTATATGGCACAAACAATTATGCAGAAGGGTTATTTCTTATCTGCTTCCTTACTTTCTGGCAATTTTACTAGGGAGAGAGAGAGACACAGAGAGAGAGCATGCCTGTGGTCCATTCTCAGAACACAGTGGCATGGCAGGTACATCTATTGCAGGTTCAAGATGGTTCACAGGGGGCTACTTTAGAACGCAATGTGTGATTTTTGGGGGGAGTATAAATGGAATAGGTGCAATAAAACTTTATACCTTTGGACAGTCTGATCTCTCTTTTCTATGCCCTTTGATTAGCTAGTCTCAAAAACCAACCGGACTGGAGATTTAGCGCAGTGGCACAGTGTCCACCTCGCAAGCGCAAGGTCCTGAGTTCAATCCCCGGTACCAAACACCACCACCACCCAAAATACCAAAGATAGAGATAGAGAAAGTAAAAGAACCAAATTTCTCAGAATTTAGGAAATAAAAACACATTAAAGTTGACAGCCAAAAGCCACCATTATTTGTCAAAACCTCATTTTAAATATACTCAAATTTATTGGTCACAAAGAGTTACTCATATAGGTAACACATGCCTGTTATCCCAGCTATTTGGGAGGCTGAGGCAGGAGAATAGCAACCTGGCCAACTTAGCATGACCCTCTCTCAAAAAACTAAAAAAGAAAACAAGTCACTCATATTATCAAATTACCCATCCTTCCCAAACAACAACAACCACCACTCTCCCTTTCCCTCTCCTACCTCCAACGAATGTGTCTTGGAAGAGAAAAAGGTGGAGGAGAGGTGTTTGCATGAAAACTCTTCTAAAGTAAAGGGTAATTTTCTTTTCTTTTCTTTATTAAGAAAGAAGACTGCCCTTTTATTTTTTTTCAGACAAGGTCTCCATGATGGTGACCCTCCTGCCTCAGCCTCCCCAGTGCTAGCATTACAGATATGTATCACCAAGCCCAGTATTGGTAAATTTCAATGGTTGTTTTTATTTGTTTGTTTTTACGGTGCTAGGGTTTGAACCCAACACCTCTCGCATGCTATATGTTCTTTTTTTTCCCCAGTAAGAGATCCATAGTTTTTATTAGATTCTCAAAGAACTGTCAATCAAGCAAGGCTAAAAACTACTGATAATATATTCATAATATTTATTCTTAAATTAGTAATTCACTATTTTTCAGGGAAATTATTGAAGGCAGAGACCTGCATCCTATAGATATAGGAAGAGGCTAGCTATCCTCTAGCTAAAAAATTTGTGATTTTTTTTTTTTTTGGTTGTGGTATTGGAGATTTGAATCCAGGACCTCCTCAATAAGCTAAATCCCCAGAACTTTTTTTTTGAGGTGTTTTTTGTTTTTTTTTGGGGGGTAGGTACTGGGGATTGAACCGAGGACTTTGTACTTGGCAGGCAGGTGTGGGGCCACTGAGCTACATCCCCAGCCCCCAGACTTTTTTAAAAAATTTTGAGACCTGGTTTTGTTAAGTCACTGTGGTACCCAAGCTGGGCTTGGAGTGGTGGGGATCCTTTAGCCTCCCAGAATGCTAGGGTTAACAGGTGTGTGCCACCATGTCTAGCTAAGATTCTTTGATTCCTTCCTTCAGACAGGGTCTCTCTCTGTAGTTCAGGCTGACCTTGAATTCACTAGGTATCCCATGGCAATCCTCTTGCTTCAGTCTCCTGAGTGGTGGGATTACAGACACAAGCCACCATGCTCACCTCTTTTTTTTTCTCCTCAAGATGAGGTCTTCCTGTGTCATTCAGGCTGGCCTTGAACCCACTATGTAGCCCAGGCTGGCCTTGAACAAGAGGCTTTGGCCTCTTGCCTCAGCTTCCTCAGTGCTAGACAGGTGTCTACCACCATGGGCAACCCAGCTATGATTTCTAAGTACACACTGAACTGTAGTAAAATTATAATTAACACAAATAATTGACATGCAGGACCTTAAGAGTTAAAAATCACCCTCCCAACTGGAGTTGCAGCTCAGAGGTACAGAATATGTTTAGCATGCTCAAGACTGCATTCAAATCCCTGGAGAAAATAATCTGTCCTCTAATTCTAGACTCTCTGACAAAATAAACTTCCTAAATTCCTAATCCCAAAATGTCACTTGTTCTTGGTCTTGTATGTCTCAGGACAGGATAAATGATATGCTTTTTAAAAAGGTATGGATGGGTCTGGGGATTTAGCTCAGTGGTTTCGCCACCTGCTGCACAAGCCCAAGGACCTGAGTTCGATACCCAGCACCAAAAGAAAAAAAAAAAAGGTATGGATGAACTTAAGAGTGGCTACGGTTACCTTTGTAAGAGATGATACCATCACAGATCTCTTTGAAGATCTGGGCTAGGCGTGCTGCCCGAGCTACTTCAATGTTCTCCTCTGCAGCTGCCAACCGTCTTGTTCGAACCGATCGAGCTGTCTGCAGGGCAGAGAACTGGGTCATGAAGACATCTGAAAGGATAAGGTGAAAATTAATATCAGGAAATGAGTTCTATATGACTTTTTCTTTCCCAATAAATTCTTGTTACTTGTTTTATCTTCTTTGAAATAATGAAGTAGAATTAGTGGGCACAGAGTTTTCTCTTCTGCTTAAGAAAAGTTGAACCACTGGTATTACTGGAGGCACAAATGCTGCAAAAGGGACATTAACTTAGTAGGCAAATGCCATAGTGTTGTAGCTGTATGTTCAGGCTTCAAAATGAGTCGGTCTAGACAGGCATGGTGGTGCATGTCTGTAATCCCACACTCTGCGACACTGAGGCAGGGGGTTGCAAGTATGAGCCTAGCTCAGGAAATTTAGTGAAACCTTGTGGGGGGGGGGGAGCCTTGGATGTAGCTCAGTGTGAAGGCCCAAGGTTTATTATTTATGTATTTATTTTGTTCTGTTTTTTTGAGACAGGGTCTCGCTTTGCAGTGCAGGCTATGCCAGTTTCTCTTCTTCCAGTCTGTTCTGGGTACTAGTAGTTGATCTCAGAAATACTGGTATATTACTCACTCATGAAGGTTAGAAAATGCCGGGCGTGGTGGTGCACTCCTGTAACCTCAGCACTCAGGAGGCTGAGGCAGGAGGACTGCCATGAGTTCAAGGCCTGGGCTACATAGTGAGTTCAAGATCAGCCTGAACTACATAATGAGACTCTGTCTCAGAAAAAAAGAAAAGAAAGAAAAAGGCTGATCTGAATGTGGGGAAAGAAGTCCTCAAATTTATGGTGATATATTTTTCCCCATAGTGCATTTGCTATCACTGTTTAATCTGTCTGCAAGTTATTTCCCAAATAGGAAAGAACACGGACAGCTCACTGTCTCATCCTTGTACCTATTTCAGAATGCAGGTGATGTACAGGAGGATAATAAAAGATTTCTCCCTATTCCCTAGAGTAAGAACAGGAAGTTGAAGAACTGGGATGGTTAGGTTAGGTTATTACTAATTAATGTGCGTAGATAGTATCCTTAAATATTTTGCTTTAGACTAAAAGGAACCTTTCAATAGACTGCTTGAAAGTATTAATCACCTTGGGGACAATTTTATGGAAATTTATTTATTTTTTGGAGACAAGGTCTTGCTATGTATTCCAGCTGGCACTGAACTCACTATATAGCCCAGGCTGGCCTCGGTGATCCACCTGCTTCAGTTTCCCAAGTGCTACAATTTTATTAAAATTTAATAGGAACAGGGCTGGGGATTTAGCTCAGTGGTTTCACCACCTGCTGCACAAGCGCAAGGACCCGAGTTCGATCCCCGGTACCAAAAAAAAAAAAAAATTTTAATAGGAACATTTCCCAAGCCTTACCTGATTTAATATTCCCATCATCTCGGCAGATGCCATTCCAACGGGTATACAATGATGATGAGTGAATATTATCACTGGTGTGCTTTACTTCCTCCTGTTTCTGACGAATCTTCTCCCAATTTCGGACTAAGAACACGTGATGCTTTAATACAAAGTTCCTGTAAGGAAAGAAGGTGGTCTTTTTATTATTATTATTCTTTAAAAAATTAATTTTATTGGTACATTTTAGGTATACAATATAATGACAGTCATCACTGGAAATTTGCACCTTACATAATCTTTTCATTAGTAGTATTATTCATTTACTCATTTATTGAATTTTTTGGTTTTCTGAGACAGGGTTGGGATTTTATCATTAAAAAAAAATTCTACTACTATTTTTTTTTTTTTGCTACCGGGGAACAAACTCGGAACCTTTCACTTGTGCAGCAGGCGCCAGAATCACTGAGCTAGATCCCCAGCCCAAAACATTCTAAATTTAAAATTTAAATAAAGGAACACAGACAGGCATTCCTTTATTAATTCAATAACCATTTATTGCATGTCCACTCTATGTAAGCCACTGTTATTGCTGTTGTTTTTTGTTTTTGCAGTACTGGGGACTGAACTCAGGAACTTGCCCTTGCCAGGCAGGCGTGGAGCCACTGAGCCAAATCCCCGGCCCTGTAAGCCACTGTTATATAAATGAATATCAGCAAATGGCGTTGCTGTAAAAAGAATTATAAGTAAAACATTATGCAATTTTGCAATTTGGTTTTTCTCACATATTTTCCCTATGCTATTCACAAACATCTGGCAAACACCATTTATTTTATTTTTTTTTGGAGACAGTCTCACTACGTAGTTCAAGCTGGCCTTGAATTCACTATGTAACCCAGGCTGGCCTAGAACTCAAGGGGATCCTCCTGAGTGGTGGGATTATAGGTGTGTGCCACCATGCCCAGCTTGGCAAACACAATATAAAAGCTATAAAAATTTTGGCAAGTGAAATAGTCAGACTGAAGGGCAGACATTTATGAAGTATTTGTACAAATTTTAAGTGTTTTTTTCCCCCCGGTATTGGGAAATTGAACTCAGGACCTTGTGTTTGCCAGATAGGCATGGCCCTATCTGTACAAATTTTAAGGAATGTTCCTAAAATGAAGTATGAGCTTAGAATACCTAGAAGATGGAGAACTCTACTAGCAGGTACAGGCAAAGATATGTGAGATGGAGAGAGGCTGGGCAAACTGAGAAATAGGCACAGTGCTTCTATATGGGTCTCTAAACTTAAATTAATTACATGTATCTTGACTGATGCTACATGACTTTTTCTTTGATCCTACATAAGTTTGATGATTTCATCATTTGATTTGCACACTAGCATACATATAAATAAGTGGGACTTTGGATAAGTCCTAAAATTATTTGCCATAGTAAATGGAGATTGTAGTTCCTGAATTTGCCTATGAATATCACCATGGGAAGCTTTATTTTTACTGCTTCTGGAAATTTTGGTTTAAGTCACTTGGGTATGGCCTGGGCCTTAGTAGTTTGTTTTTGGTGCTTCAGAAAAGAACCTAGGGCCTTGTGTATGTTAAACACATCCTCTACCACTGAATACACATCCGACTCCTATTTCTTCCAGTGTTGGGGATCAAACGGAGGATCTCACATGAGCTGCATCTCCGGCCACCTTGGGAATGTTTAAGCTTCTTGTGCTGGGCCTGACGCATGCCTATAGTTCAGCTACTAAGGAAGGGAAAGCAGGAGGATCAGAGTTTGAGTCTAGCCTGGCTAACTTAGTGAGACCCTATTTATTTATTTAAATTTTATTTTATCCTACTCCCCCAGCCCCGCTCTGTGTACAAAAGCTGTTTCCATTTTTTTCTTCTATTTTTACTTTTTTCTCTTGTCCCTTCCTTCCTTTCTCCGTCGCTCTTCCCTTGTTCCCCTCCCATTTGAACATCTTCCCATTTCCCAGTACCTATTATGCATTTTAGTCCTTATTTCCACTTTCAATTTCTCACACCAGAGAAACAATGTATTTAAATGTGTGTCTGATTTATTTCACTTAAGAGTATGAAATCCTATTTATTTAAGATTAAAAAAAAGCCCCTGTGCTAATATGCAGGTAGATGAATGGGATTAAAATTATGGAAGATTAGGAACTGGGGATTTAGCTCAGTTGCACTGTGCCTGCCTTTTGAGCACAAGGTCCTGAGCTAGATCCTCAGTACCGGAAAGAAAAAATGGACAAGTATTATATCAAGACACATTCATTTTGTCTACTTCTTGTGTTTTTACTGGTACTTGGGACCAAATCCCAGGAGCACTGAGCTATATTCCCAAGACTTTTTTTTTTTTTTTGATACCGGGGATCGAACTTGGGTCCTTGCGCTTGCGCAGCAGGCAGCAAAACCACTGAGCTAAATCCCCGGCCCTTTATTGCTCTGTTAACACATCAACAAAGCAATGATTATTTTATTTCATTTTATTCTATTTTGAGAGGCTGGTCCTGAACTCCTGGACTCAAAGTGATCCACCTGTATCAGCCTCCTAAGTACTGGAGGTGCATACACCAATATACCCAGCTTCAAAGCAGTCATTTTTGTTTTTTGAGACAGGGTCTCACTATGTAGTCCAGACTGGCCTGGGTCTCACTATATTGCCCCAAATGGCCTTGAACTTGTAGTGATCCTCCGGCTTCACCTTCCTAAGTAAAGTAGTGATTCTTAGCCTGTTCTGTGCCATGGATTCTTTTGGCAGTCTGGTGAAGCCTATGGAAACTTCCCTGAACAAAACTGTTTTAAAATTTTAAAATTAATTTAAATTTTCAAGTAATTTTTAATACACATTGAAGAGCACTGGTTTACCATGAGGAAGGCTCTGGGCTTCATAACCAGCAATGCAAAATGAAACAAAATACAACAGAAACCAAACAATACTGAAATAAAAGTTTTTTAAAAATGCCAAAGTTGTGATATGGAAGTATAGAGTAATTCTCAGCTGGGTGTGGTGGCACACACCTATAAGCCTAGTACTTGGGAGGCTAGGCAGTAGGATTCCCAGTTACAGGCCAGCCTGGGCTACATACTGAGTTCAAGACCTATTTAAACAACACAATGAAACTCCATCGCAAAGAGACAAACAAAAAACAATATATCTTTTTGTGTGTGTGTGGTATTGAGAAATGAGAACTGAACCTAGGCCCCTAAGCATAGAAAAATACATTAATTTTCACTGCATGACAAAATGAGAGTAGTAGGTCTGAGAACCATAGCAATTTTTGGTTTGTTTTTTTTTGTTTCTGAGATACAGTCTCACTGTGTAGTTTAGGCTGGCCTTAAACTCACAGCTATCCTCCTGCTTCAGTCTCCTGAATGTTGATTATATTTGTGTGCCACCATGCTCAGTTAGAACAACAGCACTTTTGAGGTAAAGAACATAAATGATATTCTAAGGGGGCTGGGGATTTAGCTCAGTGGTTCTGGCGCATGCCTCAAAAGCAAAAGGTCCTGAGTTCAATCCCCAGTACCAAAAAAAAAAAAAACAAAAAAGATATTCTGAGATATTTCTAATACTTACAATATGATATAAAAATATCTGTGAATATCGGTGACAAAGTAATGGACATTGCCAGTTCTCTCACTCTCTAAACACACACACATACTTTCCCTACAGTCATATTTGAAGGAAATGTCAAATTTCGTTAGAAATCAGGAAAATAAAAAAGAAATCAGGAAATACAAAGACATAATTATTTTCCCTATCCAAGGTCACAGATCCTCCAAACATTCAGCTTCAGACCTCCTGTACAAAATAAAATGAAACAATGGTAATAAATTTATTTATTTTTCTTTTTTTTTGGTACCGGGGATTGAATTCGGGACCTTGCGCTTGTGAGGCAGGTGACGGCACCACTGAGCTAAACCCCCGGCCCTAAATTGAGTAATTTTTTGAACTGACAAGCAAATCACATAATTTCAAAAGAATTCGGATAAGAAAATCCCCTTTTCACCTCTCTCGATTGGACATTGGCTTCATCTGTAATTGAGGGGTCAATCTTGTTGGGGTATTGATGTTTTCACTGGGCTCTTCAGAGAGATGGCCTCTCTAAAACACATGTAAGATGACAGAAAAAAAATCAAATCAGAAATAATCTCCAAGAACAGTAAAACCACACTTTAACTACCACCCTTCAATAATCCCCTCATTCTAGTAACTGCCTCGAAGCAGCTCATGAGCAGCTTCCAGGAAAAGCCACAAGATCATTTACCCTTTTCTTGAGCTTGTGCTTAGACTTTCTCTTTTCTTTCGACCGTGCAGACTTTTTATGTGTGGTCACAGGCTGGGTACTTTTGCTGCTGGGAAGTCCATTCATGCGTTGACTCTTGCCTCCGATGATTCCTCGACATTTCTCAAAGCCACACTTACAGAGTTGCTTTTAAGGGAAAAATAGCATTTTTTAAGCCTGTAGCCTCATTTACAAGTTCAAAGAAGATGACTGACCATTTGTACGCCCAAAATGAAGTATGAGTCAAGGAATTTGAATATACAGAGGAAAATAACTGAGACTATAATAAATAGATACTAGAGTGACTGAAATAGAAAAATTAAACTTAAAGAATACTTCTTCACCAAAAAAGAACTAACTAGAGGACTGGGGATTTAGCTCAGTGGCACTGCGCCTGCCTCATAAGCGCAAGGTTCTGAGTTGAATCCCTAGAACAACAAAAAAACAAAAACAAAAACAAAAAACAGCAACCCCAAATCTCCAAAAATCACTGTAAATGACAAAGTGCAATGTCACTCTTGGATTTATTGTTCTTACCTGTTTCTCAACATTGAAGGAATGAAAGTTGTAATCATAAGTAAGTTCAGTTCCAGCTGTCATATCTTTAAGTGCATACAATCCAATCCGGTATACTCCATTAACAGACCTATGAAGGGAAGAAAGAACAGATGTGGAGGCTGGGGTTTCTCCTCTTTGTGGCATTGGGATTAAACTCAGGGCTTCCCATTTGGCACTGAGCTACATTTCCAATCCTGTAACACTTTAGGGAGATAGTTGTAGTACAGGGGATTGAAATCGAAGAAAAATAATTCCAAGTTTCTTTCTTGAAATGTGATTGCTTTGGCTGTGATATTTGGGGGGGGTATGATCTACTTTATTTTTTTTATTGGTGGGGGGGTGTTTGAGACAGGGTCCCCCGGGATTATAGCACATGTTACCATGCCTGCCTGGCTGTGTGTGTGTGTGTGTGTGTGTGTGTGTGTGTCTGTGTGTGTGTCTGTGTGTGTTGACCCAGGGCCTTTTGAACTGAGATTAAAAACTCAGCCCTTTTTACTTTTTTTTAAATTCTTTTATTGGTACATTTTAGGTATACAATACATTTACATTTATCACTGGGTGCTTGTACCTGTACATGATGTGTCTTAGTTTTTATTTTTTCCCCCATTATCTAAGCGCCCTTCACCCCCTCCACCCATCCCTATTTACATAGATTTCATTTCCATTATTTTTCTTTTCTCGTAATTTTTCCTTTCTCTTCTTCCCTTTCCCCTTCCCCTACCACCATTATACCTTTGGACCTTTTCCTATTTCAAATTATCAGTTATTCATTTTAATCCTTATTTACACTTTCAGTTTCTCACACTAGAGAAACTATTCGGTATTTACACGTGTGTCCTATTTATTTCACTTAAGAGGATGGCCTCAATATGCATCCATTTAGCTATAAATGTCTCTAGTTTCTCATTCTTTATGGCTGAGTAGTACTCCATTTTATTAAAAAACCACATCTTTTTTATCCAGTTTTCAGTTGATGGGCACTTGGGCTGTTTCCAAGCTTTAGCTATTACAAACTGTGCTGCTATAAACATGGGTGTGCATATATCACTGTGGTATGATTCTTTTAATTCTTTGGGAAGATACCCAGCAGGGGAATAGCTGGGTCAAATGGGACCTCTAGTCATAGTTCTTTGAGCTATCTCCACAATGATTTCCACAGTGGTTGCACCAGTCTGCACTCCCACCAGCAGTGGAGAAGGGTTCCTTTCTCTCCACCAGCATTTGTTATTGGTTGATTTCTTGATAGCAGCCATTCTTTCAGGGGTGAGGTGGAATCTCAGTGTTGTTTTCATCTGCATCTCTCAAATGACCAATGATATTGAACATTTTTTCATATATTTATTTGCTGCTTTAAATTCTTTGAGAAATGTCTGTTCATTTCAGATGCCCATTTTTTAATTGGGTCTTTGAATTTGGGGTGTCTGATTATTTTCAGTTCTTTGTATTTTCTCAATAGTAGACCGTTATCTGAGGTACAGCTGCTAAAAACTTTTTCCCACATTGTAGGTTGTCTCTTAGCTCTGTTGGTGGTTTCTTTTGCAGTGCAGAAGATTTTTAATATGAGATCCCAGTTGTTGATTCTCTGTGCTAGCTCCCATGCTACTGAGGATTTGTTCAGTCTTTTCCTATGCCAATGTTTTCAAGAGTTCTACCTAACTTATTTTCCAGCAAGTTTAGTGTTTCTGTCTTAATATTTAATTTTTAATCCACTTCGATCTTAGTTTAGTGCATGGTGATAGGTATGGGTCTAGTTTTAATCTTTGGCAGGTTGAAATCCAGTTTTTCTAACACCATTTATTAAATAGGCTATCTTTCCTCCAATGAGGGTGGTTGGCTCCTTTGTCAAAGATGAGGTGGCTGAGTATGCCTGGAGTTCTTTCTGCATCTTGTAATCTATTCCACTGATCCTCGGGTCCCTTTTTATTTTATTTTTTTATTTTTATTGTCTGGTACTGGGGATCGAACTCAGGTCCTTGCGCTTGCACAGCAGGTGGTGAAACCACTGAACTAAATTCCCAGCCCCACTTTTTATTTTTTGAGACTGGGTTTTACCAAGTTGTCCATGTATGACTCAAACTTGTGATCCTTGTGGCTCAGTTTCCCAAATGCTGAGATTGCAGGCACTATGCTTGGCTTCATATATATTTTTGGTACTGTTTAACATTTTCCCCTTCTCAATTCAATTCTAAGCAAAAGGACTTAAACCTCACATTTCACTTATTTTTACTTTTTATTGTAACAAATCCACTAAGCATGTAATAAATTTGCAATAGACTGGGTAAGCTGATATGATTCATGTAGCAGTGTGTGGCACACGATAAGCATTCAATAAACATTAGATATTGATATTCTCATTATTTTTCTGAGAGTAATTAGGATGAACTGAAGAAACAGCAGCTTACTTTGCCTAAATGGTATGGTATAATGGTGAACTGCCTGCAAGATTTTTTTTTTGGTACCGGGGACTGAACTCAGGACCTTGCACATGTGAGGCAGGCGCCCACTAAGCTAAAACCCCAGCCCCTGCCTGAGATGTTTTATGTAAAGTAAATGGCACTGTGAAGAGAACATCTCTGGTTGCCCTCAATGCCTCCTACTCTGCCTGATTCCCACCTTCTCCTTTTTCTGCTTGCTTACCATTTCTGCATTTCACAATTTGGGTCACAGCTGTGGTTGATGAATCTGGCCTCATTTCCCATGCGGTAACTGTCAATCACCATCCCACTATCCAGGTTCAGGCAGTAGTGGTCACTGTGATTATGATACTGCTCAATCATCCTGTTCCTGAGGAGAGAAATGGTTGAAAGCAAAGCATTAAATTGAAAGTAAATTTCAAATATTTCATTCTTTCTAATCTTGTACCTTTATCATTTTTCTGGCATTATTATTTACTACTGTACCTGAACTCTTGTTCGCTGACAACCTCCCCTAGGTATTCAATGATGAACTGCCCAGCTTTTAGGGGTTCTTTGGTTCTGATTCCCCAACCTTTTTCCTCAGCTCGAAATCGTTCTAGACACTGTACCCATTCATGCCTTTGTATTCTCTGGTTACAGCACTGTTCACCACAGGGGCAGGTGTTGGGGGAACACTCAGCAAAAATCATTCTAGAAAGAAAAGGAACAATTGTACATCAATTTATATAATATGTATTTTACTGTACCCATTTTCTTTTACTGTGGTAGTGGGACTGAACTCAGGGAACACTGAGCTATACTGCTAGCCTGTTTTTAAGTTTTGGGACAAGATCTTGCTGAATTGCCTAAGTTGCTATGTAGGCTCAGGTTGGCCTCAAATTCATGACAAGATCTTGCTGAGTTGCCTAAGTTGCTATGTAGGCTCAGGATGGCCTCAAATTCATGATCTATCTCAGCCTTCTAAATGCTAGATGCAAGACTGGCTTTTACCCATTTATTTTTCTTCAAAAGAATTTTTTTTGTGGTATGTAAATAAAGTCCTTTATTTAATTTCATACACATTATGCATTATTATAGTTTTCTTGAAGGAATTCAACTTTCAATGTCAAAATTAGTATGTGTTTACACAAGAGGATATTTTCTTGATGTTATTGCTAGCTGTAAATACATCCTTCCACAATAATGCACTTTCAGATTTCATTTGCAAGACAGGACAAGCCTTTTTAAAGTCCTAAAACAATATTTATAAAGGGAAGACAGCACGAAAGTCTCAAGAAATCCTCCTTTCAAAACATGAACACAATCTCACAGGATTTTTATTTGATCACGATTTGGAGAAGAAAAGTTTATTCCTATTCTTTTTGATGCTAACATAGCTTTACTGATATGAATTTTCAAACCCATTTAGATCCAATAGGCTCTTTAATATATAGCCTTCTGATTATAAAAGCAACTGATTATACTTACAGAAAAATATGTACCAGAAAAAAGAAAACAATCAGAAAAAGAACAGTGAGAACATATTTTTCTTGTTTGATACCCCAAATAATTTACAGAAGGAAGTAAAAATAGTTTGGCTATAGTTTCTTTACAAGAATTTTTAACGTGAGGACATGAAATAACTTTTTTTTCCTGGTACTAGGGACTGAACCCAAGGTTTTCACACTGAGATACATCCACAGCCCTTTAAAATTTTTATTTTGTTTTGATGCAGGGTCTTGCTAAATCAACAAGTTGCCCAAGCTGGGCCTAAACATGCAGTCCTTCTGTCTCAGCTCCTGTCTCCGTGCCCAGCTGAAATAAAGTAACAAAAGTAGCCAAATCACTAGGATTAAAATAACATAGAATTCAAAAACAGCTGGATATGGTGGATTATACCTGTAATCCCAGCACTCGGGAGGTGGAGGCAGGAGGATAAACTGGCACAATGAGTTTGAGGCCAGCCTGGGATATACAGTGAGTTCAAGCTCAGCCTAAACTTCATAGTGAGACCCTGTCTCAAAAAACAAAACAACAAATGAAGCCACAAAAACAGAAACTTCTTCCAGAGTTCACTAGTTTATTCTTCAGAAAAATTCCATTCTTATTGTAAAGGACAAACAGCATAGTGTCAAATCATATATATGAGTAGAAAGCAGAGAGTATCCACTGGATTATTCTTTATATCAAGACAATCAACTTCAGTTGTGAAGAATTGCTTTATTGCTATATTCATCAACCTTGACCTTTAATTAATTAAATTAAATAATTTCTGTGCTGGGAATGGAACACAGGGCCTTTAGTATGACAGTGCTCTACCACTGAACTGTAACCCCAGTTCTCTTTTCTCATTTTGTTTTTGGATGATGCTGGGAATTGAACCCAGGGCCTCTGTACTGACACTGAGCTATATCAGCAGTTCTTTTTTCATTTTTTATTTTGGGACATGGTCTCACTGAATTTCCCAGGCTAGGCTTAAACTTGTGATCCTCCCATCTCAGCTTCCTAGAGTGCTGAAATTACAGGACGGATGCACCACCACACCTAGCTAGTTTTTTATTGACTTCTTTGTTAGGTGAATATTACTGAACACCTCTCCTGAAAATAACCTCCACTTCTGGCTTTCTTTTCTTTTATGAGACTGGATTTCCCAACATTTTTCTTTTTTTATTTTTTGAGACAAGGTTGGTTTTGAACTCACTTATGATTCTCTTGCCTCAGCCTCCTCAGTGTTGGGATGACAGGTGTTTGCCACCATGCCTGGCTAGATTTCCCACTTTCTCAGTAACAATTTTTGTCTTTTTGGGGGGGAGAAACCCTTTTTTCTTCTCATCCTATAGCACAATCCTTGGTGTTCTTTTCTTAGGCTCATCCATTCCAAAGGTTTTAATTAATATCCCATTCATAATATTGCAGCAATGTTTTCATAATATCTCAAAACACTTACAAGAATAAACTTAAAGCAAATTAAAAACTAAAATATAAGCTGGGCATGGTGGCTCATGCCTTTAATCCCAGCACTTGGGAGGCTGAGGCAGGAGCACAGCCATGAGTTCAAGGCCAGCCTGAACTACATGAGATCCTGTCTCAAAACACCCCCCCAAAACAAAACAAAACTAAAATACAGAGCCACATGAGGTGATCTGTGCCTATTTGGGAGGCTAAGGTTGGAGGATTGCTTGAGTCCAGGAGTTCAAGGCCAGGCTGGGTACTAGAGTAACACCCTGTCTAAAAAAAACTAAGGGGCCAGGGATTTAGCTCAGTGGCACCACACCTGCCTGGCAAGTGCAAAGTCTGAGTTTGATCCCTGGTACCAGAAAAGAAAAAACAAAAACAAAAACAAAATGAAGGTAAAAGTGTACCCAGATGAGAGGCTTCAATTTTTGGGGGGGGGGGGGGGGGACAAGGTCTTGCTATGTAGCCCAGGCTGGCCTCATGGAGATCCTCCTCAGCCTCCCAAGTGCTGGGATTACAGCTGTGTGCCACCACACCCAACAAGAGACTGCAATTTTAATTTTTTTTGCCAGAGATAATCATTCAGGGGTTGCTAAAATTTACAGTATTTACGCATTGTTTTAGAGTTGAAGGCATTGAAATATATTCCATTTGTTTAGAAAAAAACAAATAACAAAAAACAAAAAAAGACCACCACCAACGAAACAACCAAGATAAGTGCTTAAAAGTTGTGGATTTAGAAATATAAACTACCAGCTGGGCATGGTGGCACAGGGCTATAATCCCAGCACTCAAGAGGCTGAGGCAGGAAGACTGCCTCAAGGTCTAGGCCAGCCTGAATTACATAGCAAAACAAAACAAAACAGTGAGTTCAAGGCCAGCCTAAACTACATACCAGGACCCTGTTGCAAAGAAATATAAACTACCATTATGATCACTAGATTAAAAAAAAAAGAGAGCTAGATAATACCCTTGAAAAACAAGTTTTTTCTTCCCACTAAATAAAGATGTAGGTTTCAAGATGTGTTGTGGATAGCCAGGTGTTATGGAATATGCTTCTTATCTCAGCACTTGGGAGGCTGAGGCAAAAGGACAGACTGCCACAATGAGTTGAGGCCAGCCTGGCCTACAAGGTTAAGTTCAAGGCCAGCCTGAATTAATATAGTGAGACCCTAACTGAAAAAAAAAAAAATGATATATATACAGAGTCCGATTGAAAAAAAATGTATACACTTCAGCAATTAGCTGTATTAATTAAGTGTTTGGAAGCTACAGGCCACCACTATGAGCACCTCTTGTAATTGTAGAGGTGAAAGGTAACTTGTATAATCTCATGGTATCTCAATAAATTAATGGCTGGGCATGGTGGCACATATCTGTAATCCTAGCACTCAGGAGGCTGACCCAAGAGGGCTGCCACAAGTTCAAGGCCAGCCTGGGCTAGTGACTTCAAGGCTAGCCTGAACTACATAGTGAGACCCTGTCTCAAAACCAACCAACCAACCAACCAAGGCCCCCACCCACATAAACTAATTAAAAATTGAGAAAAAATATAGATCTAGGCTGTAGAGCCCTGTTTTTTTACATGGTAAGATTTAAGGTTAAATAGTCACTACGAAATGCACTAGTATGATTGACTTAACTAGCTATGAAGGTTCAGCATTCCCTGTGAATAGAGATGGGGTGGTTATTAAAGAGAAATACATAAAATATGTAGATATCTATATAACATGTATTTTTTGAGACAAAGTGTCACTGTGTAATTCAGGCTGCCCTCGGACTTGATGTGATCCTCTTGCTGCAGCCTGCTTAGCGCTGGGATCACAGGCATGCACCACACTCCTGGCTAAGAGATTAATATTGCCACTATGAATCACTAAGTCAGTATAAGTTAAGACTTGAAGCAGGGAAGAAGTGAACAAAATGTTATCTATTTTAGAATTTAAAGAACTATAGCCCTTCAAAAAATGAAGGTTCTGGGAGGCCGGGGATTTAGCTCAATGGCGCCGAGTCTGCCTCGCAAGTGCAAGGTTTGATCCCTGGTACAAAAAAAAGAAGGAAGGTTCTCAATGGTGGACAAGTGAGAAGTGAAATGTACTCTAATAACAAAAATAAGACTAGTCGGAAAGTAACAAGAGTTAAAAAGAGAAAAGAAATCCTGAGGTTTAGTTCAGGGTAACAACTGCTGGTAGCATCATAAATTTTTCTAGGCAATTCCATTTTGTTGTATACCATGTCTATACTTGTGGAGTTGAGAGAGGAGGCTCTGTCTACATTATAGGAAATGGGTACAGGGACAAAAAGCAGCTTGAAATGAATTACATGATTTTGCTCTAGGTCACGAGAAATGCTTTGGAGTAATTTGACATAGATGGTATACAGAAATAACTACCAGAACACTTATACAATGTACAAATAACACTGCTGATTCATAGACTCTGGAAGAGTGGAGTCCAAGAGAAAGACTGGATTTCCTCCCAATTTGAGCCCTTAAGGACTCAGACGAAGTCTGAAATTGAAGAGAAATGGAACCTTATTATGTATCTATTCCTATCTAAAGGAGAACAATAAATAGGAAGGGGACCAAGAGTTGGAGGGAGGGGAAAGGAGAGAAGGGGAAGTAAAGGAATTAAGATGTGTTATGTTCATGTGCCAACTCCCCGTGATGAATGTAATCATTATCTACTGTAAGCATGTACTAATAAGATTTTTTTAAAAAGGCATATTCAAAGAGACAGGAAATAGAACAGAGGATATCGGGGGTTGAGAGCAGGGGTAGAATTGAGGAGTTATGGCTTAATGGGTGGAGTTTCTCTTTGGATGATGTGTGTCTATTCATAGAAGGCAGGGATTACAGTAATTCTTGACTCACGAACACTTCTATTTGCAAACGATTCAGTTCTCAAACAAAAGCATTTAAGAAAATTTTGCTTCCACTCACAAACATCCATACTGGGTGACAAACACAACCGTGGGCATCTTCCTCACACAAACACAAACGTGGCCACCTTTCCCCAAATCGTAAATTAAGTTCACGAACTGAGGTACTTTCTCCTCAATTTTTCTGTGAACCCAGGCCTGCTCTAACGAAGTCTATTTTAAAATAATGGCTATGGTTACACAATATATCTAATACCACTGAATTTTACACTTAAAATGATTAAAATGGTAAATTTAATGTTATATGTATTTTATCACAATTTAAAACTTTAAAAAAGAGGCTGGGTGTGGTGGCATACACCTGTACATTAATCCCAGCACTTGAGAGGCTGAAGCAGGAGGAGCACTGCAAGTTTGAGGCCAGCCTGAGCTACACATTGAGTTCAAGTCCATCCCGAACTACATAGCAAGACACTGTCTCAACAAACAAACAAAAGGTAAAAAAGAGAAGTTCTAGTGACTTTAAAGCTTTATTAACCAGCACTGTGACTTTTTACATTTGATCTTAGCCAAAAGGCCGAGAAGCAGGGTCTTGCTATGTAGGTCAGGCTGACCTGGAACTCACTATGTAGCATGTGGCAATGTTCTCGTGTGCTGGGATCGTTAAGTGTGCACCACCACACCTGTTTTCATCACCCATGTGATTCTGAATGAAACACTGCCCAATTACAAAAAATGGGCAGGGAATGGATATCACACACACACACACACACACACACACACACACACTGAAAAAGAAGACAAAAATAAGCAAATAAACAAAAACAGCAGTAAAAGGGAGTTAAGTTTTTAAAATTAAGTCAAATGTGAGTGTGCTGCCTGCCTGTACTCCCAGCATTTTGGGAGGCTGTGAGGGAGGCTTGCAAATTTGAGCCCAGCCTAGGCAATTTAGTTAGTGAGACCTTGTCTGTAACAAAAAACTGGCCGCCACCTGCCTCCAAAGGGCAAGGTCCTAAATTCCATCCCCAGTACCAAATAACAAAAAAACAAAAACAAAAATAAAATGGGCTGGGGATGTAGCTCAATGTGATGGCCCTACATTCAATCCATTGCACCACACATACACAAATAAACTACATCTCCAGTCCTTTCCATTTTGACAGTCTCACTAAGTTGCCTAAGTAGGACTCCAAATTCAAGCCTCCTGCTTCAGCCTCCCAGGGTGCTAGGATTACAGGCATATGCCACCACATCCGGCTCTATGTGGGTTAGTTTTAAATATACAAGTGGGCATCTGTATTACTTTTCTCTTGTTGCTGAGACAAAATACCCAATACCCAAAGTTAGAAGGGAAGGGGTTCATTTGGCTTTCAGTTCATAGATGCTTCAGTCCGTAATTGGCTGGCTCCAAGGCAGGGATGACAAACAACATGATGTGCACAAGGCAGCAAAGGCAAGAGACCTTTACCAAGTCTTTCTGCCTCTCTTATCCCATCCAGACTACTGGGATTAGGGCAGTACCAAATTTATCACTTACATGTAGTGGTTTAGTAATCGCACACCCTTAACCCCAGCATCACACATTCCAGATTCAACTACCTCGGAAAAAGAAAGTCCACCTCATCAGCATGAGCCTTTGGGGGGACATCTAAACACAAACCATAACATTCTGCCCCTGGTCCCCCAAAGACTCATGAATATCCCTTTATGCAAAAAAAGCATTTACTCCATCTCTAAGAGTTGCCAAGGTCCTAATAGTTTCAGCAATGTTGAAAAGTCGAAGTTCAAAGTCTCCTCTGAGATTTAAGGGAAACTTAGCTGCAAGCCCCTGCACAAATGACAACAAAGTGAAACACTTTCAATACTCAGTGATAAAGATACATGTTAGCATTCCAAAAGGTACAAACAGGAGGATACAAAGGAATGGAACCAAAGTAAGTCCAAAATCCAGCAGGGCAAACATTACATTTCACAGTTCTGCTTCCAGCATCTGAAGCAATCTATGGCAAGTTGTGAACTCCATAGGGCTTGGGTGGCTCTGCCCTGGTGGTTGTAGATCCCAAGGCTTCTCTCTTGGGCCAGCTTTACTCCCTCTTTGCAGCTTTCCTCAGATGTTCCACACCCCTGGCTGCTCCAAACCACTGGGGTCTCCACTGCACCTTCGGATTCACAGCTTCACACACTGCCTTCTCAGGGGCACCCTGCCTGACCTCCCAGGCCTTCTGAAATCTGGGTGGAAGCCTTCCTGACCACACAACTCGTATTCTACATGCATCTAAAACCAGTGCTGCACAGATGATGCCAAGGTCTGCTGCCAGCTGGAACAGGAGTACCCAGGCTTCCCTCCCTCTTGGCTGTAGGGGTCCAGTGCCTATGAACCAAATCCCAATGAACAACATCCCCAGGCCACAGCCATTCTGGAACATGGTGCTCTGGGGCTCTCTTCTCAAAGCAAATTCTTTCACCTTTACAATTCTGAGGCTGCAAAGGGTGGAGTCCTGCTTCTTTTGATGCCCTCAGGCCATCTTTTTTTAGTCTCCTGTTCTGTCTCACCAATCAAAATCTCCTCTGTTCTATCTTTGCAGTCCATAGCTTTACTGGAGCTTCCTTTTTGGCCAAACTCAAAATGTTTTAAATCATTCTTCTGGGCTTTTTGCTCTTGATTCTCAACATAGATCTGGCTAAAAGTCCCCATCTGCAGCCAGGCCACGGCCTCAATATTTGACTGCCTTGAAATTTCTTCTGCAAGATTAATTAGTCCACTGCCCCTAATCTCAGTCTCAGGCAAAGTTTCTGGACATGAATAAAATGCAGACAAACTTTCTGGCAAGCCATAACACACATCTTCTGGAGTCCAGCAGCCAATGCAGTCCTCCAGCAGAAACTTCCTGAGCCTGGCCTCCAGTGGCTTTCTGGTCTTCTGAGCTCAGACGAGAATCTGCCATACAGAACACCCTAAGGTGTTCCAATACTGTTTCTACAGCCAATGTCTCTGGATCTTTCCTAACTCTTCCCCTTCCCACAGGCCAGTTCCAAATGCTTTTGAGCCACATGGCCAGGTAATGTCACAGCAATGACCCCACTTCTGGTACCAAATTTCTGTGTTAGTTACTTTTCTCTTATTGCTGAGACAAAATACCTGACATCCAAAGTTAAGAGAGGAAGGGGTTTATTTAGCTTAGTCTCTAGAGGTTTCAGTCCACAATCAGCTGGCTCCAAGGCAAGGATGGCAAACAAGCACTGCAGAGGAGAAACAACATGGCATGCACAAGGCAGCAAAGGTAGCAAGAGAAAGTTTTTAACAGCATTTTTCTGGACCTTCTGGCTTATTCAGACTACTTAGGGTGGGTAACACTCACACCCTTAATCCTAGTGCCCTTGAGCCTAGCATTGAATCATGAATCAATTTCAGGGCTGGGGATTTAGTTCACTGGTTCCTCGCGCCTGCCACTTAAGCACAAGGTCCTGATTTTGATCCCTGGTACCAGAAACAAAAAATTCCAGCTTCACACACTGTAGATCAAGCCTATGACCACATGAGGCTTTGGGGGGAAATCTAGACCCAAACCATAACAGCATCTATTAAATTATATCTAAGGGGTCTGGAGATTTAGCTCAGTGGTTCCACCACCTGCCTAAAAAGTGCAAGGTCCAAAGTTCAATCCCTGGTACCCCTCAAAAAAATTATATCTAAGGTCTTCTCTCTCTCTTCCCCTTTCTCACTTGCCTTTTTCTTTTGCATTACTGAATACTAAAACAACAGTCTTCACATGGAGCTAAATCCATAGTCCTTGTCCTATGTTTTATTTTATTTTATTACTTATTTATTTTTTTTGGTACCAGGGATAGAAGTTGGGACTTTGAGCTTGCAAGGCAAGCGGTGGAACCACTGAGCTAAATCCCCCAGCTCTGTTTTATTTAATTTTTAAAGATTTTGTGAGACAGGGTCTTGCTATGTAGTCCACGCTGGCTTCCAATTCACTATGTTCTTTCTGTCTCAGTCTCCTGAGTGCTGGGATTACAGGTGTGCACCACCACACCTGGCAATTATAGTAATTTCATAGACAATAAAATAGTGTGTGAAAAAAGCATAATAATGTTAGCATTTAAAGAAATGCACATTTAAACAACTCTGAGGACATATGACACTCCCAGAAATTAACCTAACAAAATGCTAAATCATCAAAAATAGAAATGTGAATATATAAAGGAAGTATAACTGTGGGGAAATAAGTGTACTGGCAGTGATATCATAAATTGACTCAGCCAGGTATGGTGGCACATGCCTGTAATCCCAGTACTCAGGAGGCTGAGGAAGGAGGATAACTGCAAGTTTGAGGCCAGCCTGGGCTACAGGGTGAATTCAAGGCCAGCCTGAACTACATAACAAGAACCTGTCTCGAGTCGCGCGGAAGATGCCTACTCACCCCACTGCAGTCAGGCAGGTCTGCCCATGCCCTACCGAGGTCCTGAGTCGCACAGAACATGCCGAATCAGCCCGCTGCAGACAGGCAGGTCTGTGCACACCCTACCGAGGTCCTGAGTCACAGGGAAGACACCAAATCACCCTGCTGTAGACAGGCAGCCACCTGATTCCACACGACAAGGACACCAGACCACCAAACCAAGGTACTGAGTCCCACTGTTCCCGGCCCAGAGGTAGGGGCTTTGGAGCTGTCGTCCCACAGCTCCTGGTCCAGAGGAAGGGACTTCCTGGTCACCATCCCTCCCGCTGCTCCCACCCCACAGGAAAGGGCTTTTGGGCCACCTTCTGTCCCACTGCTCCTGGCCTAGAGGAAGGGGCTTCCGGGCCACCATCCCTCCCACCACTCCCAGCCCAGAGGGAGGGGCTTCTGAGCCACCATCCCACTGCTCCTGGTCCAGAGGAAGGGGTTTCCCGGCCACCAT
>NW_004624885.1:1005797-1025070 GCF_000247695.1 Heterocephalus glaber
AGAACCAAGATGCATTATATAAAGGTACAATTCCCAATGAGAAATGTAATTGTGTTGTATACCTACAATGTACCAATAAAAGAATTTAATACAAAAAAAAACATAAAACTTAGTATTTTGAGTGTTATCTAATAATATAATGCATAAATGCTCATATATATGATCATATATGCACTAATATACTGTACTTTGTATACAGATTTTCTTCTGAGAATATACTCTAAGACAGTGATGATGAAACTTAGCTTTCAATGATATGAACAGCCCACTGTGTGTGGCATGCATGCTGTAGGTTCACCACCACTACTCTAAGGGTTTGAAAGGAAGAGAATTTAAAGTAAGCATGGGTGCATCTGTCTGTAACCTCAGCATTCTCGGAGGTTGTGGGAGGAGCATCTCACGTTCCAGTGTAGGATGGGCAACTGAGCAACTTAGCAAGAACCTGTTTCAAAATTTAAAAATCATCAGGTATGGTGGAACAAGCCTGGAACCCCAGCCCTCAGGAGAACAATCCTCAGGCAAGAAGACTGTCATGAGTTCGAGGCCAGCCTGAACTACATAGCAAGACCTTGTCTCAAAAAACAAAAAAGACTGGGCCAGGGATTTAGCTCAGTGGTTCCGCCACCTGCCTTGCAAACACAAGGTCCTGAGTTCAATCCTTGGTACCAAAAAAAAAAAAACTGAGACTCTGTCTCAAAAATAAACAAACTTCCCCCAAACCAAAAACAAACCAACAAAAAAAGAGGGCTGGGAATGTAGTTCAGTGAAAGCTGTGGGTTCACTCTCTAGTACTGGGTTGGGGCGGGGGGGATCTACACAAAAGAGATTCATAATAGTGAAATTTTTAATTTGAAAACACTGGAAATAAATGACCGACAATAGGAGAATGGTAAACTACTGCATGTCAGTCTAATGGTTAACAAAGTTCTTGTTTTTTGATAGGTTTTTTTCTTCTGGTACCAGGGATCGAACTCAGGACCTTGTGCTTGCCAACTGAGCTACATTCCCAGCTGTTTTCGGTTTTTTTAGACATGGTACTGCTATGCAGTTAAGGTGGGCTCTGAACTCACTGTGTACCTCAGGCTGACCTTGAACTCAATGAGACCCTCCTGCCTCAGTCTCCCAAATGCTGGGATTACAGGTGTGCCCCATCATGCCTGGCCTGACACAGTTTTTATTTACTTATTTTTGGTACCGGGTTGAACTCAGGACCTTGGGTTTGCCAGGCAGGTGCAGCACCTGACAGAGTCCTTAAAAGTGCTGGGCCTGGGCCGGGGATTTAGCTCAGTGGTTTCGCCACCTGCTGTGCAAGGGCAAGGACCCGAGTTCAATCCCCCATACCAAAACAAAAAAAAAAGTGCTGGGCCTATGGACCACACTGATACACAAAGGCACACATTTAAAATGCCGAAGCTGAGTGTGGTGCTCCACACCTGCAACTCCAGCACTCTGTAGGCTGAGGCAGGAGAATGCAATGAGTTCAATGCCAGCCTGTGCTAAACAGTGAGTTCAAGGGCCAGGGATTTAGCTCAGTGGTTCCACTGCCTGCCTCGCAAGCTAAGGACCCGGGTTCAATCCCCGGTACCAAAAAAAAAAAAAACCAGTGAATTCAAGGCCAGCTTGAATTACAAAATGATATGCTGTGTCAAACACACACACACACACACACACACACACACACCAGACCTTGCAACACTGCCAAGAGCATTACCATCTCATTAGCATTACTCAATATTCATATTCCCACCAAATACTGACAGCAGTTTTCCTCCAGAATATATCACGCCCTTCCTTTTCACTCTCACTGCCACTTTACTGCCTCATTATGGCTACCATATATCAAAAGCTAGGAAGATGCCTAAAACTGTGCTGCTTCTTCTTCCTGTTGTTATTTTTTTTTTTTTTTGGTACCAGAGATCGAACTTGGGCCCTTGCCCTTTCGAGGCAGGCAGTGGCACCACTGAGCTAAATCCCTGGCCCTATTATTTGATTTTTTGAGACAAGGTGTCAGGTTGGCTTTAACTCACAATGTAGCCCAGACTGGCCTTGAACTCCTAGCGAACCTTTTGCCTCAGTCTCCCAAGTGCTGGGATTGCAGGCATGTGCCACCATGCCCAGCTAAAACTGTTCTTATTAATACTTTATGAACACTGTGTCATACAACCCTATGAGCATATCATCTTCATGAACCCCTGAAAAATAAGGTATTACTATTACTGTGTTACTAGAGTTTGAACCCAGGGACTTTGCACTGACCTACACCACCAACCCTTTTAAATTTTTAATCCTGAGTCCAGGTCTCACCAAGTCACTAAATTGTTCAGGTTGAGTGTGAATTTGTAATCCCTTTGACCAGCTTCTCAAAGTACTGGGATTATAGGCATATGTCACTACATGTAACTAAGAAGTTATTATTTTAAATTTTAGTTTTAAAGAAAAAGTTTCTATTTTTCTTTTTTTGAGACAGGGTCTTGCTTTATAGTTCAGGCTGGTCTCGAACTCACTATGTAGCCCAGGCTAGCCTAGAATTCCCAGCAATCCTTTTCTGCCTCAGCCTCCCAGACATGTGCCACCATGCCCGGCAGAAGTATTATTCTTATCAGAGGGTTAAATAACTCAGATGTACTGTAGCAAGCAGTTTGAATCTAGGGACATAAGACTAAATTGCGTCCTTTTTCTGTTACTGGAGGTTTTCCATATCTAAGTGTTATATGTATACCTTGAAGCCTGTGCTTAGAGGAAGCCATTACAGTACCTGTTGAGGCAGTCGTCCACACAGCCCTTCCTGGTGTCATCATCTGGCTTCTTACAGTTACAGGTGGTAGCCTCATAACCAGAAAGGGGCTTGACATCAACGTAGACATCTTGAGAGGATAGCAAAGAATAATTTGTGAAGATCCTGATAATTTTTCAAGTGCCAGCTAAAAACACTGATGATACAGAGGCAGAAAAACTAGCTCCAAAGTTACTTACTTGAACGAATTTTTTTATACAATGGGACATCTGGCTTTTTGTACAACTAGAAGGAAAAAAGAAAATTTTTGATATAGTATTAAACTTCAAATGCGATAGTGCCATCAATACCTAAAAATATAAGAAACTATCCATGTGTGCTATTCCTTTGGTGAGTCTTTTATATGTTTAATATTTATAAGATTTTCTGGGCTGGATACAATTCAGTGATCCCAGTTTGTTTGTTTTTTCCTGGAATGGGGAACAAACTCAGGACCTTGTGCTTGCCAGACAGGCATGGTGCCACTGAGCTACATCCCTGGCCAAAGGGCTGGATACAATTCAGAAAAACTCTTGGTATGACACTTTTTTACCCCAAATTAAAAATGAGAAATTGATTCAAAGCAGCATATTTTACCTAAATGTGCTTTTTTGGGGATTTTTTTTTTTGTTACCAGGGATCGAACTGTGCTTTTTTAAAATAGCACATTTATTGGTGTATTTTATACATACATAATGGTAAAACTCATCATAGAAAATTTGCATCTATACATGATACATCCTACCTCATTTTTCCCTTTCCCCCAATGTACAAAAGCTTTGTTTCCATTTTTTCCTTCTATTTTTCACTTTTTGTTTCTTGTCCCTTCCTTCCTTTCTCCCTCCCTCCTCTCGTTTCCCCTTTCCCATTTGAACATTTTCCCATTTCCCAATATCTATTACACATTTTAGTCCTTATTTCCACTTTCAGTTTCTAGAAATGTGCTTTGAATGATGTTCTTCACCATGTTGTTGAAGAGACTTAAATGAAAATCACACTGAAAGTGAAAGCTATTCATCTGGAGAAATTATGTATGAGGCCCTTGGTTCAATTCCCCAGCACCAAAAAACAAAAACAAAAAAGTACACAGGACTTGTTTAGATGATCTGGGTAGGTATATGAAATTTAATGATGGGTACCTATTTTCAGCCTTCATCCTTGTTGGGAATTGTAGGAAAACCCATTTCAAATTTTAATTAAGGCAATTATTTAATGAATAAAGGATAGAGGGAAGGTAGGAAAAATGATGCTCTCACATTTTAACCCAGAAGGCATAGGGTGGGGGGTGATGCATTAGGAGACAGTCTGCAAGTATTTAGCCATAGAGGACAGCAAAAAACAGACAGCAATGTGGACTAAAACAGGGTGTTTATTAACCTGCTGGAAATAATAACCTCACCATCATTTTTCAGTCCATATGATCAAAGTACTGTCACCACTGTTAAAATGTGAGACAAGAACATAACATATGGATATAAGAATTAAAGAGAGGCTATTAAGGGAGAAAGGCCAATGGGAACACCAACTGCTTTTGGCTTTCTAAAGATAATCTTTGATAGTATTTTTAAAAAACTGAAAAGCCTGTTCACTCCATTTGTATGAGTACTTCTATTCCTCGATGGTTGTTTTCAATATGGCACCCAGGAGCTATAACAATACACAAATCACTGGGGAAAACTTTTCAAGTAGGCATGCAATAGACAAAAACAGGACTCTCCTATTTTTAGTAGCTAATACAATATTTAAAGGTCTTTGGGGGGGTGGAGGTAAGCAGCTGTAAAAAGGATTAAGATGTATTATGTACATGTGTACCAATTCCCTACGATTAATGCAATCACTACGTACTACAAACATATACTTAAAAAAAAAAGGTCTTTTCGAAGTACAGTGTTAAACATTTCCCTAATTCTTTCAGTAGAAGTATATCTTTTGTATGTGAAAAATAAATTTCAAACTGATGGGAACAAGCCAACAATAATAAAGGCTGAAATTTCATAGTGGTGCTGGCAATACATCTAAATTCTCCCGAGACTTGCATCAAACAGAATTCTTACAGAACAAAATCTTTGTTGCCAAAATAAAAGCGGGGAATAACAACAGAAGGAGGCCTAGGGAAGCAGAACTTACTGCTATTTTGTAGTATGAGTGAGGGCAAATAGGTCACATTAAATATGGATGTAATTTCATTTTTCTTAGTTGCTAACCTTCACAGGGACACTTTAAAATATTTTGTGAGTTGAAATGGTAACAAAAAGGCAGAAGAAAAGACCTGCACTCCCCACCGTCCAGCCCTTAACCACATAAGAATGAACGCTGGTAAAACAGGCTCTGTACCTGATTGTGTTTCCACTGCCAGAGGATGTCATAGGGAAGCTGGAAGTCAATTCTCTTTTGCCTTAGATACTTTCCTGAAACAAAGAACACTGTCAGCATCAGATCTAATATGCAGTGACAAGAAAACTACACTTTATTTTATGAATTTTTCACCATCAAATTTTAATTTTAGCTACTACCTTCTACCATATGGTACATGTGAAACATTGATTTTAATTTTATAGTAGTCTTTATAAAACAAGTAACATAGCAAAAATACTATCAAAACACACAGGTCATCATGAAGCTAAGTAAACACCAAGCACTTTTGGATTAATAAAATTAACTATAGCCAGGTGTGGTGGCCTATCCTTGTTATTTCAGCACTTGGGAGGCTGAGGCAGGAGTCTGAGGCCAGCCTGGGCTACACAGTGAAACCCAGTCTCAAAAAACAAAAACAAAAGTGGGGGGGGGGGGGGATTTGGGGTAGAGACTTGGCTCAGGGGTAGAGCATGTAGGAGGGCCTCAATGAATTAGAACAGGGCTGTTCATGGGAACAAGAAATAGAGAATATCACTAAAGGTAAAGATATGAAGCTATGGGTGGTGATGCACACCTGTAATCCCAGCACTCAGGGGGCTGAGGCAGGAGAATCACTGCAAGTTTGAGGCCATCCTGGGCTACACAGTGAGACCTTGTCTCAAAAAGCAAGCACGCAAACAAACAAACAAATAATAGGTAAAACCAGGCCCAGAGCCAGGCATGGCACTGTACGACTGTAATCCTAGCACCTGGATAGCTGACGCAGGAGATTCATTATAAATTTGAGGTCAGCCTGAAATATAATAGCAAGACCCTATCTCAATTAAAAGAACAAAACAAACAAAAAAACAAAGTCTCTAAAAAAAACTTCCATAATCATGGCTCAATGGAAAATTATCCAACCCTAGACCACCCCAGCAAACTCATAAAACCTGGTTCCTTTCCTTTGCTGATGAGCCAGCTTGATGTTTTGTAAGGCCCATGCCCCCTCCAGCCCTTCTCCTCAAGCTCAAGCCCCTTCCCATTGAGTCTCTCTCTTCTGTGGTGCTGGGGATTGAACCCAGGCAGCTCTACTACTGAAGTAAATTCCCAGCCCTTTTAAATTTTATTTTTAATTTTTGGAGACAGGGTCTTTGTATATAGTTCAGGCTAGCTTTTAACTCACTATTTAGCCCAGGCTGGTCTTGAACTTGAAGCAACCTGCCTGCCTCAGCTTCCAAAGTGCTGAGATTACAAGTGTATGCCACCATGCCTGGCTCTTGGCCTGGTTTTATTTATTAATCTTTTTTTGGGTACTGGGTTTCAACTTGGGACCATGTGCTTTCAAGGCAGGCGCTGGAACCACTGAGCTAAATCCCTGGCCCCTATTTATTAATCTTTTTGGACACAAGATCTCACTATGTAGTTGAGGCTGTCTTCAACTCACTATGTAGCCCAGGCTGGCCTTGAACTTACAGTGATTTTCCTGCCTCAGCCTGCCATGTGCTGGGATGGCAGGTGTGCGCCACCATGCCTGGCTTGGCCTGCTGTCAATTTCTGCTTATTCCTGGGTCAAAGAACTCCACATCACTTTGTCACTTAGTATTAAAGGAAACAAAAAAAGGAAACAACTGCATTTTGGAGGGGGCAGTACTGTGGATTAAACCCAGGAACTTTGCACAGAGCTACATCTCCAGCAACTTTTTATTTTTTATGCAGACACAGGCTCTTGCTAAATTGCCCAGGCTAGAGTCCAACTTGTGATCCTCCCGTGTCAGCCTCCCAGAGTATTGGGATTTTTTTTTTTTTTGGTACCGGGGATAGAACTTGGGTCCTTGCGCTTGTGCAGCAGGCGGCGAAACCACTGAGCTAAATCCCTGGCCCTAATATTGGGATTATTTAAATAACTCAAGTGTCATGCAAATTTATGATCTGTTAATATTTTTTCCTCACCTATTAAAACATTACCTTTTTGGGCCAGAGATTTAACTCAGTGGTTCCGCTGCCTGCCTCGCAAGCGGAACATCCCAACTTCGATCCCTGGTACCAACACACCCCCCCAAAAACTCCCAAACCAAAAAAACAAAAATAAAATTACCTTTTTTGGGGGTATGGGGGATTGAACTCAGGACCTTGCGCTCGCCAGGTGGGCACTGTGCCACTGAGGTAAATAAATCCTTGGCCCTGAAACATTACTTTTTTTTTTTTGGTATCAGGGATTGAACTTGGGGTCTTGCGCTTGCGAGGCAGGTGGCAGAACCACTGAGCTAAATCCCCAGCCCTGAAACATTACTTTTAAAAGCCCATGTAGCCCAAGGTCCCAAGTTCGATCCCCAGTACAAAAAAAAAAAAAAAGCCATTAACAAGCCAGATGGAGCACAGTGCTTAGCCTCTCGGTTTAATCCCCAGTACCACTCTCCCCTCAAAGAAAAAAACTTTTAAAGATGGCCCATTTCTTTACTTGTGTATATAAAACCTTCTGTTGTCTCAAATCTTAGAACACCCCTCTGGTGAAAGGGTTCTTATCTTTCTTCATTACATGGCTATTTGAAATTTTGAATCTAGACCACTGGTTGTCAAAGAGTACTCTGCTGATTCAAGAGTATTAGAGAGGTCAAAACCATTTTGATGACACTATTAAGACATTACATATTTTCAGGATGCTGACACTTGCACTAATGTGTAAAAGCAACACTGGGCAAAACTGCTGCGACTATAGCACAAATCAATACAGTGGGGTATGGTGGTGCACCCCTGTAATCCCAGAACTCAAGAGGCTGAGGCAGGAGGATTACCATGAGTTTGAGGCCAGCCTGAACTGCATAGCAAGACTATGTCTCAAAAAAACAAAAAACCCAAAACGGGCCAGGGGTGTAGCTCAGTGGTGCTGTGTCTGCCTGGCAAGCGCAAGGCCCTGAGTTCAATTCCCAGTACTGGAAAAAAAAAAAAAAGAATCACAACTGACAGTATTTGTTCCAATGATAAAATGTAAGTGTTATAGCTGAGTGAGATGGCGCACTCCTGTAATCCCAGCACTTGGGAGATTGAGGGAGGAATTCAAACCCAGACTGAACTACATAGCAAGACCCTGTTGCAAAAACAAACAAACAAAAAACAGACCAAAAGATTTGAATGTAATTGCATACAAAAAGCTCATTGATTTCAGAATCCCACTGCAATTAAACTTCAAGGAACTGTTACATTTATGCTTTTGGTTACAGTATCTAAAGTTTTAAGAGTATCAACAATTATCTCAATTGTTTCTGAAATATTTCTCTTTTCCAACAACATACTGTATATGAGGTCACATTTCTTCATCTACTTACTTCCCTCCAAAATCACAACATACTGAATGCAAAAACATTAGAAACCAGCTGTTTTCTTTTTTTTTGGTATCAGGGATCAAACTTGGGACCTTGTGCTTTCGAGACAGGTGGCTAAACCACTGAGCTAAATCCCCGGCCCCCAGCTGTTTTCCATTAAGTCAGGCATTAAAGAGATCTGTGAAAATGTAAAATACAGTCTTTACACTTTTTTTTGAGTAAAATATTATTCATACTAACATGTAATATGTAATGGGTTTACTGGTTGGATAAAACTGATGATACGGGACCATGAAATTACAGGTACTGTATATCTAGGGGAAAAGTCACTTATAGATGTAAGGTAATATTTTAAGATTCTTGGGTTATTGCTGGTACAAGACTAGAGATCATTTGCTGACAGGGGATCATAGCTGAAAATATAAATATGAAGCCTGTATTGAAATAGTAGATGGGCTAGAGATGTGGTTCTGTGATAGAGCACTTGTCCAGCTCATGTGCAGCCCTGAGTTCAATCTGCAGTACCACCCCCAAAACATAACAAAACAAAAAACCTGGGCCGGCGATTTAGCTCAGTGGTTCTGCTGCCTGCCTCCCAAGCACAAGGTCCCAAGTTCGATCCCCAGTGCCAAAAAAAAACCCCCCAAAAAACAAAAAACAAAGTAGAAATAAAAGATCTAAAATATGAACTCACATGGAAACTCAATATATTCTCCAAGTTTTAGAATAGTATTATAGCATGAGCTCTTTCATGTAAATACTAAAAAGCAGCGAAACATAGTGGGACTAGAAGGGAAGGGACTTGAAGGGATCAAACCTAAAGCCTCACCCATGCTAGGCAAACACTACCACTGAGTTACACCTGCAACACTAGGAAGTATACTGATAAATTGCAATTTACTTTGGAGTAAACCTAAAAATAGATTAAAACAGGTATATATACATAGATGATAAATCTGATAATGGAAAATGTTAGTAATAGAATCTAGATGATGGGATATTGTGTGTCCACTGTAAAAAAATTTCCATTTGGCCAGGGATTTAGCTCAGTGGTGCCACTGCCTGCCTTGCAAGCCAAAGGTCCTGAGTTCAATCCCCAGTGCCAAAAAAAAAAAAAAAAAAAAAAAAATCCATTTTTCTGTTGTTTTGTTTTGTTTGAGACAGGATCTCACTATTAGTCCAGAGTGTCCTTGAACTCATTATGTAGCCCAGGCTGGCCTTGAACTCATGGTGATCCTCTTGCCTCAGCCTCCTAAGTGCTGGAATTAAAGGCATGTTCCACCCACCATGCCTGGTTCCCATTTTTCTATATGATGAAAAATTTTATTAGGAGTTGGAAAAAAATGGCCTATATGCGTAAAAGCCTCAAAAGATACACTGCAAACCAGCGATGGTGAACCTTTTAGAGCTTTCAATGACAACAAATAGCCGGCTGTGGCACGTGTGCCATAGGTTCACCAGTGCACTAAAGGATTACGGTACATCTTTGGGAGGAAGCGTTGTCTTTTTTTTTTTTTTAAGAGTAGAAAAATTTATTGGGGAATAGGAATAGCTCCCAAGAGACAGGAGGGGTTCCAAATGGGTTGCCTGGAAGCTTCATCTTTTTGTTCACTCCCTTAAGACTTTTTTTAAAAAAACAACAACACAATGAGCATGTACTCACTGACATTTAAAAACTTTTTTTGAGACAAGGTTTCCCTATGTACCTCAGGCTGGCCTTGGACTACCTCCTGAGTGCTAGGATTACAGGGGTGGACCACTATGCCTGACCTCACTGACGCTTTACTTTTTTTTCAGTACCAGGGATCAAACTCAGCTCACGGGCTCTCTTGAGTTCATTTTCTTTCTTTCTTACTCAGGTCCTTGCGCTTCCACAGCAGGCGGCGAAACCACTGAGCTAAATCCCCAGCCCGAGTTCCTTTCGTTTTCTTTTTTTTTTTTTTTTCCAGTACTGGGAATTAAACTCAGGACCTTGTGGGGCTGGGAATTTAGCTCAGTGGTGCCGTTGCCTGCCTCAAAAGGGCAAGGCCCTGAGTTCGATACCTGGGACCAAAAAACAACAACTCAGGACCTTGTGCTGCCAGGCAGGTGTGGCACCACTTCATTGATTCTTCCCCCCCTCACCCCACTCACTCTAAAAAGTAAATAATTTCTTTCAAAAAAAGGTCAAGACTAGGGCTGGGGGAATAGCTCAGTTAGAATGCCTAGTCAGAATGTACAAGGCCCTGGGTTCAATCCACAGTGCCACCAAAAAACAAAAATTTGGACAAATCTCTAACAGTTTATTCCTTTGCTGGGCATGGTGGCATGTGCTGACATTTCCCAAGAAAAGCTATAATGGTAGTTCTTTGAAGTGGTAGTGTTGAGCTATGGTATGGTGACACACACCTGTAATTCTAGCACTTAGGAGGCTGGGGCAGGAGTATCACAAGTTCAAGGCCAGCCTGAGCTACATGATGAGATCTTGTCTAAAACAAAACAAAACAGTGCTGGGGAAGGGCCGGGAATTTAGCTCACTGGTTCTGCCACCTGCCTTACAAGTGCAAGGTCCGGAGTTTGATCTCGGGTACAAAAAAAACAAAAACAAAAAAAACAGTGCTGGGGATATACCTTAGTACAAAGGTCCTGAGTTAAATCTCCAATGCTGCCAAAACAAAATAATACAAAACAAAACAAAACGAAACAGTAGTATTTAGGCCAGGGATGGCAGTGCACACCTGTAATGCAGAAGGATTGCGACTTGGGCCCAGCCTTGGCAACATAGTGAGTTGAAAGCCAGGCTGAATGACATTCAGAGGCCCTGTCTCAAAAAAACAAAACAAAACCAACCAAACAAAAAAAGTGAATATAATTTTTCTCAGAAAGTAGATTAAAAATAATTATCAAAGATGCCAAGATGAAACTCAAAGTTTTGAGGAGAGGCAGGACTGGTGATTAAATCTTTGCACTAAGCCACATCCCAGGCCCTTTTAAAGACAGGGTCTTGCAAAATTCACCAAGCTGGTCTCTCATTTGCAATCCTCCTGCCTCAGCTCATCTGGAATTATAGGCAGGTGTCACTATGCCCAGCTTGTTCAAATTTCACTTAAACACTAGAATTCAGGGCCGGGGATTTAGCTCAGTGGTTTCGCCGCCGGCTGTGCAAGTGCAAGGACCCGAGTTTGATCCCCGGTACCAAAAAAAACCACTAGAATTCAAATTTTTAGTTTTTTCAGCAGAGAAAAATTAGGTGAGACAGACACAGAAAGATCTATGGCCCCTTTTTTCTCTCCTAATTCTAGTCATACACACATTAGCTTTTCTGACATGGTCTCTCATGGTCTCTCAGAAGTCCCTTCTTTTACTTTTGTAGTACTGGGGATTGAACCCAGAAACTTGGTACATGTTCAGCAAGCACTCTACCACTGAGCTGCATCCCTAGGCCTCTTTTACTGTTTTGGTTTTTTTGGTACCAGGGACAGAACTTGGGACCTTGTGAAGCAGGTGGTGGAACCACTGAGCTAAATCCCCAGCCCCTCTTTTAGTGTTTTTAAAACTATGTTTTGTGTGTGCCTGTAATCCCAGCACTCAGGAGGTTCAGGGAGTGGGGTGGTTAACTGATTTTCAACTTGAGTGGGGAACGCCCACCTGAATTGAGTCAGCACGGAAGATCCACTTGAAGGAGAATTGTTGGAATGGTATAAAAGGATAATGGGAGGAAAGGACTTCAACTGATTTTTCTTGCAAGCGTTTTGCTGCAGCTCATTTTCCTCGGAGGAGCTCTGGTCTTCCCCTCAGCCTGGGGGTATGTCTCCTGGCTTTGAGTACAGAGTTTTCAACTTCCAGCACTGGCCTTTTTCGGTCGCTAGCACAGACTCAAGTTTCTAGTGCTGACCCTTTCACCTGCCAGTGCAGACCCCTCGATCTTCCATCCAGGATCCTTCAGCCTCCTGATTAGGGCTCCAGGCCTTTGGCTAGATCCTTCAAATCTCCAGCGCATGGACAGATCTTTTGCACTCTTCTACATTTGACTCTGTGGATGGCCACTGTAGGCCAGTCTTGAAAATTATTTTTCTTTTGTTTTTTGTTTTGGTACTGGAGATTGAACTCAGGTCCTTGTGCTTGTGGGGCAGGCGCCAGAACCACTGAGCTACATCCCAGGCCCAATTTTTGTTTTGTTTTGTTTTTTGAGACAAGGTCTCGCTGTGTAGCCCAGGCTGGCCTTGAACTCCTGATGATCCTCCTGCCTTAGCTTCCCAAGTGCTGGGATTACAGGAGTGTGTCACCATGCTCACTAGGTTATTGGTTCATTCCTCTATCCTCTTCATTTTGCCAACAAGTTCATTCTTGAGCTTTTATTTCACAGTTTTTTATAGTCAATTACAGTTCTAAAGTTTCAATCTGGTCTTCCTTTATATTTTCTACTTATGTATGGAGGTTTCCTATATTTTTATTTGTTTCAAGCATGTTCACAATTGTTAATTAAAGCATCTTTTCCATGACTGCATTAACCTATTTATGCAGAAGATTGCGATTTTTTGAATTTTTACATCAAATTCATATATGTTCCTAAAAAATTTCAAGGAACAAAAATTCCAAGAGAAAATATTTTATGTTCCGTTGTTATGGGGCATTCCAAAAATGAAACATGAGGCATAAAAAGATTTTAAAATCTGTCAGATAATTCTTTTTTTTTAAGAGTAGGAAAATTTTGAGAGATGGAAGAGGGACCAGAAAACGGGTTACCCCTGTCAGATAATTCTTTTTTTTTGGTACCAGGGATTGAACTTGGGACCTTCCACTTTCGAGGCAGGTGGTAGAACCTGCTAAACACTGAGCTAAATCCCTGGCCCCCTGTCAGATAATTCTATCTTGTTTTTGGTATATATGGCCTATGCACTGAGTTACAAACCCAGACAGGGTCTCACTAAATCACGAAGTTGCCCAGGCTGCACTCAAGCCTGTGATCCTCCTGCCTTAGCCTACTACAGTCCTGGGATTACAGGTGTGCCATCACAACCAGTGAGATTCTGGATTTTATTTTTTATTTATTTTGGTACCAAGGATTGAACTCAGGACCTTGCACTTGCCAAGGCAGGCACAGCACCACTGAGCTAAATCCCCGGCCCCTTATTTTTTATTTTTTTGTTTTTCGAGACAGGGTCTCACCATGTAGTTCAGGGTGGCCTTGAACTACGTAGCCCAGGCTGGCCTCAAACTTGCAGTGATCCTCCTGCCTCAGACTTCTGAGTGCTGGGATTATAGGTGAGCGCCACCATGCCTGACTGAGATTTTAGATTTTATAAACATTTTACCTGGCTGGTTTTTTTGAGACAGGGTATTGCTATGTAGTTCAGGCTGGCCTTGAACTCATATAGTCCAGGATGGCCTCCAACTTGGGGCGATCCTCCTGCCTCAGTCTCCCAAGTGCTGGGATCACAGGTGTGCGCCACCATGCCTGGCTTACTTGGCTGTTTTGAAACTGCTACAACAGGGTAGAGAGTAAAGCTGCCTTGTTACAAGCCTGGTATTTAGCTTCCATTAACACCTGTGTGTTTAGGGTGGCCATGTTATTGTTGCATGTTGGGAAAAATCCTGACTCTTTGCTAGACTTCTTCTAACACAATGGCAATGAAGGGCAACAAAGACACCTTAGCACTGCTAGATGAGAACCAAATTTGAGGATCTCTGATGGGTATATGCTGGTGTAGCGTGGGTGGCCAACAGTAGCTTCTGTGATGTTTGCCTAGAATAGAGTGGTTACTGTCTAAATATTTCCAGTTTTATTAAGGTTGTTCTTTTCCTGGTCCTTTGGTTAAAGAAAGCAGGCTTTTTACTGCTTTCTTTGTATAGCAGATGATGATTCATCTGTCACCTTCTTAACCTTCAAGTTTGGGAGAAATGGGGCAGAAAACAAGAACAAAAACACAAAGAAAGAAAAAAAAAACTCACAACAAAACAAAAAGCCTCAAAAGAAAACCTAGGAATAGTCGGGCATGGTGGCACCTGTGATGTCAGCACTTGGGAGGCTGAGGCAGGATAACTGCCCTGAGTTTGAGGCTAGTCTGGGCTACATAGTGAGACCCTGCCCCCACCCCCTCTTTTGGTACTGGGGATCAAATTTGGGACCTTGTGCTTTTGAGGCAGGCGCCGGAACCACTGAGCTAAATCCCTGCCCCCTGCATTTTTTTCCTAATGTGTTTTTATGTTACTTGTACTCACCATAAACAATAAGGAAAAGTATTCCCACTTCATTTAAAAAGCAAAGTATATCTATCATGGTTTTTCCTTTATTTTGATAGCTATTGGTCTACTATATGAATGTATCAGTTTCTCTTTTGTTCTACTGATAAATACCAGGGGTGTCTATAGTTTAGTACCACTCTGAATGAAAACTTCTATAGAAATATATACCCATTTCTCTTGGATAGGTGTTTAATTTCACAAAAGATGCCAGAGACTGTTTATTTATCATTTTTTTGAGACAAGGTCTCACTTTACAGTTCAGGCTGGCTTTGAACTCATGGCCAAGCTCTTGTCTCAACCTTCTGAGGGCTGGGATTACCGGCATGTGCCACCAGGCCTAGCCAGAGTTTTTTTTTCTTTTAATAGTATATTTTACTCTTCCACAACTGATTTATGATCATTCTGGATGTTTGGTTATCTTTGCCAACATGTGGTGTTGACTTTGGTAGATGTGTAGTCTCTCATTGGAGTTTTAGTTCATACTTTCCTGGTGGCTAATGATGCGGAGACTTTTGACATGTGTTTACTAGCTCTATGTGTATTTTCTTTGATGCAGTTTGTGTTTAAGTCTTCAGGTCATCTGAAAGTTGGGCTTTTGTTGTTCCTTCTGTATTCAGGACACATTACAGTTTTTGAATATTTTCTCCCAGTTTATGGATTGCCAACTTGTTTTTGTAATGACATGTTTGGATCACTAGTTTTTTTTTTTCTTTTGGTACCGGAAATCGAACTCGGAACCTTGCACTTTTGAGGCAGGCACCACTGAACTAAATCCCTGGGCCTGGACCACTAGTTTTGTATTTTGTTAAGATATAATTAATCCATACTTGAAATGTTTACTTATACGTAGCATAAGGATATTACCCTATGCTTTCTTTCAGAAGCCTTATACTTTTAGTTTTTATATTAATCTGTGATCCAAGTCAAATTAAGTTTGTGAATAATATGAAGTTGGTATCAAACTTGAAATGCTTTGCATAGGAATAGCAAAAGCAATTCTGGGCAACAAAGGCAAGACAGGGGGCATCACAATCCCTTCATCTGAGATTACACTACAAAGCTACTGTGATAAAACAGCAGGGTACTGGCAACAAAACAGACCTGAGGATCAATGGAACACATTATAGAACGCGGAAACAACTCCAGACATACTCAGCCACCTTATCTTTGACAAAGGAGCCAAACACCCTCACTGGAAGAAAGTTAGCCTCTTACAATAAATGGTGCTGGAAAAACTGGCTTTCCACATGCCAAACAAAAACTGAAACTAGACCCATATTTTTCACCATGCACCAAACTCAGATTAAAATGGATCAAAGATCTAAATATTAAAACAAACTCTAAATCTGCTGCAAAATAGAATAGGTAGAACTCTCAAAAACTTTGGTGTGGGCAAAGACTTCATGAACAAAACTCTGACTGCACAACATATATCACAAAGAATCAACAACTGGGATCTCATTAAAAACCTTTTGCACAGCAAGAGAAACCACCAACAGAGTGACAAGACAACCCACAGTGTGGGAAAAATTTTTTGCCAGGTGTTCCTCAGACAAAGGACTAATATCTACAATATAAGAACTCAAAAAAATCAGACCCCTCAAATTTAAAGACCCAATCCTAAAATGGACATATGAAATGAAAAGATACTTCTCAGATGAACTAGAAACGGCAAATAAATACATGAAAAAAATGTTCAACATCATTGGTCATTAAAGAGATGCAAATTAAAACAACACTGAGATTCCATCTCACTCCAGAAAGAATGGCTGTTATCAAGAAATCAACCAATAACAAATGCTGGAGAAGCTGTAGGGAAAAGAACCCTCCTCCACTGCTGGTGGGAGTGTAGACTGGTGCAACCACTGTGGAAATCGGTGTGGAGATACCTCAAAGAACTAAACCTGGAGGCTCCATTTGACCCAGGTATTCACCTTCTTGGTATCTTCCCAAAAGAATTAAAAGCATCATACCACAGTGATATATGCACACCCATGTTTATAGCAGCACAATTTGCAACAGCTAAATCTTGGAGAAAGCCCACATGCCCATCGACTGACAAATGGATAAAGAATATTCTTTTTTAAATACAATGGAGTACTACTCTGCCATAAAGAAGGATAAGCTTGAGACAGGTTTTAGCTAAATGAATGCACCTTGAGACCATACTCTTGAGATGAATCGAACATACCTGTTCAAACACTGCATTGTTTCTCTGGTGTGAGAAACTGAAAGAGGAAATAAGGACTGGAATGTACAACAGACACTGGGATATGGGAAGAAAATGTTCAAATGAGAAGGGGAACAAGGGAGGGGGGAGGGGGAAAGGAAAGATGGGAAAAGAAAAAAAGAAAATAGAAGGAAAAAATGGAAACAAAGCTTTTATGTAAGTAGGGGAAGAGGAGTTGAAGGGGGGAATGGGAAAACAAAGAAGATAATACATACACAGGCACAAATTCCCTATAATGAATGCTATCATTATGTATATCTAAAATGTACAATAAATGTTTTGCTTAAAAAAATAAAAGAATAGAGGCTTCCAATTCCAGAACAAGGCATCTCTGTTTATCTAGGCTTTCTTTTTTTCTTTTGGTACAGGGGATCGAACTCGGGTTCTTGCGCTTACGCAGCAGGCAGCAAAACCACTGAGCTAAATCCCTGGCCTTTTCTTTAATTTCTTAAGGAAATGTTTTAGCTTTTAATATAGAGCGAATTCAGTTCCCAGCTCCCTGCATTACAACAGGCCTAAAGTATTTTTTGTCCAGGCCCAATCCCCAGCCTCATAGGCCTATCTATAGTCCTGACAGCAATACAAAAACGATTAGTTACAGATCTCCACAGAGATCTGGCTTTGTGTTTTCCATTTGTAATGAGAATTGGGAATGTCACATCCTCTTATCAAGCTGCATTTACAGCTGGACTGGTGGCACACTCCTATAATTCCAGCACTCGGGAGGCTGAGGTAGGATGATTGCCTGAGTGCCAAGCCAGCCTGGGTGATAAATTGAATTCCAAGGCCAGCCTGGACTACATAGTGAGACCTTGTCTCAAAAAACTGAAAAAAAAGAAAAAAGAGTTTATTATCATGTGTTGGTCCCTTTTTGTTATCTAACCATATGGTGTATGAAAGCAGAATACAGTTTTGAAAGCAGAATATGTCTTTCATTGATAGTCAATTATAATATTTACAATGAAAGAATTTTTTTAATAGAATAAAAAATGATAGTGCATCTTACAATTGAGAGCATTTTTTCTTTTCTTTTTATAGTAGCAGAGATTGAACCAGAGGTACACTACCAGTAAGCTGCACTGCCAGGCTATTTTAACTTTACCTTATTTTATTATTTTTGGTACCAGGGATCAAACTCAGGACCTTGTGATTTCGAGGCAGGCACGGGAAACACTGAGCCAAATCCCCAGCCTATCTTACTTATTTTTATTTCCAGGTCTTTGTATTTTGAGACAGGGTCTCACTCAGTTGCCCAGGCTGGCCTAAAATTTAGTCTTCCTGCTTCAGCCTCTCATGTAGCTGGGATCACAGGCTTGTGCCACCTTGTCCAGCTAACTGCTGGCACTGTATAATATTCTCAGTTGTTAGAATTTAAATTACAGGCCCATGAAATTCCTTATTGAAAACAGCCAGGCATGGCAGCATACACCTGTAATCTCAGCAGTTGGGAGGCAGAGGCACAAGGATCAGCCAGTTCAAGGCCAGCCTGAGCTATATGCAGTAGTGAGTTCCAGGGAGCCCGATCTCTGTACTGAGATCCTGCCTCACCCCTCCTCCCAAAACAAAACTCTCAAAGTCAGGTGTGGTGATACATGCCTGTAATCTTAGCATGTGGGAGGCTGTGGTAAAAGGATTGAGAGTTCAAGGCCAGCCTAGATTACACCGTGAGTTTAAGGTCAATCTGGACTACATAGTAAGACCTTGTCTCAAAAATCAAACCAACCTCCTAAATCTGTTTATTATAGAGTCAGAAGAGTTCTTTACATGTATGGATATACAGAAACAAATCTCTTCCCTGGTATAGTAGTTCCTTTTATCATGGTTTTACTTTCCAAGATTAGTTTACTTACAGTTAATCCTGTTCTGAAAATACTAAATGGAAAATTCCAGAAATAAACAATTTATAAGTTTTAAATTGGGTGACATTCTAAGCAGCATGATGAAATCTCTTGCTCTCTTGCTGCTCATAAGCTATTTTGAGTTAATTTTTGTATATGGTATGAAATAAAGGTCCAATTTTATCCTTTTGTATGTGCATATGTATATTAATACAGAATTATTTATTGAATAATTATTCTTTCCTCATTGTTTTAGCACTCTTGTCAAAAACAAACTGAGGTCGGTGTAGTGGCACATGTCTGTTATCCCAGTTACAGGGGTGGCTGTCATAGAAGAATCACAAGTTCAAGGCCCGCCTGGGCAAGTAAGTGAGACCTTGTCTCAAAATAAAAAATGAGGGCCAGGGATTTAGCTCAGTTGAACTGGGCCTGCCTCGCAAGCTTAAGGTCCTATGTTTCATCCCCGGTACAAAAAAAAAATCCAAAAACGAAAGAAAAAGAAAGGAAGGAAGGAAGGAAGAAAGGAAGGAGGTAGGGAGGGAGGGGAGGG
>NW_004624885.1:1034700-1094683 GCF_000247695.1 Heterocephalus glaber
TTTTTTGGTACCGGGGATCGAACTCAAGTCCTTGCACTTGCGAGGCAGGCAGTGGAACCACTGAGCTAAATCCCCAGCCCATTAGATATAATTTTTGTATTTCTGCAAAAAAAAAAAAAAAAAACTGAAAAAGGGAGAAATGTTAGCATATCAGAGAGGAAAAGTCTGTGTGATGAAATGGAAAGGCACAAAAGGGGCTGAGGATTTAGCTTACAAGTGCAAAGTCTAAGTACTGAAAAAAAGTGTTGATTCAAAAAAGATGTCCGCTTGTCAACTACTTATAATTCATAAATGACAGAATTTGAAAGAAATGGCTGGGAGTGGTGGTGCATGCCTGTAATCCCAGCATACAAGAGGCTGAGGCAAGAAAATTGCCATGAGCTTGAGGCCAGCCTGGGCTAAATAGTGAGACCCTGTCTCAAAAAAACAAAAAACAAAAAACAAAACAAAACAAAAACCAACAAACAAAAAAACCAAAACCAAAAAAGAAAACAAAACAAAACAAAAAAGAAAAGAAGAAACTAAAAAAAATTCCGCCAGTGGTCAATGATTGTAATAATTCTACGGGAGGTGTTGACAGAGTTGACCAACATATGACAACCTGTGATCAAAAAGCAAGGAAACAATTATTATCTTGAAATATTTATGCACCTGCTGGACCAAACAATGTGGAATTCATTTGTTATTTATTCAAAACAAGGGGGTTCAGGGGCCAGGGATGTAGCTCAGCCGCACAGCACCTGCCTGGCAAGTGTGAGGTCCCGAGTTCAATCCCCGGTACCAAAAAGAAAAAAAAAGTTATTTACAATTTAGATTAGGTCTAAGAGACCAAAGAATTGAAAGATGCTGGGATAGGGAAACACCAGCAGGACGTCCATCACCGACGTCTTCACCATTATGTTGAGTGGGAAGACATTCTGCTGAAATTACTCCAGCCACAGAAGAAAAGGAAAAGCCAACAGGACGATGTAAAGTCTGCTGTTCAAAGAAAGACAAAAATGCAAAAAGAATTTGGAAAAAGACTAGGTGCTACTGTCCAGATTGTAAGATTGCGTTTTGTATTGCATCTGTGTGTGTGTGTGTGTGTGTGTGTGTGTGTGTACCAGGAATCCAACTCAGGTCTTCCGCACTTGCCAGGCAGGGGCTGTCTGTGTCACTGAGCTACATCCCCCACCCTGCACTGAATGTTTTAAGATATACCAAGCCAGGCACAGTGGTGCATGTTTGCAATCCCAGTACCTGTGAGGCTGAGCCAAGATCATGAGACCTTGTCTCAAAAATAAAAAACATGGTTTTTGGTGTTTTTTTTGGTACCAGGAGTCAAACTCGGGACCTTGCACTTGCGAGGCAGGTGCCAGAACCACTGAGCTAAATCCCCAGCCCTGATTTTTTTTTTTTATGGTGCTAGGAATTGAACTCAGGGCCTCATGTAAGTTAAGCAAGTGCTCTACCATTGAGATATATATACTCCTGCCTCACCATCTACACCTGTCATCTAAACATAGGTCCTGATTTTTTCATACAACTGTCCAGAGGCCTTATCTATAAGCAAAAATGAAGAAGCCTGCAAGAAACACACAGGTAAAAGGAGTGTATCAAGTAATTTTGACAGTTACTACACGCGATAGTGTTAAGGGGATAGTTTTCACTGCATTAACTGACAGTATCACATGGAACAAAGAATTCTCAAGATTCTTTGTATAAAAACAAATTTCGTGAAAGCAGACCATTTAACCCAAGATCAACAAAATATGGATTTTCTAGGTCTGCATGAAAATTATTTATTTTATTTATCTTTTGAGACAGGGTCTCACTATGCAGTTTAGGCTGGCTTTTGAACTCACTATGTAGCCAAGGCTGGCCTCAAACTCCTACAAGTCCTCCTGTCTCAGCCTCCTGAGTACTGGTCCTACAGGTGTGCACCACCATTCCTGGCAGAAATGATTTTAAATGATACAATTCTACCTTTTTTGTTTTTTGTACTGGGAACCGAACCAAAGCCTTTGCACTGAGCTACATCCTGAGCCATTTTGTTATTATTTATTTTTGGAGATGGGGTCTTGTTCTATAGTTCAGGTCAGCCTTGCACTAGGTAGCCCAGGCTGGCTTTGAACTCCTGGCGATCCTCCTGCCTCAGCCTCCCGGAGTGCTGGAATCACAGGCGTGCACCAAATACCTGACTCTCAGTGAAACTATTTTGTGGTATTAGAATGGCTAACAAATGTCATTTATATGTGTGTCAAAGTGTACTGAGTATGCAACACCAAGGGTGAACACTAATGTAAGCTATGTACTTTGGGTGATAATGATGTGTCAGTGCAAGTGCACTGACTATAACACATTTACCAAAGAGGTGTGGTTGTTCTCACACTGGGGGATGCCCTGCACACGCAGGGACAAAGGATACATGGGAACCCCATGAACATTTCATTCAATTTTCCTCAGAACCTAAAACTGCTCTAAAAAAGTTAAGTTTCTCAATTAAAAAAAATATTGCCGCCAGGGATTTAGCTCAGTGGTTCTGCCGCCCGCCTCGCAAGTGCAAGGTCCTGAGTCCGACCCCCAGTACCAAAAAAAGAAAAAAACCAAAAACAAAAACAAAAAAAAGAGAAATAATAAATATATATTTTTTAAAATTGCCACTAACAAAAAACAGCCAGCTCACAAAAATACACTGCCATCACAGCTTTCAAGAACACATACACTAGGGGCCGGGGATCTAGCTCAGTGGTTCTGCTGCCTACCTCACAAGCGCAAGGTCCTGGGTTTGACCCCCAGTACTGAAAAAAAGAAAAAAAAAGCAGAATGTATGTTTGGTACACAAGAACACATGCACAAGGGACCAGGGATGTAGCTCAATGGCATCATGCTTCCCTGGCAAGTGCAAGGTCCTGAGTTTGATTCCCAGTACTGAGAAAAAAAAAAAAAAATACATGAGGGCTGAGAGTGTAGGTCATTGTTACACCATGTATATAGCATGTGAAGGTTCTGGGTTCAATCCTCAGCACCAAACTACAACCAATTAATCAAACATATACATACACACACACACACACACACACACACACACACACACAATATGGCTTATTAGTCGGTTCAATGTTTTTTGGGGGAAGTACAAGGAAGTACTGGGAATTGAACCCTAGGCCTTTGTGTTGAACTACGCTCCAGGCTTTTTTATTTTTTGAGGCAGGGTCTTGCAACAGTCTGCAGTAGGACTTAAACTTATCCTCCTACCTTAGCTTCCCAGAATGCAGGATTTCAGGTACCACTATGCCTAGCCCGTTTAAAGTACTCTAAACTGGGGCCACGGATATAGCTCAGTGGAGCTGTCCCTGCCTAGCAGCTCCAAGGTCCCGAGTTCAATCCCTGGTACATAGTGGGGGTGGGGGGAGGTAGGGACGAGAAGAATGAAAGTACTCTAAACTAAGTATGGTGGTAGGCATTTGTAATCCCAGCAATTTGGGCAGCTGAGGCAGCTGGAGTGCAAGTTCAAGCTCAACCTGGGCAACTAAGCAAGACTCTTTGTCTCCACAAAAGGGGATTGAGACAGGGATGTAATTCAGTGGTAGAGTGCTTGTTTAGCATACAGGAGGCTCCAGTTTCTCAGGACAGGAAAAAAAAAAAGTTCTCCAGAATAAACCATCTTCTTCCTATTTAGTTCTATGAGATGGAGAACTAGTTCTAACAAAGTGGTACTATTTTTTTTCTTTTTTGGGTTTTGGTTTTTTGAGACAGGATCTCACTATGTAGTCCAGGCTGGCCTTGAACTTATGGCGATCCTCCTGCCTCTGCCTCCTGAGTGCTGGTATTATAGGTATGCACCACCACACCTAGCAACAAAGTGATATTTCCGTTAATTTTCACAATGGAGATTTTGAGTGACCAGAGATATTTTTAAAACATTAATATGATTAGTGATTTTAATCTTCTAATGTATAGTACTAATTTTTCACCTCTTTTGGATGCTGTGGATCAAACCCAAGGACTGCATAGGTGAAGCACAAGCTCTACTGTTCAGGTACACAACAGCCCTTTCTCTTTTCAGACAGTCTCACTAAGGAGTCCAGGCTGGCCTGGAACTCGTGATGTTCCTGCCTTAGCCTTCCGAGTAGCTGAGTTTACAGTGGTGTACCGCTGTACAGTCCACCACAGCAAGCTTTTAAGATTTTTATTCCTTATTTTTAAAATCTTTTTTTTTTCTTTCAGTACCAGGGATCAAACTCAAGACCTTGTGCTTGCCAGGCAGGCGCGGTGTCACTGAGCTAAATCCCTGGCCCCTACTCCTTATTTTTAGAGATCAAGAAAAACTGCAGAAATGAAACCTAAACTTTAGCAGAAAACTTAACTTTGCTTTTTATATTTACCAAAAAGTTTACTTCACAATTATAACTGCATTAAATGTATTCCAAAGTACACTTCCATTTTCTAATTTGTACTGACAGAATGATGATTTATTTTTATAAGTGCTGTCACCTGAAATAATGACCACTTTCCAGTTGGACTTGAGGCTGAAATGTGGTTACATATTTTATAATGTATCCAATTTATATAAATGTGGTCTTCATGTTTCCTTATAAAGAATGCACATGCTTTTACTAACCTCCCTTTTTTTTTTTTTTTTTTTTGGTACCAGGGATTGAACTCAGGTCCTCGTGCTTGCAAGGCAGTTGCCAGACCACTGAGCTAAATCCCCGGCCCTACCCTTCCTTGTCTGTACAAGTACCTCATGACTGAGGTAATCTTAAAAAAAAGCAAGCTCAGCTTGGCATAGTAGTGCATGCCTGTAATCCTGGCATTTGGGAGGCTGAGGCTGGAGGATCACTGCAAGTTTGAGGCAAGCCTGGGCTACACAGTGAGTTCGATGTCAGCCTGAACTACATACCAAGAGCCTGTCTCAAAAAAAAAAAGCAAGCTCAGTGCTGATAGAAGAAAAAAAATTTAGGGGGTAGAGTGCTTCTCTAGCATGCAGGAGTCCTTGGCTTCACTCCTCAGCAACATGGGGTGAGAAGTGGGGGGCTTCCCATGCATGTTATGGGCTTCTTCATACAACCTTTTTTTTTTTTTTTTTTGATTTTGTGAGACAGGGTCTTGCTATGTAGTTCATCCTGGCCTTGAACTCAACAGTGATCCTTCTGCTTCAGCCTCCCAAGTGCTGGGATTACAGGTGTGCACCAACACACCTGGCTTCAATACAGTCTTGGTGTGTGCTTCTCTGCATGATTTGTAGGCCATCCTTGAACATGTTTTATGAGATTTTTTATTTTTTGGAGACAAGGTCTCACTACGAAGATCAAGCTGGCCTTGAACTCATTTGTGATCCTCCTGCCTCAGCCTCCTGAGTGCTGAGATTACAGGCATGTATTACCTACCACTCCTGCCTGCAGGGTTTTAATGTTTTTTTTAAGTCAGGGTTTCATCACGTAGTTTAGACTGCTCGAGGTCACTGTAGCCCAGGCTGACCTCAAATTTGTGGTGATCCTTCTGCTTCAGCCTCTTGTGTGCCAAGATTTTAGGTATGCACCACCATGCCTAAGGTTTTTGACATTTTAAGTGAAGCGTGCTGCTAGCACAAGTGTTAATGAACATATGGGTCAGGCAGATGAGTTTCGTGGTACAACTGTTGCATTTGATGTATTACTGCTCCCAGAAGTCTTATTTGGACCAGGTGATAGACTTCTCTGGCAACTCAAGCACTAAAGACTTTGAAGAGAGAGGTTTATGACCTTCCTGCCCGACAGCAGTTAGCAGCTGCTGTGTGGCTGGCTGATTGTGACACTGGTCCTTGCTTAACTACTAGAATACCAACCTTTGGCTGTGATGAAATAGAAGGAGTACTAATCAAAGGATTCTTGGGGACTGTGTTAGTCTGAGGCATGCTAGTTCTTGGAGACACACAGGATCCCAGGGATGAGGCATCAGATGTTAAAGGCATGGCTAGTTAGAGTGATTAGATGGCTGGGCTTGTGTAGAGAGCTGAGCAGCCTGAGAAGTCAGAGATGTGCTGAAAGCAAATGCTCCAGCAGTATGAATTATAGACTGCAGTGAAGCTTGTATCACAGCTCCTGTGAGAACTTTGTTTATCTTGGAAATGGTCACATTGGAATTACTGAACTGCAGTGTGGCTTGCAAAGCAGGAGACAACTGTTGAAGATTTGGATTGGGGAGTAAGGTCGGTATTGGTGACTGTCAAGCAGGAGAAACAGGAACTGCAGAAGCAGATGTTGGAGGTACAGATGTGACATTCACTCCAGAAGCAGAAGATGTGGGAGTTGTGCAAGAATGTGATACTGATCTGTCTCCTGCTGAAGATTCTTTTCTTTCTACTTTCTGCACAGGGACAGAAGATGTGGGTATACGAAGTTTCAGTATCATTAGCATCAAATGATTTCTCTGGCTGGTCAGATGTGGCGCGTAAATGGACTAGATGGAACAGTGCTTGGGGTAGCAGTTAGACAAAGCACTGGTTGGATGGGGTGGCATACTGGCATAGAACTATTGTGAGTCTCTGATCTTGGCAGTATACAGTCTCTATCACTGTGTCTGCTTGTTCGAGAAAATATTCTTGGAATATCACAGGAATCCATGTCCTCCATTCCACTGGCAAACCCACTAGTGGCTGTTGCTTGTATCATATCTCTTCTGTCTTTTAGGAAGCTATTAACTGCTACCTTATTTGCTTCTTTTTGTCTCTGTTCTCTTTCAGGCCACTTTTGGTTTTTCGCACCATGAAACTTCCATTCACAATTGTAGTAATATTTTTTCTTAGAAGAGCTAATGTGCATAGACCAGTCACCTACACAATCCTAAGGAGCATCTGAAGTTTTGCTTGGATTATGGTTGGATGAAAAGAATGTAAATTTGAACTACGAAGAACACTGTGGTGGTGTGAACTTTCTTGTGGAGAGAGACTGGTCCTACCTTCCCTCTCTCTAACTCTGTGAGTATATATATTTTTGGCCTTACTGTGACCTGTGCTTTGTATGTCTCTTTAGGATTATCAGATCTCTGCAACATTTTATTTGGTGGTGAAGGATCTGCAGTGTCTCACATCTTTTCATGTCTGCATTTACCACTACTGGAGTGACTCTTTGATGAATGCTTAAGTGCCTGGTCCTCCTCCTCCTTCTGTCATTGCCACTGGTGCTGCTGTCACTGCCCCACCAACTACATCCAGGCAACTCAGACCACTGGGGAGAATTTAAAGTATGCCCTCAAAGAAAATCGAGTGTAGGCCTGTAAGAGAAAGGTGCACTATAGTCACAAGCAGGGAATATTTCTATATTTTTGAAGTGGAAATCTGTGGAACTAGAATCCAAACTATATGAATGTAATCTAGAAGGGCAGAGAAGACCAGGTATGATGGCACATGCCTGTATCCCAGAACTCGGGAGGCTGAGGCAGGAGGATTACTGTGAGTTCAAGGCCAGCCTGATACATAGATCAAGACTCTGTCTCAAAAAAAAAGGTAGAAAGGACATTATTAATCCTATTACTGTATAAAACAGTGTAGTATCACGAGTTTAATGAACACTGAGTGTTAGGGTTTGTGTCTAGATGTCCCGTTATACGCTCATAGGTAAGGCTCTGGGGAGGTGGCTAGACAACGGTGTGTAACGCTGGATTAGGATATGTGACACTGGGATTGAGGAGGCATGATAACTAAATTGGCTTTTCATAGTTCTGGGTGTGGGTAACAGAAGTCCCACCTTGGGTGTGGGTGGCATCCATCAATAGGTTTGTAGCGTGGACAGAATAGAAAGGAATAGAAAGAAAGCAGGATGCTGTTTCCTGTGGCTTGCTGCTTCCAACCTGCCTTGCCGTGGTCTGTTTCTCCTCTGCGATGCCCCTCTGCCACACTGTCCTGCCTTGGAGCCCACCAACTATGGACTGGAATCTCTACAAACTGTGAGATGAAATAAATCTTTCCTCTTGATTGTCCGGTATTTTGTCTCAGCAACGAGAAAAGTAAGACACTGAGGTATTTGAGATGAGACTGATATTTGTGTATATAATGCTTACAATATTTTTTGATGGTCAAATTATTGTTTTAAAACATAGAAAAATAACAGGCATTTAAAGGATGTCAGCTGATTGTTACCACTACTTACTCTGTAGTTTTGTAAACATCAGAATATAGCCCAGCCTTCTGATACTTCTTTTTTGGGGGACGAGGGGCCTTCTTTTCCCTTGGGATAAGAGACAGCACAGGCTGCAAGGTACTTTCAGGTTCAGGAGGTTTGGCTGGGGTTTCAGGAGGACTGGGAATCTCAACTTGTGCTTCTGTAAAGCTAGAAAGAGAAGTTTAAGGATAATTTTAATTATCTGCATATGTTAGGATAACTGACACTAGACTTGTCTACTTGATAAAAACTAATAGATAGGGCCGGGGATGTAACTCAGTGGTGCCGTGCCTGCCTGGAAAGTGCCTGCCTGAGTTCAATTTCCAGTACTGGAAAAAAACAAAAACTAAAATAAACTAATAGACATAACAATAAACTACCAGAAGCACAGAGATAATTTATGAAACAATTATTACCAGACACTGATAAGTTAATGCAACACTGTGATCCCTGAAAAAACTTGAAAAAAAGTAAGGGGAGTGACAGAACCACCTTGCCTTTTTCAGAATGATCTTGGTACAGGAGTAATCAAGCAGAGAACAGGTAAACTGATAAATTTATACAAGAGAGATCAGAATAGGAGACATGCAGCTGAAAGGCTGAAGGTGTGGAGAATGACTCTCCAAATCCTTGAGGTTCTTATTATACTGCTAAATACTAGGATTTGCATATGAAGGGTAAAATACCGTGAAGTCAAACAAAGGATTGAAAGAACTATAAACTGAACACTTTTTAGAGATTTCATATTCGTATGTACTCAGATTGTAAGGGGCAGAGTGGAAATAAACCACCTAACACTTCAGACATTCAATAAAAATCCCATAAGGTGATATTACCCAGTGTTGTACAGATTATCATTAGAATAAAGGTCAGTTAAACTAAGCTCAAAAACAACCTTCAAAAGAATACATGCTGGTCCACAAGAAATTTAAATGCCTCTCAAAATAGAACAGAAACTTGTGAAAACCAACAAAAACCAGACATACAATATTGTGACATTCCTAATGTCCTGTATCCAATAAAAAATTTCTACAAATGCCAAAATGCAGAAAACTGACACAGGAAAAAACAACATTCAACAAAAATACTATCAGAAATCACCAAGACAGAAAAGGACTTTTAAGTAGTATTACAAGTATAATCAATAATTTAGGGTGCATGCCTATAGTCCAGCTACTCAGGAGGCCAAGGCAGAAGGATCATGAGCTTGAGGACAGCCTAGGAGCAATTTTGTGAGACCCTGTCTCAAAACAAAAGCTAAAAAGGGCTGGGGACATAGCTCAGTGTTATGAATTCCCCTGGGTTCAATGGTTCAATCCCCAGTAAAATACACGAAAAATAAAAAGATATGGAAGACTGAAATGGGAGACAAAAAAAAAAAAAAAACTAAAGAAATAAGCTAGGTGTGGTGGTGCATGCCTATAATGTCATCTGTCAGGAGGCTGAGGCAGGAGGACTGTCAGGAGTTCAAGGCCAGCCTGAACTACATCGTGAGACCTTATCTCAAAACAAAAGAAAAAACAAAAAAAGAAAAAATTCATAGAACATGCTCAGAGATCATGTAGAAAAGCAGGCATCAAGAGCAAATGAAAAAAGTTTTGTGTGGTGCACCCCGTAATCCTAGCACTTGGAACGCTGAAGCAGGAGGATTCTCAGAAAGATCGAGGCCAGCCTGGGCTACATAGTGAGTACAAGGCCAGGCTGAACTACACAGCAAAACCTTGAGTGCACAAGGAAGCCTATCACAAACAAACAAAACAAACAAAAAACCACTGAGAATTGAAAACTGAAATGAAAAACTGGGAGTGCTCAACAATAAATTATACATTAGAGAAGAAAAGATTAGTGAAACAACAGAAACAACCCAAATTGATACCCAGATATTAAGTTGTTTTTTTGGTACTGGGGATCGAACTTGGGACCTTGCCCCAGCTGTAAGTTTAAATACACATACATGATTGATTAGTGACCTAGGGGACAACTAAAAGCAACTGGAACCCTGCCATTCCAGAAAGAAAGGAGAAAACTGACTTCTGAGAGGAGACAAACAGACTTGCAAAGGAAAACAGTAAGAGCCAAATACATACGATAGCATAACATTCAAAAGAAAAATTCAAACTAGAAAAAATTTTCAGAGTAATGGCTAAAATTCTCCCAATTTCATAAACACTATAAACTTGAAGTTATAAGAAGCTGAACAAGCCATAAAGACACACTCAAAATACATGCCTACATTGGTGGCACATGCCTGTAATCCTAGTACCTGGGAAACTAAGGTAGAATTGCTACATAGTATAGTTAGTTTAAGGCCAGCCTGAACAACATAGTGAAAGCACATCTCAAAAAAATGGGTATATAATAATAAACTTCCTGAAAACAACAGACAAAAGCATATGGAACCTCTAGTTTTAATTTTGAGTAATCTCCATGTTGATTGTGCCAATTTACACTCCCACCAACAATGGATAAGGAACCCTTTTCCTCCACAGCTGGCCAGTATTTATTGGTTGATTTCTTGATGACAGCTAATCTTTCTGGAGTGAGACAGAATCTGTGTTGTTTTACTTTGCATTTCACATACATTCACATTCTTGTGTAACTATCACCACTCTTCTTCAAATCTGAGACACTCATCTTCAAATCTGAGACAGAATAGGGTGTGGCAAAGCTGGCTAGGGTAGCAGGAATGTCCTGTTAATTACAAGATCTGCCCCACAGATGCAGAACAGTTCCCAAAGCCCTGTACCTGGACTTCTTGCAGGTTTTAAATAAGCAAGCCTACACCTGACATCAGCCTGAGAGATGGGATCCCAACACAGCCCCTAGGGCCCCGGATGTAGAAGTTCTTGAGAGTTTGAGATTTAGATAGCATAAAGAGAGGCAAGCCATGAAGAGCTTGCTATGATATCTTTCCACGACAGACCACGCTGCATTTCTCAGACATAGCGTGTACTTTTTTATTTTTATTTTTTGAGACAATGTCTTGCCTGAAGTTCAGGCTGGCCTCAAACTCACTGCGATCCTCCTCCTTCAGCCTCCTGAGTGCTAGGATTACAAGTGTGCACCACCTTGCCTGGCTTGCGTGTACTTTTATTTTTGCTTTTACCCTTTTCTTCTCTTTACTGGCTCAAACTCGCTCTGCAGAGCCAGTTTCTTCCTTACTCTTCACTTTTACTCAAATAAGCTTTGTTACTTTTTTTTTTATTGGGGATAGAACTCGGGTCCTTGCGCTTGCAAGGCAGGCAGCGGAACCACTGAGCTAAATCCCCGGGGCCACTTTGTTACTTTTTTTTTCCCTCTCATTTCATCCAATTGTTTGTTCCAAATGAGAAGAACCTAGAATTTGACTGCAGAGAGGTGAGCAACTCAGAGCCCAGTAATATTTAGTTAGCTAGCCACTTTTAGAAGAAGGCTACCAAATAACGGAACTATTTTACCATCACAGACACAAATAATGAAAGTATTAAAGAAAACTTCCCCTTTCCACTTTCCTTTCTACCCATAAGACTGTCAATTCTTGATTCCTCAGGTAAATTGAGTCATACCATACTGGTCCATTTTTGTCTATTATTTCACAAATGTAAGGTTTTTAAGGTTTATCCATGCTGTAATTCACTCTTTTTTTTCTTCCAGTAGTCATGGGGAAAACCCAGGGGCACGTTATGGCTGAGCTATATCCTCAGCTTTTTTTTTTTTTTTGGTACCAGGGATCGAACTTGGGTCCTTGTGCTTGCACAGCAGGTAGCGAAACCACTGAGCTAAATCCCTGGCCCATATCCTCAGCCTTTCTAAATTTGAGAAAGGGTCTCACTGAGTTGCCCAAATTGGCCTTGAAGTTTTGATCCTCTTGCCTCAGCCTAGTGTGAAAGTGAGATTACAGGTGTGTGCCCATACTCTGAAAGAATCTGATTCCTTTTCAAGGCTGGATAACAATCCATTGCACATATATATCACATTTTATTTAACCACTCCTCTGTTGATGGACTTTTGAGATGTTTTTGCGCTCCATCCTGTACAAGGAATTGAACTTAGGACCTCGAACTTGTGAAGCAGGCTCAGTGAAATTGAGCTAAATCCCTGCCCCAGGCTTTTGTTAATTGTAATTAGAGCTATCATAAAGACTGGTATTCTGGCCTGGCTGGGTGTGGTGGTGCCTGCCTGTAATCCCAGCACTTGGGAGGCTAAAGCTAGAGGATTGCTGCAAGGCCAGCCTGGTCTACATAGTGGGTTCAAGGCTAGCCTGAACTACACAGCAACATCCTATCTGAAAAGAAAAAAAAAAAAAAAAAAGAAGAAAGTATTGAGTGGGGCATGGTGGCACACTCCTGCAATCCCACCCCTCAGGAAGTTGAGGCAGGAGGACTGCTGAGAGTTTGAGGCCAGTTTGGTGAGTTCAAGGCCAGGCTGAACTACATGGCAAGACCCTGTCTCAAAAAACAAAACAAAACAAAACGAAACAACCAGGGAAGACTGAGGTACAAAGATTGACTTTGATCCCAGCCTAGCCAATTTAGTGAGATGCTATCTTAAAACAAAAAACAAAAAAAACTTACAATGCCCCACATTTCTCTGAAAATAAGACCTAACCAAAAAATAAATAATAGCATGATTTTTCAGGATGTTTCTAATGTAAGTCCTACTCCCAAAACAAGCTGTGGTTGACAAATACATTTCGTATGTCTGCTGCAATACATGATGGACTTACTGAATTATAAAATATTAATATATAATTATTATTGACATGAACACTTAAATGATGTCAATGATGACTCAGCAGGTGCCTTAGAGGTAAACACCTAATATAAACAGATGAACTTGAGACTTAATGCAAAATGATCAATTAAGAGTACAGACATAACAAATAAAAAAATGTGTGCACTTGATAATGGGCATGTTTGTGTCTAATTGAATTTTTTCTTTTTTTTTGGTACCGGGGATCAAACTGAGGACCTTGTGGCTTGTGAGGCAGGCAGGCAGCGTGCCACTGAGCTAAATCCCCCGCCAGGAATTTTTTTTTGTTTTTTTGAGACAAAGTCTCGCTATGTAATTCAGGCTGGTCTTAAATTCACTACGTAGCACAGGCTAGCCTTGAATTTGCAGCAATTCTCTTGCCTCCACCTTCTGAGTCCTGGGATTATAGGCATGTGCCACCACACCTGGCTAATATGAATCTTCATAATTCAGTACATTGTGTGTTGCAATGGGTGCACTTATGTGAAAAGAACTGTTTTCTGAATTTTGGTGCCCACAATTTCTTTCCTTTTGTGTGGACTGGTCTTTTTTGTTTGTTTGTTCGTAGACAGGGTCTTACTATGTAGTGCAGGCAGGCTAGTCTTGAACTCATGGTGATCCTCCTACCTTAGCCTCCCAAAGTTCTGGGATCACAGGCATGTGCCACCATGCCCTGACTGTCATTCTTAACTGTCATCATTTTTGTTGCCACTCTTATTTGGTAAGTCTTCAGTTAACCCTTGTTTTAATGAAGTCCAGCCTGTACGAGGGCATAATTTGGAGGAAGAATTCATGAGACAAAATCACTGACGGCTGCCAATGCACTATGAGCAGGCTACATCACTGGACTTAAGAGAACGGGGCCAATAGTTCTATAGGAAATGGAGCTACAAGAAATTCAAGCTAGAATTTGGTGTGGAGTTACGACAATGTTCTAGATGATTTTTGAATGCAGATTTCTGTACATGAAAAAATAAGATATCCCCTGAAAATGAGCTCTACTGCATCTTTTGGAACAAAAATTAATATAAGATCCAGTCTCATTTTTGGGGAGATACAGTAGTTCAGTGCAAAGACCTTGAGTTCAATCCCCAGTACCACACACATAAACACAAAGGTGAAAGGCTCAGGTGTTGCTCAGTGGTATATGATACATGAAGGCCGAATTTCCAGGCCCTTCCAAAACAAACAAAATCAAGCAATCAAAGGAAACAAACAAGAAAAACTCTAACACCAAATGTACCCACAGGAAAAAAACAAAGAATCTGTTGGGATACACAAAAAGATTAAAAGAAATTTTTTTTGGTGGTACTGGGCATTGAATTCAAGGCCTTTGCACTGAACTACATCCCTAGCCCATGGACCATATGCATGAAAATCATGTTTGGGGATTTTCAGAAAGCCAGGGGTGGTAGCACATGCCTGTAATCCTAGCACTTGGGAGGCTGAGGCAGGAGGATCACCGAGAGTTTGAGGCGAGCAGGAACTGATAGTGAGACCCTGTCTCAAACAAAACAACAACAAAAACCAAATACTGGGGCTGAGGCTATACCTTACACAGAAGAGGAAATGCTATATCCCCATCCCTTTAAAGATTTTTAATGTTGATACAGATGCAAAATTATTAGGTTGTCGGGACTGGGCTCAAACTTCGCATCCTCCTGCCTTAGCTTCCCAAGGATTATAGGTTTGCACCACCATATCCAGCCCTCTTTGGACACTTATGTTCTGTTTCCTTTGCAGGATTGAATTCAAGGCCTTGGGCATGCTGGCCAAGCACTGTACCAGTCAACTACAATCTCAATCCTAATTTCTGTCGTACTGAAGATCAAACTCAGGCCCTTGTACATGCTATGCAAGCACTTGACCACTGAGCTATCTCCTAGCCCAGTATTTTTAAAAGTATGATTTTACGATATATGAATGAACACTCAATGTAGTAAATGTTTGCTTTTGGTTTAGAAATTTGTTGTTTTTTTTTTTTTTTTGGATCGGGGATCAAACTTGGGACCTTGCACTTGCGAAGCAAGCAGCGGAACCACTGAGCTAAATCCCCAGCCCAAAATGTTTTTTTTTACTATTATGTTTTTATGACATCCATATTATTGCCTATAAGCCATGATTTACTAATTTTTATTACCATATCATAGTCTATTGTGTAAAAAACTACAATTTACTTACCTTTTGACCTGTTTACTTAGGATATTTTCACTTTTTATATATTATAAACATTACTGATACTAGTTTTCTAAAAGGAAAAAAAAAATTTTTTTTTCTGGTGCCCCCAGGATAGAGATTTTCTAGGATATCTAAAAGAGAATTATTGGATTATATAAAGTTGGTTTGTAACACTTTCTTTTGTAATATTCTGCATGCCAATAATTTATGAATAGTATGTCTTATAAATGTAACTTGTTCCAATTTGTCTTTATACATTTGTCACAATGTTGCTTGATGCACATAAATTCTAAATTTTCATATAATTTAGACTATCAATCATTATCTTTATCGTGGCTGCTTTTGATCATTTATGAAATCATTTCTAACAAGGTCAAGAATTAATTCTTCTCCCATACTATCTTTAAAAGTTTAGGACCGGGGATTTAGCTCAGTGGTTCTGCAGTCTGCCTCGCAAGCACAAGGTCCCGAGTTCAAGTACCCAGGTATCAATCAATCAATCAATAAAAGTTTAAAGTCTCCTTTATATACTTATGTACCTGCTTGGTGTGGTGGCACATGCCTGTCATCCCAGCACTTGGGAGGCTGAGGCAGGAGGATCACCATGAATCTGAGGCCAGCCTAGGCTACTTAGCCCAAGGCCAGCCTGACCTACATAGTGAGATCCTGTGTGAAAAACCAAGAAACCAACAAACCAACCACTTACATACTTAATCATTTAGAAATCAATTTTTGGGGCCAGGGATTTAGCTCAGTGCTTCTGGTGCCTGCCTTGCAAGCGCAAGGTCCCAAGTTCGATCCCCAGCACCAAAAAGAAAAAGACCCTGTCTCAAAAAAAAAAAAAAGAAATCAATTTTTGTATATAAGATAGAATCCAATTACATTCCTAAATTTATTGACTAGTATCTGCCCTTTCTATTGATATGAAGTATTATCTCTGACATATAGCAAGCAAGCTTTCATATATGCAAGGGCTATTACCTTAGTTCCATATTAGCTTAATATATCATAACTTGAAATTAAGTTGGTATAAAACTTTGCTTTATTTAGTAATTCCATTTTGAATGCTATTTATTTTTTTGACAGTACTGAGGTTTGAAATCAAGCGACCAGAGTATGCCAGTCAAGCATTCTACCATGGATCTATATGCATCGATATTCTCAGCATTTTAAATTATTTTAACACAGGGTCTCCCTGAATTACCCAGGCTGGCCTGGGAGTTGTGATCTTGCTGCTTTTGCCTATTAAGTAGCTGGAATCACAGGCCATCATTACTAGCCTGACTGGCATATTTATAGTTGGGATACACAAAAGGATTAAATGGTCTTCTAAAAATGATTTTCACTTTCTGCTGTATATCTTTGGGAATAAAGCAAAATTATAAGCCAAAAAAAGATACATATATAGTGTAACCATAATCCTATTTCGGGCTGGGGATTTAGCTCAGTGGTTTCGCAGACTGCTGCGCAAGCGCAAGGACCCAAGTTTGATCCCCAGTACCAAAAAAACAAAACAAACAAAATTATAAAAAGGATACTATGGCCAGGTGTGGTGGCACAAGCCTATAATCCCAGCACTTAGGAGGCCAAGGCAGGAAGACTGCCAAGAGTTCCAAAGCCAACTTTGGCTACATAGTGAGTTAAAGGCCAACTTGATCTACAGGGTGAGACCCTGTCTCCAAAAAAAAAAAAAGATACTATGAAGAAAATAAATCTAACATGCTAGAAGACTTAAAAATGTATTTGATGACAGGACAAAAATTGGAGAGCACAGAAAAAATGGACAGATAATATGACAAGAAAAATAATTCCATAAATGCAGCTATATATTGGATAAAATATAATGTTTTGTTTTGCCTAGATTTTTATACTGCCTTTGATTCTTAATGGATAGCCATAAATAAGAAGTTTTAAAAATAACTGCCAGCTGTGGTGGTGCATGCCTGTAATCCCAGCACTCAAGAGGTTGAGTCAGGTGGATTGCCATAAATTCAAGGCAAGCCTGGGCTACACAATGAAACCCTATCACAAAAACAAAAACAAAAACAAAACAAAACAACAAAAAGAGCAGCCTTTACATAGTAAAAAGCAAAAGGTTTTTAAGATTAACAGAATAATCCAACTGTATACGTTTATTACAGTTTTACAAGGCTAGTTAGTTCTACTTGGGTAACATTTTAAGTTAGGAATTACCTTTTATTATTTTCTTGCTCTTCCTCCTCTGGTAACGGCTTCTGCTTTTTCCTGGCCTGTTCATCTAACATCCAATTTTTCCTCTTCAACCCCTTCTTATGCTCTGAGTTCAAGTTTACACTCTGAACAACAGCCTCAATCACATCAGTAACTGTATCAGGACTGAGATGCAGTGGCGTTTCCTCTTCACCTTCATTCAATTCTGGGCTGACAAACTGGGCAGCCTGGAATGCTTGCATTGATACCACAGCCTGGAGGGGACATTTTCGAGGTCGACCGGGTCTGCGTTTCACAAAGTTATTCCCTGTCCTGGCCTGCCTTTGAAGTTTTTTGGCTTTTAAAATTTTATTGACATGGTCCAGGTTTTTCTTGGTGGCCAAGATTTTGTCATAATTGCACATTTTCCGAGCTTGGCGCTGCATAGCTTCCACTACACTTCTCTTGATATGATGGGGGGAACAGCTGCTTGTGGTTAACTTTTCAGAAAGGAGTGAGATGCTGTTACTACAAGAGTCACTCGGGACTACAGGCACTAGAAGACTGTCTGGTTTTCCCAGGGTTCGCTCCTTGCTGTGGCTACGGCCTGGGCTGGAGGAAGGTGGTGCAGAGGCAGTTGTAATCACAGAATCAGTGTTTTTCTCCATGGGCTCTTGGTCCTCATGTTGTACCATCCGCTGTAGTAGACTATCTACAGAGTCATCCATGGAAGCAACCAATCTTGGACTTCGAGAGGAAACTCCATTTACTAAAAAAAGACAACAAATCACACACAGACAAAAATTGATCCCAGCTATTATAATTTTCCACACTGATGAAAGACAAGGGAGCTACTCTATTTTCCATAGCAAGACCAAACATAATACTATAAGCATTGACCTTTCATAGGTAAGGTGACAGTTTAGAATATTTTCCTGAAGTCATATTATAATAAGCCCAATAAAATAAAAATTGGTGCATATTTTCCAAATAATATGTAGATTAAAAATAACCATTCTGGCCAGGTATGGTGGTTAACGCCTGTAATCCCAGCACTCAGGAGGTTGAGACAGGAGGATCACAGAGTTTGAGGCCAGTGTGAGCTACATAGTGAGTTCAAGGCCAACCTGAACTACATAGTAAGATCCTGTCTCAAAAAAAAGCCATGAAACAGAACAAGCTGAACATAAAACCCAAAACAAAACAACAAAAAACACATTCCGTGTGAGATAAAGAGCAGAAAGTAAGAATTCAATTCTTCAAACATGAAGGTTAAAGGGCTTGATAGGTTTTTAGGTTAAGGACTTGATAATTAAATGTTGAACAAAGAATTAAATTTTAATCAGAAATGATATTTCTATTCTAGCATTTGTTTTAAGTGCAAAGGTTTAGGGACAAAGTTCTCTTTTGGTAAAAGCTTTAAAGTTAGATTAGACAAACGTGCATAAACTTTTTAGAAAGAATATATATTAAATAAAGGATTAGATATAAGCAGTCTTGGACAAAGTCTATTATGTTAGTAGCCCAATGATTTTGGGTTCCTTGCATCTTCTGAGATAACTTTTTTTTTTTTTTGGTACTGGGGATCGAACTTGGGACCTTGCGGTTGCGAGGCAGGTGCCAGAAGCACTGAGCTAAATCCTCGGCCCCAGATAACTTATTTTTGACTGTAATTAATTTGGGAAATGCTCAACCTCCAGCAAGCTATGCTCATTTTACAAGTATCAGTTCAAAATAGACTAGTTTACTAACGATTATAGGTCATACATCTCTAACCAATGGATTTATCTATATGACTTTGAAATGTGATATTATTGTAGATACACCTTTATTAGTGCTTGGCATTCTTTTTTTTTGGCCGGGGGTAATACCGGGGATCGAATTTAAGACCTCTCGCTTTCAAGGCAAGTGGCAGCACCACTGAGCTAAATCCCCAGCCCAGCGCTTAGCATTCTTAATTCCTATCTCACCAGACTACACTAACTTTCTTCAAATATAAGTAACTTCCTTCAAATAAACTTTTAAAATTTCAAATTCTCAGGCATATTTGACATTATAATTCTTAAAAAAATCCTGACTACACTGTTTATATACTTTGACTTACAATTACTTCTGACTCCAGGGCCAGGGATTTAGCTCAAGCGCAAGGTCCCAAGTACCAAAAACAAACAAACTAACTTATGACTCTATTAAATTTAACTGTAGAGGTTCTCAATACACAGTATTTGGTATTTGCTTTTTATAGTTTATTAACATGTTTATTTTCATAGCTTCAATTATCATCAGTTATATAAGTGATAACCTAAATATACATAGCGATCTTCAGTTATATCTGAAAATAACCCTAATGAAAAATGACCCCCTCCCTTCTCTTCATTTAAAAGCTGTAATTTCTTCAGCTTTCTAGTTCAATCTCTTTTCTTGTCTCACTCTATACTCACTCTGGTAATTTATTCAGCTGTCATATACATTCTAATATCTCCTGAATAGACCTTTGTTCTGTCTAATTTTCTATTTTTGCATGTTTCACAGAATTCTCAAAATCAGCCAGGCATGGTGGCAAATGCCTGTCATCTCAGCACTCCAGAGGCAGGAGGATTGCTGGAGTTTGAGGCCAGCCTGGGCTACATAGTGAGTTCAAGGCCTGCTGGAATTACAGAATAAGACTGTTTCAAACAAACAAAAGAGGAAAGGAAGAAAGACAAAAAAGAATTCTCAAAATCATATTCACATCTTATTTCATTATATGCACCTCAATCACGCTCCTCATTCAGATTCCCTACAACAGTGGGTGATACCATAAAAGCAAGTATTCAACATTACATACAATGACCACAACCATGTGGCAGGAATTTAATTATCCATTCTTTGGTTATCTGTTCTTTCTCCTTTGTTCTGTTCTACAAATCATAAAATTTTATCTAATGTTAGTATGATCCCCTGGACCTATCTACTTGAAATTCAATAGAAATAAGAATGCAATGATTTCCAATGTTAGGTTAGATAAGGGACCACAACTTTCATGCAGTCTCTCTGTCTTGGGACACCTGCTCTGGGATCATAGGTTACACACTGTAAGGAAAATGATGCAATGCGTTGGCATGAAGGCCAACAGATCTTGTTGAGATAATGACGAAAGGCCAATATCAACAGCCAGATATATCAATGAGGAAGGCTCCGGGACAACTTCAGCCTACTACCATCTGGTTATAACCACAGGACAGAGGCCAAGAAACTCTGAGATAATAAATAATCATTACTATTTGATGCCAATAAGCTTAGGGCTGTTTGTTATTCAGAAATAGATAACTGAGGCCGTGTATGTGGTGGGCGCATGCCTGTAATTCTGGCTATTCAAGAAAGTTAAGACAGAAGGATTCCAAGTTCCAGGCCAGGCTGGACAATTTAGCAAGACTCTGTCTCAAAATAAAAAATAAAGGGGCTGGGGATGCACCTCAGTGGCAAGAGTACTCACCTATCACGTACAATGGTTGGGGTACACACACACACACACACACACACACTCTCTTGATTTGAGATGTTTAGAAATGTTCTCTGTGCCTGAAATAATCTTTCCCTACAAATTCTGCTTAATTATTATTTATTATTCAGTTTATAGTGAGAACATCATAAGGAGAACTTTCCTGAAGAGACAGGTTCCTAACTCCTCTAAGCTAGGACCCTTATTTAAGAACTACCATAACACTTCTTTTCTAGTAGTTGTCTCACACTTTTTTTTTTTTTTGAGACAGGGTTCACACAGCGTGATTTTGACATTCATTTGTGTTGCTACTTTCTCTTTTTCCTGTCCTTAATCGCATATCCTTTTGTATTACTGAACTATATAAATGTACCACAATATTCAAATGGAAATCTGAGTTGTTTCCAGTTTTTGGATATAAATAATAAAACTCTTACGAATATTTATAATGTAATTTTTCTTGATTTAATTCTTTTTTTTTTGGTACTGGGGATCAAACTCAGGACCTTGAGCTTTCGAGGCAGGCGGCAGAACCACTGAGCTAAATCACCAGCCCGTGGCTAAGATTTTGCTCTTTAAACTGGTTTTCAGCCAGTGTATGGTTGCCATGCCTGTAATCCCAGCACTCGGGAGGCTGAGGCAGGATTGCCCCCAGTTCGAGGCCAGCATTTACTACACAGTGTTTCAAGGCCAGCCTGAACTACACAGCAAGGTCCTGTTGCAAAAATCAAAACCAAATCAAACCAAAAAAAAAACTAGTTTCTGAAATCTAGTAATGGTGTCCTTCAATTTGTGTGTATCGTGTTTATCCAGTGTGAAATTTGTACAGGTTTAAGAATTCAGGTTACAGCTAGGCATGGTGGTGCACACCTGTAATCCTAGCACTTGGGAGGCTGAGGAAGGAGGATCGTGGAGAGTTCAAGGCCAGCCTGGGCTATATAGCAAGTTCAAGAACAGCTTAGTGAGTTCAAGAACTGCCTAGCGAAATCCTGTCTCAAAAAAACTAAAAAGTTACAAAAAAAGAATCTATAGGTTAAAGCTCTGATTAACTGTGGAAAAATTACCAAACATTATTACTTCAAATTTTTTTTTACTCATAGATCTTTTCTTCTTTTAATTTTTTTGGTGCTGGGGGTGGAAATCAGGGCCTCTGCTGCATGATAGGCAAGCATTTATACCACTTAGCTACATCCCTATCCCCCCAGTTCTGTTCTTATGGGACTCTGATCTCATGTTTATTAACCCTATTGGTACTGTACCATAGGCCAAAGAAGTTCTTTCCTTTTTTGTTAGTTTTTTTTTGTCCCTCTACATTTGACTTTGGATCGCTTTTCTTAATGGCATCTCTAATAGAAGGCATGGCTTAATAAAGGTTAAGAGTTATGGTGACATTTTCAAGGCCATTTTTTTTTTTTTTTTTTGGTATCAGGGATTGAACTCAGGACCTTGCGCTTGAGAGGCAGGCGGCGGCACCACTGGGCTAAATCCTCAGCCCTGGATCACTTTTCTTAGTATTTCTTCTAGTTCAGTGATCTTTCCTTATGTAGCATCTACTATCCCAGTGAAAATTTCATTTCAGATACTCCACTTTCCATACATTATACCTGATTTAAAAATTTTTAATACTTTACATTTCTTTCTATATTCACGTTTTCCTTTAAATTTTTTTTTTTTTTGTAACTCGGGTCCTTGCGCTTGTGCAGCAGGCAGCCAAACCACTGAGCTAAATCCCCGGCCCCGATCATTTTTTATTTTGAGACAGGCTTTAAGTCACCCCCCCGCAGTTGGGTGTGAACTTACAATCCTGCCTGAGCCCTGCAAATGGTATAGATGATGCTTGCTAGGGGGAAATGGAAAAAAGGGAATAAGTTGCTGTTAAATGGATAGTTTCAGATTTGCAAGAGAAAAAGTTAGACATATACAACAAAGATAATGTACTGGTGAACTAACTACACTTAGAAATGGTTGCGATCATAAACTTCATGTATTTTGCCGTAAAAAAATTTTTTTTTTTTGGTTAATGTTAAAGTTTAAGAATCAGGTGAACTGTAGAACAGTTTGACCACTTGCAACCTATTTTCAGTCTGTATTTACTAGGGTACCTCTTAAGTGTAGCCATCACTCCAGGGATACCTTAGCCCTGCTTTATTTACCAGGTCTTCATAATTACTTCAAGAATTCTAAAGTTACCAAGATAGAGTATGTAAAGGTGCAAATTCCCAATGATGAATGTCATTATATTGTACACCTAAAATGTACCAATAAAATTAATAATAATAATAAAAAAGAATTCTAAAGTTGGTACTCAGAATTCACAGAATTCATGTCTTTTGCCACACATAAGTTTTGGGAAATTTTCATTTTATAACTTCTTGCTTATTCATGGTCTATCTTTTAATAGTTTTCACTTTGACCAAATAGGGCCTACTACCAAGCAAGGATTTAAGACTATTTATCAAATGCACCTAAACATCTGAGCAATCTTCTTTTTATTCTTTACCACTGTACTCTGTATCCCTAGGAATTTCATATAAATTTACTCATCTTTATTAGTCTTCAAAGTCAACAGAAGCCTGAATTTATAGATGACAAAGCTGTGGTTTGAATATTTCATAGTATAACTTGCACAATATTATACAATATTGCTAAAACTGAGTCAATCAGACCCAAGTCAAAATTGTATGGCATTGCAATCATGTCAATACTTTCTCTTCTCACTTAGAATCTTTAGCTACAGAGCATGTATGATGTCATTTAAGCCTCAATCCTAAATTTATGGAAGCTGTTTGTGATTAACCTTAATATGGTGCCCTGAATATAGCAGTTGCTTGATAATGTATTATAAAAGGACTACAAGGGCTGTCAGTGTAACAATATTTCCAAGTTGGCTAAAGAAAGATGAAATGGTTCTATGAAGCTGGGCTGGCAGTGCATGCTGGTAATCCTAGCACTCTAGGAAGGCTGAGGCAGGAGGGTCATGAGTTTGAGGCCAACTTGGGCTACCGTGTTTGAAAAAAGGAAAAAAAGTTCTATGATTATCTCTATCTATCTATCTATCTATCTCCTATCTATCTTTTTTTTAAAGACAAGTTCTTGCTATGTAATGTAGGCTGGCCTTGAATTCACTATGTAGCCTAGGCTGGCCTCAAACTCATGAAAATTTTCCTGCCTCAGCCTCCCAAGTGCTGAGATTACAGGCATGCACCAGCAAGCCCAGCTTATGATACACTATTGTAGGGCTTTATTTCTTCTGAGGAGTGCTAAGTTACTGTGGATTTCTGTCCTGACTATAAAATCTTCAGGGTTATATCAAATTCCTGAGAAAAGAGAAAAACGGATTAATAGAAATATCTTTAAAAAGATATAAATATAAGATTTTTTTTCTTTTTTTTTTTGGAGACAGGGTCTTGCTACGTAGTGGAGGCTGCCCTTGCAATCCTCCTCAGCCTCCCAAGTGCTGAGATTACAGGCATGCACCATCATGCCCTCCTACTACTGTGACAGAAGCAAGCACTAACAAAGATCACCTGAATATATTCATTTCATCTGCATGTCAAGACTTAAAAGACTTAATATGGTACTTAACACTTCTGGAAAAGACTTAGATTTTACTCATCAACGATACCACACATGCTTAGCATGATAACAATGACTGTGGCTATTAGTAAAGTTATACACTCTTAGTATATGGTCCTTCTGGATTTATTTCAGCACAGAGAAATCAGTTCAAGGATATGTCATGAGGCATCTTATTAAAAAATGAGAACTACTTTTTGCTTCTACACTGGTTAAACTAAGATTAAACCTTAGTTTACTAAATAGAGTATGTATTTCTAGAAATTTTGTTTTTATTCCTTTGAATATACCTAGAAGGTTAAGACATCGTTCTAGTTATCTGCCTTTAACCTGCAAAATAAAGGCTGTCATTCTCTGTGCTGGTAAAATGTATCACAAGGCTAACTTAACCAAGACTGAGGATATATTGATCAAAAAAGCTTAGGTTTATATTAATTAAAATTCTCTAGACTATTTGCATCGGCTCTGCAATGTAATTGGCCCATTACCAACCAATGATGAACTATAATTTTTTTTTTTCTAAATCTGACAGAATATAACTCCGTAGGAAAGACAGAACATTAATTAGTATGGACTTGTAGTCAGGAACTCTTTTTCCTTTTCCTTCCAAAAACACAGATAGCTTTATTTCTATTTGCTTTTACTGATAAGCGTCACCTCTGGGGATTCCAGCTTCTTGCATGAAAATCTAATGTGATTTTCTATCCCTATAGAGTCTTAGGCTTTGTCCTTCATCTCTTATACCTGGATGTGTCCCAGTGAATCAAGCAAGCAGATACAAGAGCAATTCTAATGTTCCATAACTCTGAATCAATGTTACAAAAATTTCTGGTTTCCAATTTGCTTATGTAAAAGTTCAGTCATGTTATAAGAAATGTTTTCCATATTTCATTTATATTAGGTTTTAGGTACTAAAGTGTTTATTCTGCACATCTAATCTACCATAGTACAAAAAGAGCTCTAATTTATTCTAGCACCACCAGAATTTGAACAGTTCACTTATCCCTTTCAAGCTGACAAACTTCTTACTCCACAGCACCAGTCTGTTTTTATTTTTATTTTGGGAGCGGGGATCAAATTTGGGTCGTTGCGCTTGCAAGGCAGGTGGTGGAACCACTGAGCTAAATTCCCAGCCCCCTCTAGTCTGTTTTTATTTTGTCAATTACTGAACACATTTTGTTTAAATATTTGACTTAGTGACACTACTTTTCTACTCTTTAGCCGCCCCTTTTTGAGGTTTCTTTTTCTTTTTTTGAGCCAGGGTCTCGCTATGTAGTTCAGGCTGACCTTGAACTCATTATGTAGCCCAGGTTAGCCTCAAACTCTTGGCAATCCTTCTGCCTCAGCCTCCTGAGTGCTGGGATTACAGGTGTGTGCCACTATGTCTGGCCCCTTTTTAGGTTTCTGCAACATGTATTATTTGATTTTTTCATATTTCTGTCTCATTTACTGACATCTTTTTTCCAGTTACCTCGAAAATGCTGTTTCTTAGGTCTCTAGCCTATCATCTTCTCATTTTAAACATCCTTCTTGGGCAATCTCATTTACTGCCACTTTCAAGTTTATATACATGCAGCTAAATTTGTACCACTATCACAGATTACCTCTGAAACTACACACCACTACTTCTAATTGTATGTTCAACATCTCTACCTCAACAGCTCAATTATAATTTAAATGTAATAGTAAAATCTGAAGTCATTAACCACCGTCTGTCTCCTTCCTTCCTTTCTTCTTTTGTCCGTTCCCTTCTTTTGTTGGTAATGGGTTTGAATTCAACACCTTGCACATGCTGGCCAAGCACTCTACCACTCTACCCTCCAGTGATATATCTGCTATTTTCATCCATTTCTTCTGTCAAACTCCGTTCTTCCCACTATACTGTAGCATTTTTCTAACCTGCATATGTGTCAGATGTGTTAATATTCATAAATATTTGCTGCCCTCCCTTCAAAGGTTTACACTTTCCTGACCCTACTGATGAACTTTACTTGCTTTGGCACTAAAATATGAGAAGAGCCAGTGAATACTATAGCATGGCCCTTTCGTTTGGCACTGATACTGGTCTGTCATCCAGGGGCCGGAGGAAAGACAACATGGCACAGACTCTTGATGGTTACAGACCATGAAAATACAGTAAGTCTTTCTGTTTTTAGCCACTGGGGTTTGAGGATCATTTCTTAAAACTGTAAATCCTAGACAATTTCCACTGATGTTAACACACTAAACATTTATCTTTCTTGTTAAAAAATGCTTCCTAAGAGCCTAATTCTAATAATTACAGTAAAGTTGACTCTTTTGAATGGAAAAGCAAATGTCTATGTGATACAGTCCATTATTACTTCTTTTATAGCCTCATTTCCAAACACCACTATCACATATTATCCTTTGGGTACAACGATATATAATTTTCCAAGAACATCTATTTTATGGTTTTGTGACTTTATTTGGAGGTGCTGTTGTCACTGTGTAAATACATTCTTACCCTTGATGTTGCCCAATTTTGTCTACTTAATTTAATATATAGTAGTATATAATGTGTCACTACTTTGTGATGGCTTCTTAGTCATCCCAAGTAGATACAGTATATGTGTGTCATAGCATCTGTACATTACTCTGTTACAAAATTTAATGCATTCTTTGCAGGTGAGTATGTTTGAATCCCCAAGAGCAACAACCTTATATTATTAATGTTTTGAATCCTAGTGCTCAATACTCATAGTAACTCACAATAAATGTCTGATTCAATGAATAAAATGGCCTCATGGTTAGAAAAAATATGGGTTTAGATAGTTTCTTTTGGCCACTAAATTATTTTGGTGACTTCACTGATATGCCTGTTACCAAAATCTCATTCTTTGTTCTGGGACAGCTGAATATTTTCATAAAATGCTGTATGATAAATCTCTTAGGCTTTTAAGGACACATACAACCCCTGTTTTTTCCATTTATTTATTCATTCAGATAGGGTCTCCCTATGCAGTGCAGGCAGGCCTGGAACTCGCAGCAATCCTCCTGCCTCAGCCTCCCCAGTGCTGAGATTATAGGTGTGCACCACTACACCCTGCTATTCTTCCTTTTCTTAAACAGACCTTTAACAATGTAAAAAAAACAAACTCCTAATTTGAGGGCGGGGCGGGGGGGTGGGGGGGGAGTTGGAGGTTGGATTGCATTTGGCCCTGCAAATTGACTATTTTTAATCCTAGTCCAGGTAGACTATATATGAATCATTAAAATTCATTATTGTTAAAGAGTTGAAAGCATTGCTACTGTTTAAATTCCTCTATACCTCTGGCAATATGAAGAGTTTCTGGAATGTTGAGGCTAACCACGAAATGAATTCAACAAATAGTATGCTGAAACAGTTTGACACTGAGGTCTTGCACTGATGAAAAAATTAGGTATTCTCACTGTAAGTCATAAGTGGTCTACTAACCAAACACAGAAAACTAAGAATATGTCACTTTGTTGTTTAAAAACTTTCTATGACTTTTCACTATTTAAAGTTCATTATCACTAATGTTCCTACTAATCTTTGCAGCCTCACACTCAAAAACTGTTCTTATTCTGGCCGAGGATTTAGCTCAGTGGTTCTGGCGCTGGCCTCACAAGCAGAAGGTCCTGAGTTCGATCCCCGGTACCAAAAAACACCTGTTCTTATTCTAGACATACTGGTTCCTTTTATTTTTTTTCTTGAAGTCACTGTTCTCTGCTTTACATATATTACCCTCACTGCCTGAAATGAACCTCCTCTCTCCTGATACCATTAATACATTTAAAATTATTTCTTACTCTAAAATCTCAGTAAAGGCAGAAAAGATAGGAGAAAAAAAAAAGGAAAAAATGTATATATCTTTTATTTGTTGAGACAGGGTCACCATACATAGTCCAGGCTGCCATTGTTGATTTCTGTTACCCAGACTGGCCCTGAACTTCTAATCTTCCTGCCTTAGCCTCCCAAGTGCTGGGGGCACAGACACATAACATCACACTTGGTTGTTTTTTGGCACTGGGGATTGAACCGAATACTCTACCACTGAACTACACCTCAGCTCTAAATCTTTGGATAAATTACACAAATATGGTATAGTTTATCAGTCAGTTTGTTGATTGATTGAGGCAGGGTCTCGCTTTGTAGTTCAGGCTAGACTTGAACTCACTTCATAACCCAGGCTGGTCTCAAACCCACAGTGATCCTCTATCCTCAGCCTCCCAAGTGCTGGGATTCCAGGCATGTGCCACTATGCCTGGCTTTATATATTCTGAAATATACAAATATGGAAAGAAACTGAAAAGTTGAAATTAAAATTAAGTTTTAATAGAGGTTCTTCTCATGGCATCATAATTATTTTGCATATCCTCAGAGATCTGTGATTGCTATTTTGGAAATTATTATTACTTTACTAAAGAATTTTACATACATCTAAAGATGTATTAAATAGCTTCACAATTCCCAATAATTCACAATTCCCTATGATAAAATACACTCTTTAACCTCAATTTACCTTTGTAAGGAGAATGCTATATTGTTTGAGTGTACACTATTACTGATTCTCACATATCAAAATCTCCCTCACTCCTTCTCCTTCCATGGTCCTGGGGAACCTTTGTACTCAATTACATTCCTACTCCCATCAACTTGCCCTCCTTCCCGGATAGGGTCTTGAAAGTCATTAAACTGCTTCAACCCCTAGTGTGCTGGGATTGCACGTATGTTTTGAATCAAAGTCAGGACCTTGCACTTGCCAGGGAGGCACAGCACCACTGGGCTCTCATTTTTGTTTTCATGAGTCATTACAATTAACAGGAAACTATGTTGAAAATGTGGTAAAACAAACAGCACTAGCCTGTTGAAGAAGTGCTCTCAGATGAAGACCTCTTCCGGGTAGGGCTACAGTTTGTGCTCTCTGATGGTCGCTGGGAAGGTTTATCTGAGGTTGACTGGGAACCTGAAAAGATAAAAATCATAGGAAAATTCATGTCTAACAGTATCAAACCATTCTGTGTCAGAATTGTATATTTTAGTTGCTACCACTGCCATTCCCTGTAATAATATAACTTGTAAAAGCTGACAACAGGAAAGCAAGTGGAGGACAAACCACACTAGATGTTGCCAACAGAATTTCCCAGGTGTCATATAATTTCTCCTGTATATAAAATTCTTTACATGCATTAGCAGAGGGAAAGCTAGTTTTAGTGGAATAATGAACAATGTATAGAATTTAGTTTTTATGTATCACCATTATGAAGCATTATTAAAAATATTTATGAAATAACTAGCAATGTTCATTTGTTTTTTTGTGGGGTTTTTTTTGTTTTTTTTGTACCAGGGATCGAACTTGGGACCTTGCGCTTGCAAGGCAGGCGCTGGAACCACTGAGCTAAATCCCCGGCCCAACTAGCAATGTTCTAATCAAAGCCATTCCTGATTTTATGACTGTATTAAAATTCATATAAACCCACAAATAGAACTTATTACAATTAATTAGGAACAGTTAATGTGAGATAAGCAGATCCTATGTAAGTATTTCATTTAATAGAATCACAGAAGAAACTGAAGAGTTGGACCTTGAATGCACACATTTTATCCAATTTATAAAAATAATTTTTACACTGCTTTTCATCTATAAAAATTCTGCAAGAACTGAGAAATTTATTCATGAAACAGAATAAATCTTTGAAGTTGTATACATAAGGTTCCTTTGTTATATACATAAAAGGTCATGAAAATAAACTTAACTTCCTTTCAAAAAGTCTTAGTTAATTTTAGTAAAATCACAAAGTAATGTGGCATATTTAGCTATCTCTGGCTCAAGAGAAAGTATATTGTTCAGGAAGATTATTTTCCTGAATAAAATATACTTGTTATGACGCTAGTTTCCTTATAATCTAAAAAGCCAACTGTTGAAAATACATAATAATTGTCTATCTTATTGTTACCATAATCAAAAAAATCTAGCAGCACATGAAATATTCACTTTTTTTTTTTTGGTACCAGGGATCGAACTCGGGTCCTTGCACTTGCGCAGCAGGCAGCGAAACCACTGAGCTAAATCCCCGGCCCAATATTCACTTTTTATCTTTAAAAAATTTATGAATCATAAGTTCTAACATATAATTGGAGGCACAAAAGATACAAGAAATCTAAACCTGAAGATAAGATTTTAAAGATCTGCCTCTAAATGAGAGTTAACTCTTTGATGAAGAAGTGATTAAATCACTGAAGGAAAACATAAGAGATGGAAGAAATGAATAGAGCTAAGTTTCTAATATTTCGTTTTCTTTAAGAGAAATAGCAGACCATAAGCTTTCTTTCAATTAAGCAGTATCTTAATCACATCACTGTAAATATTCTTTTAGTAGGCTCCTGGCAGCAATGCTCAGATGAGATATAAGATTTGCTTTTCAAGAGCTATGATAACATATCTTTCTTCTGAAACAGTGACAACTGATGTAAGATCTATCCAAGAAGTGAGACTGTTTATTACTGAATCTTAAAAACAGACACAAAGGGATTTTAAAAGCCAACAGTACAATAAATCCCCTTCAAATATGGTTCAGATAGGGTAAGATTTCCACTAATGAGTTACATGTAATATAACACCTAAGAAATAAAAGTCCAGGCATCAATGAAGACTTTCGGTATTAACACTGAAAACTTTACAGAATAGATATATATACCCTACCCAGACACATAGCCAAGACAGAAGACATCAGTGGCCAAGAAGCTTCAGACATTTCTGAACTCTATCACCATTCCTGATAAATGGGCGACTGTAAATTAAGTAACAGGGAAAAAAGGAGTTTGAGAGCACTTTTTATAGTCTTCTCTCTCAGACTAAATATACATATACTAACATATAAGTATATATTTTTACATAAACATGTAAGTACATTTTTATGTTATATGTACTAGATATTACAGGGTGGGGGAAGAGATTATAAAACAGTGTTTTAATAAACTCTGCCCTCTAGGAGCTTATTTAAGGTGTGTATATCATCATGTATCACATTTCAGGAGGCATCTGTGCCATCCATCCTTGAGCTCTGTCTTCAGTTCCTAGACTATGTGATAACATTTCCCAAATTTCTTGGTCATCTTCAAGAACGTCTTGATGAAGGCTTCAACTATACCTTTGATCATCAGGATATCCTGAGAATCACCCTGCCTGGCCTCACCCACCTCAGGGTAAAGGAGGGTACAGGCACTTTCTTCAAAGCTCCTTCTTTTGGTGGCATCTGGAGCTGCAGAGGAGGCAGTGGGAGGTGGAATGGGGGTCAGATCCCCGGAGATCGTTATTGGCAGCATTGTACAGCAATTCCTGAGAAACTGAAACAATTGAAGAGAGAGATGGCTTAGCTCACTTAGCTTCTGAGCCATTTTTCATTTCCTGAAAGTAATGGAGGCCAGCAGCCTATTCTTAGGATTTAATGAGATCGGAATAAAATGTCATTCAGGAAGGTTTTCACTTTTTATTTCTAAAAGTCTCTTTGAATTCCCTGTTCACAGAGCAGAGCTCTTCTTAACACTATTCTATACTTAAAGAGACTAAAGTCGTATCCTTGAGATACAGATCTCTATGACTTGATCATCATCAACTTTCGAATCCTTTTCATTTAAAAACAGTAGTAGGAGTAGTAAGAGGATGAGGGTACTGAAAAAACATGACCCAATGATGCAAAGTAAACAAGTTTAAGACTAGAAAAATGATGCTGTCAACTATGTACAAGAAGTAGCAACCTATTAGAGATGTACAAAAGTAATGTATGTTAAAATTGGCCTAACAACAGAAATCATATGAAATCTGCAAACATTATCTCCAATATTGCCAGTAAAATATTGTTTTGAAAGTCTCATTATGCACCTGGGTAGCTAGAGAAGAACAAGATAATGTCCAGAGAGAACTAGCTTATCTATTTCAACAGAGACCAATATACCTATGTTTCTAAATCTAAAACAAAATGAAATGCAGAGTTGAGCATATGTTGTAAATTATATGGAAAACGAAGAAAGGCATCCTCCTGGGTTTGACTCCTGGACATGCAACAGCTTACAGGATCAAAGTAAGTAAACATGCCTGAATTAGGAAACCACTCTATTTTTTTTTTGGAGACTGAGTCTCGCTATCTATTTCCAGCTGTCCTTGAACTCACTACGTAGCCCAGACTGGCCTCAAACTCATGACGATCTTCGTGCTTTACTAGTGAAGCACTCTAAATCGCAAGATTGTTTTAAATACCAAAACAAGATAATATTAATCTCAAAAATCATTTTACAAAATTTAAAGTGCTTTATAAACATTAGTTATCATTATAAATTGGCTCCATATGTTTATTATGGAACATTTATCTATTTAGTTTTAAGGGGGAGGTTTAATTTGGCTCATGTGCCTATTTTATTTTTTACTAGTGATGGGGATTGAACCTGGGCCTTGTACATGCTAAGCAGGTACTTTAGCACTGAGCTATACCTACCCCAACCTCATCATGGAATTTTATACCTTAAAATTAAAAATTAAAATTAAAAATTAAAGAGTCTTATGCCCAACTAAGGAGTTGTAACTAATCTAATCTAGAATTTCAACCATTTATCTGAAGTATAAAAGTGAATTCAATTAGGGAGTATTCATATGACAAGTCCCTATAGCACTGGTGGGTGCTTGTAGAAGAGGAGAAAGCTCCTCTGAAATGAATCTCCAATTCACTGACTCATTACCACAGCTTCTCTAGGGCTGGGATTATGTCCTGGACCATAGCAATAAAACCAGATGTGCCCAAGTGACAAGTCTGAAGCAGAAGCTGGTGAGTTTCTGTTCAATTCTTTACCAAGGAACAGTACTTTTCTGCTTTCCCTATGTGGTTCTTTGGTTCTTTTAAATTATGGTTGTTTCCATAGGGGTTGCTGCTTTGTTGCTTTCTCTATCACGTGAGGAATGTTTGCTCATGTCTCAACAGTGGTAACTTTAGATCTGTCCAGAAGGATGTGTGAAGACCCTCCAAGTTCAAGAAAATCCAGTTCAACCCTCCAATTCAACAAAATCTGATAATTTCTCAAAGAATACAGAGATACCAGAGAGTTCCTATCATTTCTCATTTCAATTTACTGTAAAGTTGAAAACAAATATAAACACGGAATTCCACAGTTCACAAAATTTGGGGTAGAAACACTCTGGGATCTCTCAATACTCAAGAGTCTTAGAACAATGTTTAGAAATTTGACATATATAAGTGAAGTAGACATTACAGATGAATCACAAAACAAGATATATCTAAATAAAATCAGACTTTACCATAAGTATGTACTAATTAATAGCAGTATATTCTTTTTCTTTGTTGGAAATAAAGTCCTTCAGGTAAATAAGAAGGTGGACTACTACTAAGAAGGGAAATTGACAAACAGCATCACAAACTGGAACAGTACATACAAGCAATTCAGGATTAAAAATGAGCTTGGACATGAGAAGGAGCGTTTGAAGTAGTTCCAATTATAGACTGAATTTAATTTGGCCACTATTTGGTGAACTTTTAAAGATAAAGACAGGTCTTAGAAAAACACTTGTGTCAATTCAGACAAAAAGGGGGAAAGAGTTTTACAGCAAAACTGTAAGATGAACTCATGGATAATAATGTCAGAAAGATAAAAAAAGGAAAAAAGAATGTAACAATTAGTGATAAGAATCTGGCTATCTTTACATTATACCCAAAAATGAGCAGAGACCAAGAAGGTGTTTTGAAGCTGATTTGTCACAAAAGATCTTGATTGAAACTATATAGGAGGAACGCAAAGAAATCAAAGATTTAAAAAAAATACTACTCTTACAGATGCCTGGGTGCGAGAAAAGAGTCAAATGGGCAAAGATATCAGAACAAAGAAAGTTCTCAGATAACAGTTTTGGTGTGGGGGAGGGGAGAAGAAGGGATGGAGACCTCACAAAATCCTGAGAAAAAAGATTCAACGTAACGACTTCACTGAAACTCTGAAGAATCTAGGCTAAAAAATGTCCAATTTCCCTGGTGCTGAATACAAATCACTAACGGAACACAATAAATGAACCCAACAATTTGGCTGGATAAAACATGTACTTCTTTCATTCTAAATTTACTACTGTATTTTAATTTTTGTAACTTAAAATAGTGTGGATTTTGGACACCACCTGTTTGGAGTTCAACTCTGAAGTACCACTCAGCTTGGAAATGATTTAAATGAACAGAATGTCTGATGTTTCCAAAGCTACAAATATCATTGCGTAAACCACAGAAAAACAGATTAAGTGTGCTAGAATTAGCAGGATACTATTAGTTCAAAGATGATATAAATTTTAAAATGAAACATTGTACAATAGCTTTAGCTGGAATATAGCTCAGAGTTAAGAGCATTTAATTGGCATGCCAAGGCCCTGGGTTCAATCTCCAGCACCAACAAAAAAAGTTTTCTGGGCCAAGGATTTAGCTCAGTGGTTCCAGCACCTGCTGGGCAAGCGCAAGGTCCCAAATTTGATCCCTGGTACCAAAAAAAAAAAAAGTTTTCTAACATTTAAGTCAATCTTTTCCACCAACATTTACATGCCTATACAATTATTTATTTAACTGGTACTAGGGATTGAACCCAGGGCTTCGAACAAGATAGGCAAGTGCTCTACACTGAGCTATATATATTGGGATATAGCTCACACCCTTCTCTGAAATGGAATCCTTTTGGAAATTCCCAGAACTAATCACCGCAATTAATTTTCTGCTTTCATCTCCACATGTTCACACTTTACTTATGGATGTACTTTGTACACAATTCTACAGAAGCTGTCTGAAATATATTTTTTTCCAAACAAAAATATCTAGTTCCAATTTAGTTGGAGGGCACAAAATAGTTAACAACATTCAAATATGTAATGCATAATACTTACATGCAGTCAGTCATCTCCCATAATATCCCACTGTCTGCTTATTTTATCCTTTGTAAGCTATAAAGGCTAAACACAAGATACTTGACACTACTGCTTTGTCTGCTTTGGAAATAAGGCCACAAGTTCTGCCATATGTTCAGACAGCCATGAGTCAAAAGTGCTTACAAATAAGAATCTCCGACATCCAGGTCGGCTACTCTCTCTCACTAGATGTATTTCATGTCGGCCTGACAGATTACCTGGAAAGAATCACTTACTGGGATTAGATGAAACCAAACCTAGCCTCATTTAAGTGTATAATTTCACTACAACTTCATTTGCAAAAAGCTGATTATAAACTGTTAAATCCGTTTTGTTTTGATTTTTTTTTTTTTTGATACCAGAGATCGAATTTTTTTTTTTTTCTGTACCAGGGATTGAACTCAGGACCTTGCACTTGTGAGGCAGGCGCCATGCCACTAAGCTAAATCCCCAGCCTCTGATTTGTTTTTTTGAGATAGGGTCTCACTATATAGTTCAGGCTGGTCTTGAACTCCTGCCTATCCTCTTGTCTCAGCCTCCTGAGTGTTTGAATTATAGGCATACCTGGCTTTAGACTATTAGTTTTTAATTTTTAATACAGAATATACAAATTAGAAAAATACACAAACAATCACATGCACATAATTTATATATTAAAAAAGTTACGACCAGGTATGGTGGTGCACACCTACAATTCCAGAATTCTGGGAAGCTGAAGCAGAAGGATCACAAGTTTGAGACCAGCTTGTCTTAAAATAAAAAAAAGAGCTGAGGACATAGCTCCTTGCCAAGGCCCTGGGTTCAACTGTACTACAAAAAAAACCAAAAATAAAAACAAAACCTTACAACTGATTAGACCTATAATTCTTTGCCTGGGCCCTTAATCTGGTTTCACTTATTTTTCCTGAAATTACATCAACATTACCTATCAAATATGTCTGCTTTGTTGGGTGGCGGGTGGGGAGTATGTCTGTAATATGTTACTCAGAAGGCTGAAGCAGGAGGATAGATACGTCTAGCTCAGCCCAGGGAATGTAGCTGAGTGAATGAACCTCAAAACAAAAACATAAAACATTTGGAGATGTAGCTCAGCAATATTTGGATTTACTTCTCAGTACCACTCCCTGCTAAACAAACCCTAAAACATGATAAATCCATTTAGGGGAAATAATGAAGAGTTGTTATTTTTTCCATAATCACTTACCAGTTTCAGATATATTTTACTTAATAAATTGGACTCCGCTTTAAAAAAAACAAACTTGTTACTTTGGAATAATTTTATTTATCTTTTATATATATTTTTAAGATAGGGTCTTGCTCTGTAGTTCAGGCTGTCCTTGAGCTCACTATGCATTCCAAGCTGGCCCTGAACTCCTGGCAATCCTGCCTCAGCCTCCTGAGTGCTGGGATTATAGATGTGTGCCACCACGCCTGGGTGGCTATTGCTATAGTAGGTACAGTTCTCAAAACTAAGAAATTAACATGGGCATTTTATTATTAATGAAAGTCTAGATACTGTTTAGCTTTCGCTAATTTTTCTTCTTAATATACTTTTCCTATTAGAGGGTCCAATCTAGGCTATCATATGGTATTCAGTTTTCACATGTCCCTTAGTTTCTTCTGATCTGTGACAGTTTCTCAGTCTTCCTAGCTTTTTTAGGTCCTTGATACTATTTTGAAAGGTAGGGGCAAACACAGGGCTGTAGCAATGAGCTACATCCCAGCTCTTTATTTATTTTTTTATTTTGAGACAGGATGTCACTAAGTCACTCAGGCTGGACTCAAACTTGCAATCATGTCTCAGCCTCTCACAGTGCTGAGATTAACATGTGCCATCATTCCCTCCATAATTCTAAGCAATAAGTCCCTTTTTTTCCAGTTAGATTGGTATCATAGGTTTCTGGAAAACATACACAGGGATGAAGATCCCCTGTCACATTACAACATCGTGTCTTAGCATAGGTGAAGTCAATCCTGTACTTGGTTAAGTTTATGTTTGTCAGGGTTCTGCTGTGTGAAGTTACTATTTTCCTCTCTGCACACTTCATTCTTTGGAAATAAGTCATTATTATCCAGCCCACATTCAAAAAGAAGAGGAGGAGGACTAAGCTCCACCTTCTAATAGGGGATGGTCTACATATATCATTTTGAATTTTTCTGTAAAGAATATTTGCCCCTTCTATGTATTTATTTAGCCAACCATTTATTTTTATCAACACAGACTTCTGGATATTTATCTTTAAGATTATAGCCTAATACTATTTGGTCACTTAAATTGTCCAAGCTTTGGCCACTAGGAGTTGTTTCAGAATAATAATGTCTCAAAGGTGATCAACAATTCTGTAATCATTCAGGAAAAAGTAGGTAAGTCGTAAGAATTACTACCAAAAAAGGGTGAGAGGGCCGGGGATTTAGCTCAGTGGTTCCATCACCTGCCTCGCAAGCACAAGGTCCTGAGTTCGATTCCTGATACCAAAAAAAAAGGGTAAGAAATAGCAAAATGTAAAGGTATAAAAATTTTAATTATCTATATCTGAATTCCCATTTATTACTTGGTTCTAGAAACCTAACATTTGCTACTATGCAAACTGCTCCAAGAACATAAAAGCCAACCTACTGCCAAAGCCAACTGTATACTTTCTGTATATTTCCAACTGATCTAACACTTGACAATGTTAACTATAAATTCCCTTAAGAAACTCAGTGTGAAAGCATGTATGTAATCCGAGCAGTTGGGAGGCTGAGGCAAGAGGATTGCTGCAAGTTCAAGGCCAGCCTGGGATATATACATAGTGAGTTCAAGGCCAGATCCTGTTTTTTAAAAAGAAAAAAATTCACTGTGAGCCAGGTATGGTGGTGCATGCCTGTAATCCCAGAACTGAGTACGCAGAGCCAGGATGCTCACCCTAAGTCTGAAGCCAGCCCAGGCTACACAGACCAGCCTGAAGTTATTTAGCAAGTCCCTTTGTCAAAAAACAGACAAACTCAATGTGTTCACTCTAAATATTGTCATTTCTTCTTAGGACTTTATTTTTTAAATTAAACTTCTTGGTACATTTTAGGTATACATTGTGAACACATTCATCAGTGGGAACTTGTACCTGCACATGATATGTCTTAGTTCTTATTTTTTTCCTAGTCCACTTGCCGCCCTTCCACCCCGGCACCCTTCCTATTTACAAAAACTTTTTTTCCATTTCTTCCTTCTTTTCTCTTAATTTTTTCTCCCCCCCTCAAACCTTTCCTTCCTATTTCACATGATCTATTATACATTTTGGTCCTCATTTGCAATTTCAGTTTCTTACACCAGAGACAATTCAGTATTTACACATATATGTCCTATTTATTTCGCTTAAGAGTATGGCCTCGATATGCATCCATTTAATAATCAGCTATGTAAAAATTTAATCTTCAGGTCTGACCTCTTTTGAGCTACAGATCCTTATGTTGCACAAAACAGAATGAAAGCTAAAATTATTTGTAACTTTGCTTTTTGTGACTCTCTGTTCAACCAACTGTCTAATATCTGGGAGCGATTCTAGTATTTTTCTGTTTCCTTACCAACTGGTGCTTTTGAATATGTCTTTTCTATTTCTACCTAAGTTTAGGCCCTCATAATATTTTACTGGGATAATTTCCAAAGTACTATGATACTCCTTTCTCTAGTCCATTTTTTACACTGTTGTCAATGTAATCTCAGCAAATCACACTGCTTAAAATTCTTAACCTGCACTTGCTTACAGGGTTAGCTCCAAATCCTTGATGTGTCTGTCCCTATTTTTCCAGCCTCATATCTTGGGTCCCACACCAGAGTACAAATACTTAACTGAGCACAGTGTCACAAGCCTGAAGTAAATTCATTTTTCAGTAAGAAATATTCTTCAGTAAGAAATATTCTTCACTACTTATGCTTTGGATGCTAAACTTAAAACTCCTTCCCAACACCTTTAAAGTGAGTCCTTCACTTCTCAGTATTAGGAATTATCAATACTTATTTGTACACATATCTGTGTCCTCTGCTAAACAAATTCTTTGAGACAAATTATGTTACTTATAGTTGCATTCCTTGCACTTGATACACAACAGGTACAAAATAATACAGGACAGCCATCATCTTAAGGAAAAAATTAAGAATAAAAACACAAAGTAGGGGCTAGGGATTTAGCTCAGTGGTGCTGCACCTACCTCACAAGCACAAGGTCTGGAGTTCAATCCCTGGTGCCAGAAACCAAAACACTTAACGTATACCATAAACAAAATAAATTCTGATTTTCAAAGTAATCAAATTAGGAGACATCTGAGCTTGATGCAGTTATTTCCTAATATTTTGCCTAGTTGAAAGTCTTTCCCAACTGCTTTTAATTAAAAGGTTAAACTTGTTTCCATGTTTACCTGAAAAAAAGCTTATTAGGTTTCTATTAGAAAATCACGGTAGGAGTCAGTTCCTGGGTTCACAGAAAGAACTATAGTAGGGGGTTGGAGGGAGCAGAGTTTGGTGTTGGAGGGCTATTCTTCGCTTTGGGTGGGAAAAGAGAATGGAAGAATTTGATAGGAATGAGCTGGCCTGTGTGGGATCTGACCAGGAACCCATTTCCCAGCTCAGTACCCAGGTATTCAGCCCCCACCTCACTTCTAACCTTTACAGTTCCCCTCAGGAACCCAATATTTTAGCCCTCTTTTCCAAATCCCAGGGACTCATCGCTCATCAACTTGTCCTTGCTATGGCATAAAGGCTGAGAGAAGTCAGGAAGAAAAGGTTGGTAAGCAGGGACTTCCTCAGGGTAAGAAGGGCTTGGCCCTCTCTGAACTCTACCACTAAGCTATGTGCTCCTCTATCCCTTTCTCTTCCAGGACCTGCCATAAATCCCTGGGGCCCTGGTTGGCCTCCTAGCCTTCCCTACACACTGAAATTTTGGACCTGGTGGCTAAAACTTAGTCCTGCCACCTACAGGAGCAAGAGGGCCACTTTGTATAGCTTCCAGAATCCCCAAGCCTAGATCTCATACTTCTTGAGGACAGAAACAGCTCTCCAGCAGGACCCTCAGTCATCAGTGCCAGAGGGCTGAAGCCCGAGGTAGAGCCCCCACCTTCCCTCAGTGGGACAAGAGCTCTGAGACTTTCGGCTGAGTGTGGGGTTTGAATGGAAGAGCAAAGACTACGTCCCACTCCTTTCCCCAACTTAAGCCCACCAAGGGAGCTTCCAGCCAGCCCCTCCCTCATTCTTGGAGCTCAAAGCTGGCAGCCTACTGCCCATTTTCAACCCTGCTTTGTAGGGTATCAATGACTGGATGACCCAGCAGGAATCACAATACTCATCACCCTCAGCACCCTCCTTGGGAGCTGGAAGGGGTCAAAGTCCTCAAACCTCAGGAACAGTCAAGGTAGAGCTCCCTCCCCTTAAGTATGCTGGGGCCTGAGGCAGTAAGAACATCCCAGCCCCAAGATTAGTGGCTGGGCATCTGCCCTGAGCTGTGTCAAACTACAGGGCAGGGTGTGAGGCCTCAGGCTTGCCCCTCTAAGAAATGGCTAATCTCCCAAAGTTGTACCTGAGAGACAGCTCTACCTTCATTCTCAGTAGGAAAGGAAAGGTGGACACAGAAAGTGAGATTAAGAATATTCTCCCATCCCCACCACTGGTAACTCTTAGCCCTAAGACTGAAGGACCTAGAGGCTGCAAAAACTTTTAGCCTTCACTGAGGTCTGTGCTTTTTTTTTTTTTTGGTACCAGGGATCGAACTTGGGTCCTTGTGCTTTCGAGGCAGGCAGCAGAACCACTGAGCTAAATCCCCGGCCCTTTTTTTTTTTTAAGAAAAAAAGAAAAGAACAACTCTTATTCTTGAGGCAGACATTTCTTTTTCTCCGTTTTTTTTGGTTTTTTTTTTTTGAGACAGGGTCTCTTTGTGTAGCCCAGGCTGGTCTTGAACTCACTATGTGGCCTATGTTAGCCTTAAACTCAAGGCAATCATCCTGTCCCAGTCTCCAGAGTACTGGGATTATAAATCAGACACTTCTGCATGTTAGATTTCCCTGTTACCTCGCTTGTGCCTTGAGACCCCTTAATCCAGGTTCACCTTCATCATTTCACCCCAAGTGCTCTCTTGGGTGATTTCAGTGTCTATGTAGATGATACATTCAACAACCTAACCTGATCTCTCACATCATCTTCACCTTAATTTCCCCATTCTTTATCAACTTCTTCTCAAACTCACTTATTCCTGATAAAAAAGGCCAGACACATCACACAACAGAAAACTGTGAGGACTGCGGCAAACAGAAAAAAGCAGGCACCAACTAAAGGGACCCTGTCAGATCCAGGAAATATGACTATGAGTGCTATTTTTTGGTGGTACTGGAGACTGACCCCACAGTATATACACCAAGCTATATCCCAGTCCCTCTCCTTTTTTTGTTGTTGTTGTTTGTTGTTGTCGGGGCCAGGGTCTTGCTAAGTCAATAAATTGCCCAGGCTAGTTTTAAACTTCGGATTCTCCTACACTAGCCTCCCAGAGTGCTGGGATTACAAACATGTACCACCATGCCTCCACCATGCCTGTTCTTTTTTTGTTGTTGTTTTTGAGACAGGGTCTTGCCACATAGTTCAGACCGGTCTTGAACTCACTCTGTGCCCAGGCTGGCCTTGACTTCCAGTGATCCTCCTGCCTCAGCCTCCCAAGTACCAGGATTACAGGTATGCACCACCATGTCTGGCTCAGAGTTCTAAATTTTTATGCAAAAATGTCCAGATTCTCCTTAGGGTAATCTCATCACTTTCATGATTATACATTTGTGATACACACATGTACAGTATGTTTTTTAATGTATTTCTCTGTAGTGAAATAACTCATACATCATTGATAAAGAGTATTACCAAGATAATAAAGTTGCATTAGATCACACATTATTTTTCAAAGTACACAGTTTTCCAACACCAACTTAGCAGTTGAGCAGAGTATACACCAACACAAAACTAAATGCAAAAAGGCCAGGAGTAATGCAATTCTGTTCAAAATGTCTATTCATTTCACTTTCTTCCATAGGCCTTCCTTCAAGTGTTTACTGTGTGGTTTATCACAAACTTTATCAAACAAAGGACAACAAACCAGAACCAGCACTGTTAAAAGTATCCTGCTAATGACATCCTTGTGTGTCTACAATTGAGCAGCTTTAGCCCATCTATGAAGTCTTTTCCTAAAAAGTTAACTCATAATGATTTCTTTCATTTTAAGCAATTTAAAATCTTTTTTCTTTTCTTTTTTTTTTTGGTCTTTAATCAAGGCCTCACTATGTTAAGCCAGGGTAGCTTAGATCTCACTGTCTAGACAAGGCTGGCCTCGAACTTGCCATTTTCCTATTGCTACCCTCCCCCCACCACACACACACCAGCGACTAAACTCAGGACTTTGCGCTTGCGAGGCGGTGCCACTGAGCTAAATCCTTGGCCTTCCTGTTGCTCTTTCTAGAATGATTATTTTTCTTAGTGCTCTGTTTACAAAGTTGCATAGGTTTTAAGGGTCAGTGCCAAACTCTACCTTACCCAGAAGCTCTTTCCTTTTTTAGTGAATGACACTACTAAACAAGTTTTCAAAAACCCATAGCAAAATGATCTGACCTCCAGCCAAGATTTTTCTAATGAGCCTCAAGAACTAGCTATCCAACGCCTGATGAGTAACTCCACCCCAGCCTTCTTATAGGTACCTCAAGCCGTATGTACTAGAGGCCTAGGAGTATAGCTCAGAGGTTAGAGAGGACTTGCTTAGCATGTGTGAGACCCTGGGTTCAACCTCCACCACAGCAAAACAAACAAAATTTATGTTTTAGAAAGCAAACTTACGCGCTCCCCTAAATATGCTCCCTTTCCAGTCTTCTCCGTCTCAGTGCACAGTACCACCAATCTACTGAATGTTCAATCTTAAATTACTGCAATTCCTTACTAGTTTCCTTATCATTTTTATCCCTTCCAATCCAATGTTCACATAGGAACCAATATGATCTTTTAAAAATGCAAGACTATATTCAATACTCCTTTTTTTTTTTGAAAGAAAGGGTCTCACTTTGTACTTCAGGCTGGCCTCAAACTTGCAGCAATCCTCCTGCAGCTGCTCCCCCAGTACTGGGATTATAGGTGTGTGCCACCATGAATTCTGCTCTTCCGCTGTTAGAACAAAATCCAAAATCCTTAATATACTGTCTGGCTTCTTTCTTTCATCACATCTCTTACTATTCTCTCTTTTGTATTCCCTCTTCTACCACAATGAACCTTTTTCCAGTTCATCTAATATCTAAGCTTCTTTCCCAGGTCAGGTTCTTAACACATGTATTTCACGACTGCTTCTTATTCTTCAAGTCCCACTTTTTATCCCCTGATCATAACTTAAAATTTCACGTAGATTCCCTTTTCTTTGTCCTTTGTTTTTAAACTTCTTTATTCTGATGTATTAACTTCACAGCATTCTATTACATTAATTTCACAGCATTTTCTTCAATCATGCTATTATTTATTGGCTTACCACTCTGCTACGTATTTGTCTTCCTTCACGAAACTGAAAGTGAACGAGGTAGTATCAGGTCTTTACTATAAGCCAGTGATTAGAAAGTGCTGATGTTTTTGAAATTCAATAAATGTACGAGCAAACGAATTAAATGAATGAGTAGAATTCTTTTTTTTTTTTTTTTGGTACCGATGATCGAACTCAGGACCCTGCACTTGCAAGGCAGCCACAGCACCACTGAGCTAAATCCCTGGTCCTGAAAGTGAATTTTTTAATTAAGCTATCTCTTCCACTAAAATTTTCACAGAAATAATGAACCTGTGTACATATTATTCCCTGTTATATAATAAGGGCCCACAAAGTAGAATGCCTTGCAAATACCTGATATTTAATAACTCATTAATGAAATATTTGTAAAAAAAAAAATGAAACTCATTATAGAATTTTTCTCTTTACATTGCTAAGAACTACACAGACTTAATTTCTGCACTAATATAGTCTTCATTTTTCAAAAGTTCATGAAAAGAAAATCAGAATAAAAATTCCTTGTCTCTGAGGGGTTCTTCCCCTAATGTATTAAGATTTTAATCTTTTAGAGGAATAATAACTAACATTAGTGTGGTTACTATGTACAAATCAATGTGCTAAACACTATCATACTATTCACTTATGATGATCCCATTATACAGTAAGTTTCCAACTTAGGACATTAGAGTTGTGAATTTTTACAGACATGAAAGAACCTCACATTATATGGAAGTGAACAAATTGCAGAAGCAGCTCACATATCTGCTGGACACTGCTGTGTGCTCACTGTACAGTGCATTAGTGCACAGTAGCAGAGTGCTCAGACCCCAGGAAGTCTGGAAGCAAGAGGAAAGCAGTGGTGACATGGAGGTTTGGTTTTTTATGCTTTACATTGTATACTCGTATCACAGACATAGGACTCACTTTGTCAGACTTCTGAACAAATTCAAGCTTATGAATGTTCTCCTAGAATAGAACTTGTTCATGAGTCAGGGACTTACTGTATAGGATAGGATACTGAGGTTTAGATAGAGAATCTGATGAAATGTATGGATTTTCTCTAGAAAAATACATGTGAACACACGTACATATAATTTTAATCACAACTGCAGAGGATTTGTGGACTTTCTAGGGCTAATTTACAAACCCTTAAGAGTTGAGATCTCTGAAAAACAACTGCTAATTTAAGTATACTTTTTATTTGAATGGGGAAGGCTGTTTGTTTTCTATCTTAGTTTTACAAAGACACTTTCAGATGTTACAAATGTATTATGTAGATGTGCTTCATGTGGTTTTTTTTTTCTTTTTTGGTACCGGGGATCAAACTTGGGTCCTTGCGCTTGCAAGGCAAGCAGTGGAACCACTGAGCTAAATCCCCGGCCCATGTGTTTTTGTATTTAGCTCAAGCAACTTTTATTTATTTATTTATTTTTGGTACTAGGGATCAAACTCGGGACGTTGCGCTTGCAAGGCAGGCGGCAGAACCACTGAGCTAAATCCCCGGCAACTCAAGCAACTTTTATGAAGATACCTAAAGGTATTCTGCTGAATGAAGTCCTTCCAAATATTCATTAAATTTTACAATGCTGAAATCTTTCAGTGGTTAGATTTTTATGATGAGATATACAAGGTTAATAACATCTTTTTACACAAGAAAGACAGTGTTTTTTCTGAATTCCAAAAATTGTTTTTGTTTTGACAATGAGAACTCTTCTCAAACACCAAAGTAATGCTAAGTAATGTTAAGACATTATCGTTCTTTTTTTTTTTTCACCGTACTTTTTACATCTAAGGAAAATTTGAACTTCAAAGATTTTGAAGTACATTTATAAAAACAAAACTAAAAAAAGGAAGATCTATTTAAACTTCAACAATATGTATCAGACAACCAGTGGGAACATAAATCTTATTGCTGTAACACAAATGACAGACAACAAAGTTACCTTCTTACCTGTCAACGTCTGTATTGCCCTTTCACTGGAAGGCAGTGGCTCCTTTCTGTGAGGCCGATTTAGTGAAGTGTCTTGTGCAGAAAAGAGTCCAGGGCTGTCAGTTAATTTCTTCCGGCCACTGGAGTTAGGGTTTGAAACTCTGCAGCTGCCTATTGCACTTGTGAAAAGGTTTGTATGTTCATCGCTGCTGGCTGGCTCAGAGTTAGGAGTGAATCCTCCAAGGGACAAACTTGGAGAACTTTCTGAACAGTCAATTTGTAAAGGTGTCTGCAATCCCAAGGCTAATGGACTAGATTCTGAAGCTTCTCGGTGGACCCACTGCTCTTCTCTGTTTATTAAGCTCTTTGAGGGAGACAGATGAGGGCAGGACATGTGACACCGGTGCTTTTCCTTATGCTTATACCGCTCTCCAACAGTATCCTTTCCAAATCGATAGCGCTTCAAAGATTCCAGGACTGATCTGGAAGAGCCAGTGTCCATGGAAACCTGGGGTTGTTCAGAAGAACGGTGTTCTCTGTGTTTGTGACGGTGCCTATGTTTGTGCTCGACCATCCAACCGTAGGCCATTTCAGGAGGTACACTGGGGTAAGTACTCATGGAAAGGAGAGGAGTCCTGCTGGTTGTAAGGAAAGCCTCCTGTCGAAGCAGCTTATGCTTTTTCTTATGGTATTTAGTGGGATTAAGAAGTAAATGACCAGCATGCATGTAGGAAGGAGGTGGAAGTGGGGTGGTAAAAGATGGAGATGGAGGAGGTGGATAAAGAGTGGGAGGATATCTTCCATAGTAACCTAATCCTATAGGAGCAGCTGTAAGGGGTGAAGGAGAATAAGGCATGCTGTAAGAGGGATAGAATCCAGTACTAGAAAGAGGAAAACTAAGGCTGTGCATAAAAGGCATTTCAGCCATTGCCTCCCTCATCTTAGGGGGCCTCCCTCTTTTCTTTTTTAAGTCAGGTTTTCGAATGTAGTGCAAAGGGTCTAAAGGAAAAGAAGGATGTGTATAGAAACTATTAAAATTGATTCGAAAAATAGTTGGCAGAAGGTCTCGGGGGATAAAATGATGACTTCGGTGAGTGATCCGAATTTCACTTAGACGACTTATTAGTTCCTCCAGCTCTGCAATAAAGTCTGGATCCTGTCTATTTCGAAGTTGGGGATATTTCTTTTTCCGTTTTCGTTTCTGCCTTTTCATCTTGTCATAACTGAGGTAATCATGACTCCTGCGCTTACATTTGTGTTTATGTTTTTCTTTAAAACTGCTTAAGACTGTAGATGTTTCAGGGGGCATCAGAGAAACATGCTCAAAAGAATGCCTCCTCTTTTTTTGTCCACAAAATTTCTCTGCCCTATCTGATGTGCTGTTATTATCTGTTCCAATTCCACTATCACTGGGAATGGTCTCATCACTATGAGACTCACTGATTGGAGAAGGAGTAGCTTCTTTCAGAGATGTGAGTTCACTCAAGTGCGAAGGAGAATTCGGCAACAAAGTAGGAGGAGATAATCGCCTCCTCCCCTTTGACGCCTTTTTCATCGCAAGGGTCTGAATCATACTGCCTGGTCTAGAGTGTAAATGCAAATATGGCACTGAGCTGGGTTCGACAAAGCCTGCATCGCTACTTACAGGGCTCTGACCTCCACTAGTCCCAGAAGACTGTGAGCAAATAGGCGATGGAAGAATCTCAGAACTACTAGCAGATGAAGGCAATAAAGGGGGCAGGATCTGTCCTAATGCAGACCCAGCTGCCTGCTGAGCTGTTTGCTCAAGAACAGCAAGGCTAGTAGGGCTACCAGAAAGGATGCCATTTAAGACAGTTTTTGGTTTGCGACCCCTTCTCTTTCCTATGTAAATGGTTCCTTTCTTGCTGACATTTATCTGTTGGCCCAATTTAGAGCCAAATGTGGCAGCAAGATTTGATACTGTATTATGGAGTCTGGATTGCACTTTCCCTTTATTACTTGATTCTACAGAACTTGAAAGTATCTGATTCAACAGTTTCTTTCTCTTTAAAGTCTTCATTTTATTTATTTTGCGGATAATTGTTTTCATTAATTGTCCATTGTTTCTCTTAGTAATTTTTTTATCCGGTTCCATCTCAAGGTCACTCATACTACAGACATTTTGCCTATGACTGTCATCTAAATCATCTGGATCCTGAAGCTGATCTTCACTCTCAAAGAAATCACTGCCACTTCTATGGTTTTCACTTTCAGACTCTAGCTTGCTTGGACTTTCAGCGGCAACAAATGGAGCTACTGATAGTACAGGTGGCTTCATCTTGACCGGTGACCTCATTTGCCTTTTAGGTCTGCCTCTCTTTTTTGGAAAAGGAGATACAGAAAGACTTTGTTTGAAGGAAGGAATTTCAATTTCTGGCTGTAAAATTGGGGGCTCTTGCTCTTCCTTAGATTGTAAAGAAAAAACTTTGGAGGCAGGGATTTTTAAAGTCCTTTTAGGTGGACCTTCTAGTTGAGGCATCTCTTTAGATTTAGGTCTTCCTCTTTTGGGCTTATAAAGATCAGACAAAAAGTCACTAGAGACACACATACTGGAGGATAGTTTGTGGGTAGCAAATGACTTATGAGATGGTTTATCACTATCAGTTAAGAGAGCGAGAGAAGGAGCTGCAGATTTGCTCAACTTTGGCAATCGGCGTTTAAGGAAGTCATGATCGACAAATGAAGATGATCCAATGTTTTTCATATACTTGGCTGGCTCAGAATTACTATTTGATAGTGAGCTACATGAAACATTTTTAAAAAGCTCTGCTCTTTCTAATTCTAGCCCTTTGGGAGACCGACATGTGCTTCTTGCTACCACTTTAGTCCACCGAGGTTTTCGTCCTTTTCTTTTTTTTAAAGGTTTGGACTGCAAACTAGTGCTTAGGCTTTCAGCAACTTGGCAGTGTTTGTCTGATGCAGTTACTGCACCAAGTTTTAGAAAAGGTTTGTTGCTAAATAAACTAGTGAAGTTCACAACTGAAGGAGTAATTGTATGAATACTGGATTCAGTCAAACCTGGCTTTTTTCCTAGGGAAGAGCTTATTCTTGGAATATCAATATGTGTAGTTTTTGAATCATTTAGCTCTTTATCAATTCCTTTACACTCAATACTTATGCTATGACCCATTGACCTATGACCGACATTCAGGTGGGTACTTTCAGAAGTAAACTGGTTCTTTCCAACAGATTCAGAAATTTCTTCCATTAGATCTGTGGTGGGACTTAAAAGTAAAGGATTAGGAGCCAACTGTGAAGAAGTTTCAGGGGGACTTCTTGTTAAAGGATTAATAGATATGGTAGGTGATGGGGAAGGGAGACTGCTTTCTCCTACTGCACTAAAAGGGGATTTAGCTGTAGATGCATCAGAAGCACCTCCCATTTGAAAGTCTGGAGAAGTGCAATATATGGGAGGTTGCTTTTCATGCTTTGAGGTTTCAAAAGATCCCCTTTCACTGGATGAGAAACTGTCTTGCTGAATGCATGTTCCTTCATTAAACATTTCTTTCTCCAAATTAATGATTTCTTTTCGGACTGAGAACTTTTCCAATATGTTTTCTTTACTCTGCCGTATAATATTCTTCTCAAAAGTTTTGCTGGTGGCACTGTCTTTCAGAGATTCAGAAAGATCTTGACTTTCATGATTATTGATGGTTGTACTACAAGAAGCCTTCAGTTGTTCCTGAGTGGGGAGCAGTGCTTCAGCTTTAAGGTTTATGGCATCTTTACTGACCAGTCCCGCCACAGGACAACTCACTAGTTTTTTTCCAATGTCCTTATTAACCAATCCCATTGCTGAACTTGGAACAATCTTCTTCCCACAATCCTTGGCCACTAGGCCAACAGCAGAACCCAATTTCTTCCCCAAGTCTTTATTAACCAATCCAACCACAGTGCCAAGTCCTAACTTCTTGCCAGACTCCTTATTCACTAAACCTGGAACAATACCAATTCCTAGCTTCTTTCCCGTATCCTTGCTCAGCAGTCCTACTGTAGTGATAGTCCCTGGCTTTTTGCCTAAGTCTTTATTAATGAATACCGCTGTAGTGCCAGCTCCCAGTTTTTTCACAGTGTCCTTATTGACCAATCCTACTGCTGCATTAAACACTGTTTTTTTCCCAAGATCTTTAGTTACCAATCCAACTCCTGTGCTGATAGCTGGTTTTTTAATTAAGTCCTTATGTATTATTCCAGCTACAGAGCCTATGCCTGCTTTCCTGATCAAATCCTTGCTAACCAATCCAGCTGTAGCGCCAGTTCCTAGCTTCTTCGGTTTTGTCTTGGAAGACTTGGAAGGAGGACAAGTAGCAATGAGCTGTGCCAACTTTTCTGTTACACTAGTTCCTCCATTAAGTAATGATCTGTCCTTTAAATCAGGATCCCGGCTACCAACAAGTGTAGATGGTGTTGCATTAATGTAATCTGCCATTTCTGAGTGTACTGGAGAAAGTTTCTTAGATAGATTATTTTCTCCCTGTAAATGAAGATAGATGCTTTCTTCAGATTGGCATTCAATGGCTGCAACATCACCTGCTTTCTTGTACAACTTTGAAGGGTCCTAAAATTTGAACAAGAAAAAGGTTTCAGAGAAATTCTTATATTCGATTTAGCATTATGATCCAACAAACTAATTAATAATGTATCATATATAATATAGGAAACAGAGCTTTCTTTTTTGGAGACAAGGTCTCCCTATGTAGCCCAGGCTGGACTTGAATTCACTACATAGCCCAGGCTGGCCTTGAACTCACAGCAATTGTCCTCCCTCAATCTCTTAAGTGCTGGGATCACAGGTGTGCGCCACCACGCCTGGCTAGGCAACAGAGCTTTTTACAAAACTAGCATTACACTAATGTTACACTGTTAGTTCATTTGCTACTATATCAAAGGCTATCAAGATACTACCTTTATTGACCTTCAATCACAGAAACCCATATATATATATATATATATATATTTTTTTTTTTTAAACTGGATCTTTAGAAGTATCTCTATAATCTTTGACATTATTTTAAACAGAAAATTTAACAGTCTATTTCCACCTTACTTTTGGCTGACTAGTAAATACACTTTAAGCATATGTTTTTGAAAAGAGAGATTTTTAGTTATGGACCTCTTTCAAATAGTTCAGTTCCTATCTCTTTCATTGACTTCAAACAAAAGTAGGACAATCTCTGACCTACTTTACTCCTTTAACACATTCTCAATTAATAGTCTTGAATGAGCAGTTCTCAAAGTGGGAAAACTAAAAACAACAAAAATTTTTTTGGTACCGGGGATCAAACTCAGGACCTTGAGCTTGCAAGGCAGGTGCAGTGCCACTGAGCTAAATCCCCTGCCCAAATGTTTCTTTTTTGATTTCCTTAGGAGCACTTTTTTTTTTTTTTGGTACCAGGGATCAGACTCGAGTCCTTGCACTTGTGAGGCAGGTGGTGGAACCACTGAGCTAAATCCCCGGCCCAGGAGCACATTTTTATAGAAGACCAGGATTGGAAGTAACTTTCAAGTTATTTACTGTAAATAGCTACTTAATTCATGAATCTTTGCTGTGTACTTTACAAATGAATTGGCTACTTCATATAACAGTCTTTTATTTTGGGATAACTACTCAACAGTTCTTCCTAACTATAAAATTCTTATGAAAGACTTAATGAAATGTGAAGGTATGCACATCTGTGCCTAGGAATATAAAAAGAGGACAAATTTTCCTATGTAAATTTATAAATGTAATGCTAGTTTAATAAAACCATCAGATTTCAGGAATTAGAAAAATTGATTGTAATGTTCACCGGGAAAAACACACACACATATACTATTTTAATGACAAACACATGAAAAGACAAAAGAACCAATGGAACAGGTTAGAAGACTCAAAAGCAAATCAAGCATGTATGGAAAAATATTATACATAAACTATTACCTTCCTTAGAAAATTCAGTAATAACTAGAAAGAGTCTATATGCTTTACACTACAGCTTTTGAACCAGGAATCATATTTAAAAAATCTATTCCAAGATACATCAGGAAAAATAATGCCTACAAGGCTATGAAACACATCACTACTTTAACAGCAGAAATCTGAACCAATCCAAATGATTATCTACAGGGGCCTGGTTGAACATACCAATGTACATTTGTACAACAGAGCACTAAGAACCCCCCAAAGATTATACCCATAAAGAAACCCTAAATTGTAACTAGATAGCATATTATGGCAACGTTGGTAGATATAATTATTTTGAACCAAGATAGATTATATAATTGGTAGACATATAGATCAAATAATTGTGAATGTCATTAGGAACTAAAATTTGGGGGGGGATACAGATATGTAAAGCCTTTTAATTTTTAGATTCAAATTAGAACTGTGACTATATTCTTGCCTCTATTCACTCTATCAAAAGAAATGCCTAAACACAATGATAATCCAGTAACAATAAATGCCTCTAACACTCAAGACTGTGGTCTCTAATATCATTTTCCACTAAAGCCAAACAGAGCTCCTGTTAGCACTGACCATTTCCATAGATAAGAAATAAAAAATATGATCCTGCTGATGGTTCTCTCTACTTTGTACTAGTCACTCTACTTTTTTGTTTGGTTTCCTATAATAAAACCTGTTCCCTAAGAAAGAAAGTTCTTAGCCAGGTGTGTTGACACATGCCTGTAATTTCAGCCCTTGGGAGGCTGATCATTTTGATCCAGCCTAGAATACGCGGTGAGATTCCATATCAAAAAAATGATAGAACAAAACAAAAACAGAAAAGAGAAAAATAAAGTTCTTAGGCTGGAGACTGTAGCTCAGGCACAAAGCGCTTGCCTAGCATGCATAAGACCCTAGGTTCAATCTCAAGTACGATCCAAAGACCAAAAAAAAGGGGGAAATGGTAGAAAAAAAAAGTTATTTCTAATAGTAAATAAAACATACTCTTCACAGTTTTCAATATTGTCTCATTTTCTCAAGTCATATAGAGTAAGCTTAGTTTCTCTTTTTCCTGATAGCTTTTCATACATTTGAATTCCGATAAAATATTTAACCTATTGTCTCAAGCAATTTCACTTCTTTCTGGTCAGTTTCTGATGAACATGTTTCAGTTATGTGGAAACTATTTTGGAGCACAATACACCTAACACTTGACTGATACAAAATAAAAGAAACTATTTCTCCATTTGCATTGGATTTTAACATTTTGCCCAAGAGGAAAATGGCTTTTGATAATCTCATATACTACTGATTTTATTTGTGTATGTATGATTTTGAAAACTGTATTTGTTACTGGTGATATCCTTTTACATTTGTAAGAAACTTTAAAATGACAAGTAGTAGAAAGAGGTATTGTTTTAAGAGTGTGTACTATGTAATAAGCACTAAGGAAGATAATGTACTGAAACATCCCTTTAGGCCAGGTATAGTGCACACACCCGTTATCTCAGTACTCTAGGGAGGCAGCATTCCTAGCAGTACTATATCTTCCCTTTTTATAGCTACACTCAAAACCAAGATTTGTTTTATTTTCCAGAAATCCTGAGGTTTTGCAAATTTCTGAAAAGTAGAGTCTTTTAATTTAATTTCTAGTTTTACTGCACTGTGATCAGAGAAAATTCATTTTTACTTACAGTGTTAGTTTACTTTATATTTAATTTTTGAGTATCCACTTGTTATGAATTGAACTGTGCCCTCCTCCTAACCACAACCAAATTAAACCAATTTAAGCTTTTACCCTGATTATGACTGTATCTGTAAACAGAATCTTTAAGGGGGTAATTAAGGCCAAAAGTGGTCATACAGGTGAGACTATAATCCCATACAACTGGTGTGCTTTTATAAAATGAGCAAGAGAGATCTATCTACCATCATCCACTCTGTACACACAAGGAACAAAGGCTACGTGAGGAAACAACAAGAAGGTAGCCATCTATAAGCCATGAAGAGAGATGTCATTAAAACCCAATCCTGACAGCAACTTTATGTTATACTTCCAGTCCCAGTCTCCTGAACTGTGAGAAAAATTTTGTTATGCAAGCCACTCAGTCTGTGGTATTTTGTTAAAGCAATTTTTGTAATCTATTACACCTCATATTTGGTTACACTGTGATCTTTCATAGCCTAAATATAAACGTTTTATTATATGGAATGTGTGTTTTTTAAACTGTTTCATCTAAAACTCTGGAAGATATATATTTCTGTTCTAGGGAGACACAAAATAACATAATATCCTTGGCATTCCATATTTGCTGACACTGGGGCTGGGGATTTAGCTCAGTGGTTCCGCCACCTGCTTTGCAAGCGCCAGATCCTGAGTCAGGTCCCCGGTACCCAAAAAAAAAAAAAATTTTTTTTTGCTGACTCTGTACCATTAGCAGTGATAAAATATACTCTTTGCCTTTCCCTACTTCACAATCCAGGTACAATATACTAATTTTTTGCATGTTTATCAGTTTATCAATTTTAAACGACATTGTCTGGTCCTTACTCTAATAAATGAAATTTAAAAAATCAATATATTCTTAAATTACTGGTTTTCTATTCCCTAATTTTTGCAAATTCACAAAACCAATAGCTCTTGTTTTAGTTTTTCCTTCTCTTTGATGGTTAATGAAGACTGAAGAGTCTTAAATTCTCTGAAGAAATAAAAAAAACAGTCTCCAAATTCAAGTGTTCAAAACATTTGTTAACATTCTTTTGGTAGAGATGAATGGTATAATTGAGGAAATTATGGATACTGTCCTTATTTATTTGGTTCTAAATTTGTTGTGTGAATGTTATTGTCCAAGTGACTTGATCCTTTGACCTGGCTCACAAAAAGTCATAGCTTTACTGATGCATGTGACTGCTGTCTCTATACAAACATTAGATATGCACTTCAAGAGATTCAGCATGTCCTTTCAAATGACATATTTAAATTTCCTATTATTTCTAAAAATGTCCTTATTTTACACCTTTAAAAAAATGACCTAGGGGAGCTGGGGATATAGCTCAACAGTGCCGCACCTGACTGGCAAGTGCAAGGTCCTGAGTTTGATTCCCAGTACCAAGGAAAAAAAAAAGCTTCAATGTCAACAATAATAAAAAAATTAAAAAGACCTAGGCTGGAAGCACAGTTCAGCTCTAGGATGTGCAAGGCCCTGAATTCAAGCCCCAGTACTGCACAACAACAATAAACGTTGATCCGAACTAGAATTTCTGCTGTAAGACACCAATTATGCATATTATATTGTCCCTTTTCTGCACATATATCCTATTTCCCTCATCCTTTAAATTGTATTTCCCATCTTGTTTCTTCTTCTCTATTGTTTTCACAAGTGTTACTTCTAACTTCATTTCTATATAACTTTGTTCTCTTCCACTTACATCCTAAGGTTGTTACATCTCAAGTTTCACTGCCTTTACTGCTCTTTTATACTTTGTTGGTGTTATAGTTGTTTTTATAACTCCCAGTAAAATACAACATCCACGCTACACCTGCAATTCATTATGCCAGACCATGTCAGCTGGGGAAGTTCAGTTATGAATTGACAGGTGTATTTCTCAGCATTTTGAAGACATAATTCTTTTCTTATAGCTGCTGTTGAGAAACCTGACATTAGTCTGTTATTCCTTTATTTCATGCTTACTTGCTGCTTTTAAGGTTTTTTGGACTTTGATATTTTAGAAATTCACAAAGATATGTCTCAATGTCCATACAAGTTTTATCAATTCTTTTCAAAACTTGTTCTTCTTGAGTCATCAGTTCTATAAAAGTATTCTTTTAAACACTGTATCTGCTCAAGTCTCCCTATTGTGTAGGACTCCAGTTAGAAGATACTGGAATATCTCTCACTATCCTTTATCTTCTCTTACTTTTTTAACCATATATGACATTTCTAGCTTTGCTACATTCTAATCAGTGCTCCAATGTTATTTTCCAGTTTACTTTTCTCTCCACAGATGGATCTAAATTAGAATGAACTATTAGTCACTGGGTGGAGTTTTAAATTTCAATGCATGCATTATTTCAATAAGAAAATATAGTCTGCATTTCTAAAAAATATATTTCACCCAGGCGTGGTGACACACATGCCTGTAATCCTGGAGGCTGAGGCAGGAGGATCACTGTGAGTTCAAGGCCAGCCTGGACTACATGGTAAGAATGCCGAAAGAAAAGAAAAGAAGAAAAGAAAAGAAAGAAAATATGACCCTAGTCATTTTTTGTATAGACTTCTTGTTCTTTTTTTTTTTTTAAAGACCAGGTCTCTGGCCGGGGATTTAGCTCAGTGGTTCCACTGCTGGCCTCACAGGCGCAAGGTCCACAGTTTGATCCCCGGTACCAAAAAAAAAAAACCAGACTCTATGCAATTTAGGCTGGCCTTGAACTCACAGCGATCCTCCTGCCTCAGCCTCCCGAGTGCTGAGATTACAGGCATGGGCCACCATGCCTGGCCAGGCTTATTCTTATTTATAAATCTTTAATATTTTCAAATAGTTATTATATTTAATCCAACAACTGTATTCTTTAAAGTTCTTACATAGTTTAATTGTGCTTAGTTGTGTCTGCAGATGGTTGCTGCTATGAGTATCTTTCTTTTTTTTTTCCTCTTATTTTTAAATTCTGAGTTCATCTTAGGAGGTTGCTTTACTGAAGGCATAAAACCAAAAGAATCCTAGTTCTCACTCTCCATCTTGGGTGGGCTTAGAATAAAATACAGGAGATATCCCTGGCCCTTGTAATGAACTAAATTCCCAGCATGCTAAAATTTTTTTTAAAGTTTTGAGACAGGGTCTTGCTAAGTTACTATGTTGCCCAAGCTGGGCTCAACCTTGCAATCCTTCTGCTCTAGTCTCGCAGAGTAATCCCAGCACAGGTGTGTGCTACCATGCCTGATGGAAAGTACATTTTTTTTTGTTGTTGGTACCGGGGATCGAACTCAGGTCCTTGCGCTTGCACAGCAGGTGGCGAAACCACAGAGCTAAATCCCCGGCCCGGAAAGTACATTTTTAATTTAACAGTGATGGAGTAATATTTCTGTGAGAAAGGTAATGACTGTCTACATAAAATATTGATATATAACTTTTAAAAAACAAGAAAAACACTATCACAACATGAACATCACCAAAAATGTAAACAGACAGTTCTCATTAGAAAATTAAATAACAGGGCTGGGGATTTAGCTCAGAGGCACCACACCTGCCTCACAAGTGCAAGGTCCTGAGTTGTGAGTTGAGAGGGGAGGAGAGGGGAGAGGAAAGGAAAAGGAAAAGGAAAAGAAGGAAGGAAGGAAAGAAAGAAAGAAAAGAAGGAAGAAAAGAAGGAAGGAAGGAAGGAAGGAAGGAAGGAAGGAAGGAAGGAAAGAAAGAAAGAAAGAAAGAAAGAAAGAAAGAAAGAAAGAAAGAAAGAAAGAAAGAAAGAAAGAAAAATTAAATAACAGAAGAACAAGAAAAAAAATGTTCAAACTCACTGGTATAGGAAGAAATATAGAATCACAAATAGGGATTTCAGATTTTACCATTATTATGTGTGACTGCCAAGGACAGAAGAATCAAAAGACAAAAGAGAGCTCTGTGATAAACAAGAGCTGAACAATACTAATGAAAGGACAAGCTATAAAAGGAGACCTACAAAAGCATAAAAGTTACAAAAATATTTTAAACCATCTCCTTTTAAATGATGTTATCAATTCACATTTAAAAACAAATTTTTATCAACACAGTTGGCTTCAGTTATAGGAAAGCTAAATAACTAAATCTTCCTTTCATGTTATTTCTCGTATCATAAAACTTGTGAGTAATGAACTTGAGAAAAAGAGATGACTGTACTACCAATTATAATTACCATGAACAATAATATGAACAAGGCATACCACTCAGGCTAATGGTTATGATTTGACTATTTAAAATATTTTTTTTTTGAGACAGGGTCTCACTATGTAGTTCAGACTGGCCGTGCCTCAGCCTCCTGAGTGCTGGGATTACAGGAATATGCCACTATGCCTGACTATTTTAAAATAAAAGTAAGTATTCTATTTGAAATATGGAGTGAAGAAATTTCTTGCAACCACATGTCCATCTCGGTCCTGCTTTTTTTTTTGGTACTGGGGATTGAACTCAGGACCTTGTGCTTGCGAGGCAGACGCTGGAACCACTGAGCCAAATCCTCCGCCCCTGTAGTGAAGAAATTTCTTACAGGCATTCTATACTGAAATTTAATAAGGTGAAATATATGTACTATTGTAAAAGTGAAACGCTGAGTCGTGAACATGGAAGTGGTTCACTTTAAGTCCTAATATAGTAACTACCAAATAGTTTAAAAATCAACTCTATTTCACAGATCTTTTTAGTTTAATTAATTCTGTGGTATTGGAGATTGACCCCAGGGCTTTTGCACCAAACTACATCCCTAGCCCTTTTTTATTTTGAGACAGGATCACATTAAGCCTCTAAATTACCCAGGCTGGGCTTAAACTTGCAATCTTCTTCTTAGTCTTTCAGAGTGCTGGGATTACAGGTGTGTGCCACAATGCCCAGTTTTATTGTTTTTCAATTTTTTCACTTATTTCTGTTCTGACTTTTAGTGGAACAGTAGCCAGTCCCCAAATGAATCCATGAATTTATAATCAACTGATTCTTTTGTATGTGTGTGTATGCGTCCCTGGCCAATGCCCAGTCAAATAATTCTTGGAAAAGGTATCAAAAATATGGGGGAAAGGACTGAATCTTTAAATAAACAATATTGGGACAATGAGACATTGACAAGTATAAGAATGAAATTAGACTCTTAAATCTCATCATATATAAAAATAACCAAAATGTATTAAAGACTTAAAATGCTAGATTCAAAACTATAAAACTCCTTTGTTTATAATAAAAATATAAATGGATTTTAAAGTTCCATTTTTTAAAGTTACCCTTGTTTGTTTGTTGGTACCAGTTTTCAAACTCGGCTCTCTGCGCTTTCAAGGCAGGCAGCAGAACCACTGAGCTAAATCCCCAGCCTAAGTTAACCTTGTTTTTCAAAGGTATTTTCTAAACAGATCTTTAGTAGAATATTTAAACTGCGACTTTAAAGATTTAACATACAACAAAGTGGCTCGGGATCTGAGTGGCTGCGGGTCCTGAGGGCACAACAGACGGCCCTCCCAGGGTGCCTGGGGGAATGGCAGGGATCGAGGCGCTGAGGGCCCAGGGAGGAAGGAGGGTCACCAGGGCTGTGGTCCTACTGAGCAGCTGTAGTTCACTGGTGCTGTAACTTTAAAGGCTTTCTGTCCAGACTTCAAAACTGCTCTCGGTGCTTTGGTGGGTCGCTGACTCCCCCAACACCTTGGATGTCAGTCGGGCCATGGTGACTGCCATCTTCTAGTCTTTGCCTCTCCTGGACCAGGAGCACTGCAGGAAGAGTCAGACCTTCCAGGTGGAGGCTCCCCTGGGGGGACAGTGGCAGGCGTGGTGGTCACCACAGGAATGGACCTGGGGACCCTGCCCGAGCTGGGCCAAGGGCAGGCTGCGGGTGCTGAGGAGGTCCAGAGCCCTCCTGCGGGGCAGCGTCAGCTTGCTAACAACGTTTTCCTTTGTGTTTGTTTTGGTTATGTTCTTTTGCAGCCTTTTACAGTCATTTGGGAAGGGAAAATGCCCATGTCAAGAATTGTCTCATTGAGTTTTCTCTCTGTCCCCTAATACAATACTGGCGTAACACTTCCAGGAGGTTTTTCTTTTTTATATTTAAAATGTTACTTTTCTGTACGTTGTACATGCAAGTTTACTGTAATTTTTCTTAACACTTTTTAGTGCTGTTTCTAGTATATTCCTGTAAATGTCAGTTACTGAAAATGAGTCCAATGTAAGCAGTTTTAGCTTGTTTACTGCAATGCTGGCCTCAACACCACAGAATAAAAATCGTAGAAAGTACTCTTTGATGTTTCTGGTAATCATGGACCCTTCTCCTGGGGCATTTGTTTTGTTTTCATAATAAAAAGAAAAAATAAAAAAAACTATAAAACTCCTGAAAGAAAACTAAGGGAAAGCTCCATGAATTTGATCTCATAATGAGTTTTTTAATATGATCTCAAAAAAAAAAAAATATGATCTCAAAAGCAAAGGCAAAGGGTATGGTTTGGATATGATTTGAGTGTTTCCACCAAGGGTTCACATGTTGAAATTTACTCCTCATTGTGAGGTATTATGAGGGTGGAAACTTAAACTATGATGGTCAGAGGTAGGGCCTGTGGACAGTGATTAGAATTACTATATGAAGTCATCAAATTTTAGCCACCATGGCCTGGGGATTTAGCTCAATGGTTCTGCCACCTGCCTCGCAAACTCAAGGACCCAAGTTTGATCCCCAGTACCAAAAAAAAAAAAAAAA